>CM034621.1:14803360-15403360 GCA_020080225.1 Gynochthodes officinalis | reverse complement strand
AAGATATAAAATAATCATGTAAATTGCACAACTTCTTTCAAAATAGACATATATGCACTTTTTGACATTTTCAATAATTGATAGCAAAACATGATAAGAAAGACAACAAACATGTAATTTCTCGTGAAAGCATCTCATTGCTAGCATTATAAATAGAAAATAATACAAAACCATATGCATGTCTTACTCGAAAGTCCCTATACATTAACTCCCGATCTTCTTTCTTAATTTGACTCGATAAGACCACTGGCCCTCTAAGTCGTGTCCTTGCAATGGCAATTACAGTAGTTCTTGCTTCTTTTGTAAACAACCTGTCATTAATTTACAAATTTGTTTTACACATACAATAAATTAAAAAATATTGTGGAAAAGACAAAACAAATTACACACTTACTAGGTACGAGTTATTTGACATAAAGTAGTAGGTTTAGATGAATCACATGGGCATCCAATGCGACCTTTGGTGAGGCCTCTATGTCATATAAAATAATTAATTCAACTTCACAATTAGTGTTATTTACTTATTATCAACAAAATGCAATAAAAAAGATTGCAAAAATTAATGCATCTATTGCTAATTTAGAATTTATATTGGTCACATTTAAATAGTTTATCACTACCTTGACCTTTGCCTCCCTCGCCATTATGACCACCATCACAACCAGTACCTCGACCGCCTCTGCCAACTTTGCGACCTCTTCCTACATATCTCATGATGACTATACAAATATAATTATGTATGTAAAATCATAATGAGATTATTAACATATAGTATCAAAAAAAGATGTCATTGAAATCATACAATAATCTGTAAAAGTCAAGGAGCCAACTCATTAACTTATGTAAGTGAAAATTGTGTTCAAAATTGAAACATCTCACTTTTATGATTCAATACATAAGACTTCACACATTTTAATAATAATTGTCATCATCTTCGTCTACATCCAACTCTTCTTCCTCATTCTCTTAAAATTCACCATTTCCTGAGTCATCAATAAATTCATCGACTATGTTCCTCAATTCTGTTGCACTAGCTCATTATTAGCACGTAGATTTACATTTCCAATATCTTGAAGAATTACAACCTCCTCTACATGAGATACTTCATGTTCTTGCAATGCCTCATCATTATTTAGTGGAGAAGTTGAAGCATTCTGTGTGTGTGTTGGTAAATCAATGAATGAGCTCTAATTCTTATAATAGTATATCTATTAGGGTATTTTATTGGCAACACCCCTTTGAACTAACATACTTGAGTAGCTTAACTTGCCAATATAAATGGATCATCTACATAAACTCTGCTTCTCAAGTCTACCGTCAATATCTCATGCTTATAATTAGTGACCTTTTGAGTATCGAACTAATCACATTTGAAAAGCACAACATAGTTATAACTGTCGTATTCTAGTGAACAACATCACATAAGCATCCATACAAACCAATACCATTATCATCATAATAGCTACCACTCACCAATAAGCCAGAATTTGAAGTTTCAATGGATCAGTAACTAATGTATGAAATCTGAACCCATTAGTAATATAACCCTTATAACTATAAGCTTATTTATGCGGGCCACAAATTATGTCTTTAAATTGAGCCAAAGCTTGTACATACTTTGGAACCTATAGGCACAATAGATAACTAAAGTGAATAACTAAAAAAATTATGAAAGTTTAAAGTTTGTAGAAGAACGTACAGTCTCTCGAAACCAATTTGAAAAATTGCAATTTCATAAATCTTTTTAATTGTTGGGTAGTTATAGTTGGATTTGGCTAGTATATTTCATTATCATACTGCCTACAATTGAAAAAATAGTTTAAAACTATATTAGCACTCTATTTCATCATTTTTAATAAATCAACATTGAAGGTACACATGATTTACTGTATATATGGGACCACCTCGTCCATATTCACAATGGTATGAGGATGTGCAACTCTCTACTCTAAGTCAGACAAGCATTGCCTTTTAGCAGAAGCAATAAACGCACCATTTGGAGTGAAGATAGAAAGTTTATTAGAACTTTGTTTAAAAACTACTTCATTTCGCCCATGGTCGTTATGCACAATCTCTATATAACTTTGAAAGTAAAGAGAGCAAAAGTTTGAGAGCTCATTCGCAATAGAACACCGCAATAGAACACTCAAGTTTTGCCTTATTGTACACATTATCCGTTAATCGACACATATACCTACACTAACAAATTAGTTAATCATATGTTTAAGTATATGCATTTTAAAACAAGTAAGCAAGCATTAAGTTATCTCTCAAATGGATACATTCACCTATATTGCACTGGGCCACCAACTTGGCCTCATATGGTAAGTGAATGGGCAAGTATTCCATTGAATCAAAAAAAGACGGTGGAAATATCATCTCAAGCTTACATATCATCACAATTATGTTTTTCTCAAGAGTTTCTAAGTGCTCCTCCTTCAAAACAACTGAGCACAAATCTCTAAAGAAGTGACAGAATTCTATCAGCACATCCTTAACTTGGGAAGGCAATAAGTCCCGTACCATAATAGGCATTAATCTTTGCATGAATACATGACAATTATGACTCTTCATCCTAGAAAATGAACAATTTTCAACATTACAACATCTTGATATGCTTGATGCATACCCATCAAGAAGTCTTATTTCCTTCACTCATTGGCAAATCAACCTTATTTGTTCATTAGTAAATGTATACATGACTTTTGGACACATAATTTTATTGCCTTGTTGGTAAGGGTGCAACTCATGTCTTATGCCCAAATATTTTAGGTTTTTCCTTTACCTATAATGGTCTTTAGTTTTACCTATCATATTGAAAACATGAGAAAAATTCTAATAAGACGAATTTATATTAATAAGGAAAAAACACAATATAACATAATTATCAATATTTGTACCTTTCACATTCATTAATATGTTAAACACATTATCAAAGACATTCTTTTCTATATGCATGACATCTAAGCTATGGCGTAGGAGTATTATATGCCAATAAGGTAGTTGAAAGAACACATTATGATTGGTCCAATGGTGATCCTGACCATAACCTTGGGCTCTTGCATTCTTGTCTTTCTTGCCATTAGGTGGAAAGCTAATAGAGTTTAGCCATGAGCAAAGGAAAGACCCAGTCTTACATTTAGGTGCTTCATTTGGTTCCTTTTCCTATTGAACTCTTTTGTCATTAATCTAAATCTATGTCGCATCGGGAGAAATCGCCTATAAGATGCAAAATAGCTTGGCTTTTTACTATGCTTAAGCATAACAGCCATGTCCCCTGCCATACAAATTGGACAAGACATGAGACAATGAGTACACCAACTAAAAACTATCCCATAAGCAAGGAAGTATTTAATGGTCCACATAAGAGCTGCTCCTATGTTGAACATCTTTTTTGTATGTACATCATATGCCAAAACCTTAGTATCCCACAATAATTTCAGTTCATCAATCAACAGTTGCAAATAAACTCCCATGTCTTTAGTATGACTCTTATCAGCAGAAATGAGAAACATTAAGTACATATAAGCATCTCTCATATAGAGATATGGTGGAAGATTATAGACCACTAAAATAACAGGCCAACAAGAGTAAGTCTTGCCACCAAATGGATTAAAGCCACTTGTAGCAAATGCAAGCCTCACATTTCATTTCTCTGTAGCAAATTGAGGATGGCTAATATCAAATTCCTTCCAAGCCACTGCATCTGCTGGATGTTTTAGTTCACCATCCACTTTTGTTCTTGTACTATGCCATATCATGTGCTTTGTTGTCGTTTTGAACATGTAAATACGTTTAAACCTAGGTGTAATAGGAAAGTAATGCAAATCCTTACATGGTATGCCCTTTCCCTTACTCCCTGACTTCTTTTTCACATGTCTAGGAGGTTTACATTATGGACATTCCCTTACTCTTTATACTCACCACGATACAACACACAATCATTCTCACATGCATCAATTTTTTTATAACCCAACCCTAGCGTTTTAATCAACATCTTGAGATCATAATATGAGTCTGGTAGCTTTTTAAACATATTTATCATGTCATTGAACCCTCTCTCACTTAGGTTGTGCTCTGACTTGTGATGTAAAGGCCTAGTAAGTGTAGATATCCTTGTGTGCTTCTTGTGACCCTCATATAATGGTTCATCAATAGACCTCAACAGTTCAAAGATGTCTTTCCCTCTTCAGTAGGTCCTTTGTCATCAACTACATTATCCAAGTTATCATCCCCCATCCCTCATCCCTCATCCCTCACTCAAATTATAAATGTCCAACAACATCTAATACCATTTGTCTGCAATCATAATGATCACTTTGTTTTGATTTGACCTCATCATTGTGGATAGAGGTTGAACTTTCACCAACAGGTAAATCAAGTTCTCCTTGGTGTACCCAATGAGTGTAGTTTGTTGCAAAACCTTTAGTATAAAGGTGGAATGAGACAATGTCACTATCTTGCCGATATTGGTTCGCATAACTTCTACATGGGTATTGAATTTTCATGTTTTCAAGTGGTGCTCCATACTTGTAAACAAAATCTAAAAATGCTGCAACCCATTTTTGAAATTAGTAGATACCCCTAGCCTTGAAGTCGGTATTCTATGTCCTATCCAACTTCTATCATCTAGGTATTTCGAATAAGGCATCTGCAAGCTCTTGGAACTGGGATAGCTTTTTCCTTGATAGCTTAATTGAGTTGATAACTAACTGACTAATTCAAAGAATTGGTTAGAAATATTGTCTAACAATATCAGGACATGTTGAAAGCAAATAAAAGAATGAATTTCAGAATTATAAAAATTCTAAAATAAACATATAACTAATAGTGCAACCCTTTGTATCTACAGCATTCCCATAATAATAAATTAATAACAATTGAATAGCTTAGAAAAGATTCCTATTATAGATATAGTTTGAGAATATAAAGAATATTTATTAAGAGGAATGATAAACAAAAAACTTATCTTACAATCAGATACATGCCATGCTCACTACCGAAGTGCCAAATTTGAGAAATCTTTTTTTTTTTCAAAAAATGAAATCGAAGAGAAATATCACTTTCTGTTGAATGAGTTAAGCAAAATGAAAAAGGGTTATCACTATGACAGGCGTATTTTTCGGTTGCAGGAATCTGAGGAAATATTTCAAATTTCTCATAAATGAATCTAATCAGCTTAAAATTGCTTACAGTTTGAGTAAAAATGTTGGTTTCTTGTTGTAATCAATGTGCATCTG
This sequence comes from Gynochthodes officinalis, assembly GCA_020080225.1. Classification (NCBI taxonomy): domain Eukaryota; kingdom Viridiplantae; phylum Streptophyta; class Magnoliopsida; order Gentianales; family Rubiaceae; genus Gynochthodes; species Gynochthodes officinalis. Next base: position 15,398,120 of record CM034621.1, on the reverse strand, counting down.
TAAGCACCGTTAAGATGGCATGTTCTCAATTTCCAGTTGAACATTATTTCAGAAGTTGAGTAGAGCAAGCTCCTAGGAAAGGCTCTGTCTAATACTGCTGGAAGTATCATGGGGCAACACTATTCCAGTAATTTATTTGCTTGCAGAGCTCTGTTTGTGATGATCTTGTCTTTCAATATCAAATATTGTTTAGATAACAGGTAGGGCCTTAATCTACTCCATTCGTCTTTAGTGTGATAAGAAATATTTTACGGCATAAAATTTTGCCTAGATGCAACACATAGCTTAAATGCAAGAAAACACAATCATATGGCTTAGTGTTGAAGTAATTATGAAAAAATGTGAAATATCCATATGTGTATTCTGTGAGGTAAGGAATACTTTCAACAGTGAAGCATTTCGGGCTATCATGCAGTACCTTGGTCCTTCTAATGTTCTCACATCCTCTCACAGACAAAAGCCGCCTAAGCAGTTGATTTTGGTCGACAAGTCTAATCCATATTGTGTCTCCTTTGTGGTTTGATTGTTTAGTTACTCGGTCCCCAGGGTTGAACTTCTTAATGCTTCCTTCAAACCTTCCATTTATAGGTATAACCTTTGACAGGTTGTTCTATTTTTGCTATTCATAGTTACCATCATATTGAAAAGTAGGAGACACTGTCATTACGCTTCATCTCAAGATATTTGCTTTTCACTAATAAAATCCCTTTTGTATGGATTGTTCATTGGGGATGCATATCGTTCCTGTTTGTAACCTTAGCTTCTTAAAGCATTAAATTTTTTTTATCCAATATCTATTACATTTTATTTTAGGTTTTGTTTTATGGTGTCACAAAAGCAGTATCTTTCTCGTATATCATGTTGTTGTTAGAAGTTATCTGATCGCATTAAGTTGCTGTTTTCAAATGGTTCTTTCTTCTTGTTGCAGTTTGTAATATTAATTCAATCAAAACAAACAATTTTACATTTCTTGTAATCTTGATGTTTGTTCTTTTTTTCCCATTATAATAGGCAACCTCAGATAGCTTCTATGGCTCCTTTCAACATGACAATCAAGGAAAATTCAGAATCATCATATAAATGGCGTAGGGTCTTGCTAAAAGTAAGTGGGGAAGCACTTGCTGGAGATCAAAAACAAAATATTGACCCAAAGGTTGGAATTATAAAGCTATAAGTACTGTTGTGTTTTCTCACCCTTCCTTCCATAGGTGGTGGTGCTCATGTCTTGAAATTTTATTCTTTCAAATTTATGATCTGATAGGATGTTTAAGTATATAGTTTTTTTGGTCAATTTTCTTGTATTTTTATGCTTAAACTACTTATTAAATTGCATTTCAAGAGCTTATGTCTCTGATGTCACATTGGATGGGGCAAATCTTTTTGGAACTGCTAATGGAGTCAGGATCAAGACATGGTCGGGTGGATCTGGAAGTGCAAGCAACATTAAGTTCCAAAATGTTGTAATGCAAAATGTGAAGAACCCGATAATCATTGATCAAAACTCGTGATACATTCTACTCCCTGCACTCAAGAGAGAAAATATGAAAATCTACAATAAATGGCGGCTGCACAAAGCTTGAACAACAAAGAAAAAAGAACTCCAATTGAATTCTGCGGTAGAAGATAACCACGAAGCTTCAAGAATCAAGAGGTGCACATGAAAGGAAAGACACGAGCATGTAACCAAACCAGAAGCCAGCAAACAATAGATAAAGAGACACGCGAGCGAGACACAAAGAAAAGAGAAGAAATGAAGCAACCGGACAACAAAGAAGCAAAAGAAGAAAAGAAAGAAAGTGGCCGAAGGAAAGCAGTAGGAAAGAAGAAAAAGAGATCGGGCAAAGAATGACATGTGAAAAGCAAAGCTTGGGCTGCTTTCTTTCTTTGTAAAAGATGACAAGCACATGGAAGACAACAACACATGTTTGTGGCTGAACAAAGAAAGAAACAAGAAAAGAAAAATCTGACAAAGCCTTGCCTATAAATAGCGACTTGGAGCGGAGGAAGAGCATCCCATTTTCAAGTAGAAGCGATATTTCTTTCCTTTCTTCCTTAGTTTAGAGTAGTTTCCTTTCTTTCCTTAGAGATTTTTCAGCAGTTCTCTTTGGTTTTTCTTTAGAAATTTCAGTTGAAGCTCACGGGTTCAAGACAGCAATGACCTTTCCGGTTTCTGCAAACTTCAAGACTTCTTGGGTTTCTTCTTTCTTTTCTCAGCAATCTTTTCTTTGTTTTCTTGATTTTTTTATTTTGTTCTTGTTGCTTCATTGGTTTGTGATAAAACTCAGCTGCCAAGACTTGACTTGGGTGTAAAGCTAGCATAAATTGTTGTTTCCTTTGGAAGCTACGTGAAGCAAAACAAACCATGTAGAAATTTTTTCTCACATATTTTCTCTTTTTTGTCTTCTTGTTTTCTTTAGTTTATTTTAGTTATCAATTTTAGCTTTCTTTTATTGTTTTAGTTTTTAGTTTTATTTAGAAATTTTAGTAATTTAAGTTTTGTATTTTGTTATGAAATTTTGTTGCTAAGTATTATCATCTACGGCTTTTGTTTGAATTTTTTTCTTTTATTTTTCTTTTCAATCATGTTTAAATTTTTGTTGATATTCTTTTATATTAATATGAACTAAATTCTTTTTCTAGGGTTTAGATGTAGCCTAACTATGAAGTCGTAATATTTTTCTATTAATATAATTTGATTTAATTTTCTATGGTTGAGTATTTATCTTTGTGCTTAATGCTTCTAATTACTTGATCACTAATTAGATGATTTGTTAATCATAACGAATTGGAAGAGGAGTTATGTGTCAAGTTCATTGAGATAAATGCCATAAATTGCATGTAGGATAGGAATATACCTACATGGTTTGTGTAGTCGCTATATGAGAATCCATAGAAATTAATGACTTCATAATTGTTGTAATTCACATAGGAATATAGTGAATTAGCAATTAGGAGGATTTTTATTAGATCTCGGGAGGGACTAGTAAATAAATTAGGGAATCTCGACTATCAACCAGGACTTTAAATTAGATTATAGAAATAGATTAATATTAGGATGGATTAGTTATGGTGAAATCGAAAACCCTAGATCTTTCGTCAACTTAATCTATTAACTTGCTTTGTTTAGTTTTTAATTTTAGTTTTAATTAAGTTTTAAAATTACTTTTAATTTAGCTTATCCATAAAATATTTTTTTTTCTTCAAATAAAGTTAGAACTATTTTAATTTCGGTATTTAATAATTCTTTAGTCTCTGTGGGAACGATAAATTATATTCACTCTATATTACTTGTTAACGATCACGTGCACTTGCGTGTAAAATCGACCAACAAGTTTTTGGCGCCGTTGCCGGGGACTAATTTGATTTTATTAATATCGATACCAAGTAGTTCTACCTTTAATTTGAACTTTTATTTACTTTTGTTCTTTTATCTTTTTAGATATTATTCTGTGGTGCATGAGAAGGTTTGGAAGTGATAATCTCCTCCCATTGGATCAAGAGATAGAAAAGACTTGTCGTTTGAATAGAAAGGAAAAGAGAGGAACTTCTGCACAATCTCATAACACTATGGCTGAACATGAAGAGAACGCTATCCCGGTCGCTAATGCCAACACTAGAGCATTACGTGACTATGCTTTGCCCTCGCCACATATGATCTCCACGGTGTCATACCTCCAACTGTATGCAAATAATTTTGAATTGAAGTCGTGCATAATCTAGATGGTTCAAGCTAATCAGTTCAACGGATTGGCACATGAGGATCCTAATGCTCACTTAATCAATTTTTTGAGATCCATGCTACATTGAAAATGAATGGTGTCTCTGATGATGCCATTAGTGAGGCTTTTCCCATTCTCACCGAGGATAGGGCCAAGAGTTGGTTGCTTTCTTTGCCAGGAGCAATCACCACGTGGGACATGTGTGTGCGAAATTTTGTGAAATATTTTCCACCCACAAAACTGCAAAGATGAGGAATGAGATCACCACATTCACTCAAAATGAGATGGAATCACTTTCGAAGCATGGGAGAGGTACAAAGATTTCCATCACAGCATGCCCTCATCACGGTATCCCGTGATTGGTTACGCTGCACTTTTTATAACGGGTTGACTCGATCAACCAAGATACTTGTAGATCTTTGCGTGGGAGTTTCACTAATGGGGAAGACATATGAGGTCGCTTATGCATTGTTGGATGAGATGGCATCTACAGACTACCAATGGTCTTGAGGAGATCTACTCTCCGAAAAATCATGGCGGTATGACGTTGATGCCCCTCCGCACTATCACCAGTTGCTGCTACACAAAGCAACTTAGTTCACTCAATGCAAATGCCATCCATATTCCTCCGTCCTGCTTGTTTTTGTGGTGGACCTCATTCTAGTGGTGATTGTCAAGTGGGAAATCCTTTTGCCCCATCAGAGGAACAACAAGCTCGGTTGTAGGGAATTCAAACAGCAAAGATAATCCATACTCCAACACTTACAATCGGGGATGGAGAGATCATCCCAACTTTTCTTGGAGAAACAATCACCACCGATAAACCCTATGGATTTCAAATTTCCTCACCAATTCAACCCCATGCACAAAAGATGTCTTTAGAAGATGCTCTTGCTCAATTGAGCTTGAACACATCTCGACTAAGACTGAAGCCACATTGCAAAATCGATCAAGATCCATCCAAATTTGGAAGTTCAAGTTCAGGGACAACTTGTCAGCATTAAATTCTAGACCACAAGGGTCTTTGCCTAGTAATATGGAAATCAACCCTAAGGAACAAGTGAAGGCAATTACACTAAGTGGCAAAGAGTTGCAAAGAGTTGCCCAACCGACAGAGAAAGAAGAAACAAGAAGCGGTGGAAGTGCGATCAAAAAATGAGGAACAAAGCCAAGAAGTTGTGAAACCCACATCAAGTTGTTTCGGATAATCCACCCCTTATGTGCCACCGATGCCATATCCTCGGCATTCCAAAAGCAAAAGCTAGATAAGCAATTTTCTAAATTTCTTGATGTTTTTAAGAAATTACATATTAATATTCCTTTTGATGCTTGGAATGCTTTGCCTACTAGCTATGTGAAGTTCATGAAAGAGATCCTCTCCAACAAAAGAAAGCTAGAAGAGTATGAGATTGCACTTCAAGAGTGTAGTGCCATTTTTGCGAAAAAGCTTCCTCTTAAACTTAAAGATCCAGGAGTTTTGCTATTCCTTGCACTATAGGAAATTCTTATTTTGATAAAGCCTTGTGTGATCTTGGTGCAAGTATTAATCTTATGCCTCTATCTGCTTTTAGGAAACTTGGCTTAGGAGAAGCCAAACCCACCACGATTACCTTGCAATTGGTCGATAGATCATTAAAATACCCAAGAGGTATTATAGAGGATGTGCTTGTCAAGGTGGATAAATTTATCTTCCATTGATTTCATTGTACTTGACATGGAGGAAGACCAAGAAATTCCTATTATTCTTGGTAGACCTTTCTTAGCTACTGGAAGGACCCTAATAGATGTGCAAAAGGGCAATTAACCATTAGGGTTCAAGATGAGCAAGTCACTTTCAATGTCTTTAAAGCACTGAAATTTCCGAGTGAGATAGACAATTGTATGAAGGTGGATACAATTGATGGGTGCACTAAAGAAAAATTCGAAGCGAGCCATCCAAAAGATCCAATCGAAGCATGTCTTGTGGGGATAAAGCATTCTAAAAATCAAGAGGTAGATACATGCTCCAAACAACTTGAGGCCTTAGCACCTATGTTCATTAAAAGGCCATTTGAAGACCTTGGAAAAGGTGTTTCCAAACCACTACCTTCAGTTGAGAAGCCTCCACAATTAGACCTCAATCCATTGCCCAAGCATCTTAACTTTGACTTGAAAGCCTTAGGTGAGAAAAGACTACTCCAATTGGATAAGATGGATGAATTCCGTCAAGGGGTGTATGAGAATGCAATGGTGGTTTCTGCAAAATCAATGAAGAACATGCAGATATGGTCCAAGCAATTGGTAAAAATCTAATTATTTGAGCAATGGAGAACGTCGAGCATAACGACGTTAAAAAAAATTGCGCTACTTGGGAGGCAACCCAAGTTCTTGTACCTTTATTGCTTTTTTTTTTTATTCTTCTTATTATTATTATTCTTATTTTTGTCTTATAAAAAAAAAATGAACTATTTGAAATTCTGCTTTTTGCTGCACCAGTCTGAAGAAGAATTCGGTTCAAGGCTTTCCCATTGGAATTTTGTGCTGAAATTTTACAGCAAGGTAGAAGATTCCACTGGGTTCATATCCACAAAATTTCAGAATTTTTGGAGCTGTTTTGGTACCTAAACGAAATTCATCTTCAACAGTTGTTCAAAACAGGGCAGTTTCCTCATTTTTCGTTTTTCTTATGTTCTCTTTAGTTGCTATACTTGATCTTTCTCCTTGTTGCATTAAGGAAAATGCTAAATTTTAAGTTGGGGGTGGGATACATGAAATGTGCTGGATTTCTGTCAAAATTTTTGCAAGATTTCAATTTTAATTGGGTTAAAAAGAAAAGTCCTTCCAAGTTTTCAATTTTATTGATATCTTCTTTGAAATTTCTAATTCTTTTTATACTCATTTAGAATAATTTTGAGTTATATGCATTAGTTATTTGGGTTGGAATGTATGAATGAGGCAAGTATGATTAGTCTTTGTTTTGAAAATTTTTAATGCATCTTATTGATTTTAATGATTGAATTGAATGAGAATGTGCAATGTTTGATATAATGAACCCATTGTGAGTATTTGAGCCTATGAGCATTTTATTTTCATTGCTCACATATTTCTTTGTTGAGTGTTGTCAAATATGGTATGTTCATTCTAGAACTTGCTTTGTTATGCATGTTGAGATCACATTATGAATTCATGCTTTGAGATGATAAGGGCATTTAGGATGAGCCGTTTAAACTTTCTAAAAAACCATCCCATTACATATACCCCTAGTCAACCAATTTTGCGCCTTAATCTTTCTTTGTTATAAACACCACATCATTAGCCCCAAACCATTGTTTTTGTTTATCAAGTTAAACCCTATGTCAAGAGTATGTAGAAATGAATTGCATGATAAAATTTCTATTGATTCCAAAGAAAAAAAAAACCATTGAAAAAAAAAAAAAGAGAAAAAAGATAAAAGAAGAAGAGTGAGCAATATTCCTTACGAAGATTGGACAAAGTTAATTGTGTAAAAGATGGTCCAATTTATATGTTGAAGTTGTAAAAGGGATGTATGCCACTGAAAATAAAAAAATAAAAAAATTTCTAATGTGCTATTTGTTGCTTTTGAGTCATGCAAGGAAGTTTCTACATACCTTGATTTATGAAAACCTAAATTTCCCCATCTTTCTACCTACCTTTACCTAAGCCCCTTTACAACCTTTATAAAGACCCTTTTATTGATGCATGGAGTCATATTTATTAGTGGTGGAGATGTGATATATAAGCAAGTTTATGGTAATGACATGCTATGTTTGATTTGAGTGTTGAATGAAACCCCTAAACACTTTGAGTGATTAGAGTGCAACCTATGAGAGGTTATCAAATTTTGTGCATTTGATTTTAACGAAATTGTTGGAATTAATGAGATGTGTATTTTATTTAGATTAAAAAGGGCTATGAATACTTGTTCTTTGGCTTAATATTCCAGTTTGAATTTTTAATGTACAATAATTTGGAATTATTTATGAGTGAGTTAGAAAGGATATGGAATAAAAAGAAAGATATTTATCTAGTGCAAGCTTGAGGACAAGCTTTGATCTAAGTGTGGGGGAATTTGATAGGATGTTTAAGTATATAGTTTTTTTGGTCAATTTTCTTGTATTTTTATGCTTAAACTACTTATTAAATTGCATTTCAAGAGCTTATGTCTCGATGTCACATTGGATGGGGCAAATCTTTTGGAACGCTAATGGAGTCGGGATCAAGACATGGTCGGGTGGATCTGGAAGTGCAAGCAACATTAAGTTCCAAAATGTTGTAATGCAAAATGTGAAGAACCCGATAATCATTGATCAAAACTCTCGTGATACAGCTACTACTGCACCCAAGAGAGAAAATATGAAAAATCTACAATAAATAGCGGCTGCACAAAGCTTGAACAACAAAGAAAAAGAACTCCAATTGAATTGTCGCAGAAGATAACAGAAGCTTCAAGGCAGTGCACATGAAAGGAAAGGCAATGACATGTAAGCAAACAAGAAGCCAGCAAACAAAGATAAAGAGACAGAGCAACACACAAAGAAAAGAAAAGAAGAAGCAACCGGACAACAAAGAAGCAAAGAAGAAAAGAAAGAGTGGCCGAAGGAAAGCAGTAGAAGGAAGAAGAAAAAAGAGATCAGGCAAGAATGACATGTGAAAGCAAAGCTTGGGCTGCTTTCTTTGTAAAAGATGACAAGCACATGGAAGACAACAACACATGTTTGTGGCTGAACAAAGAAAGAAACAAGAAAAGAAAAATCTGGACAAAGCCTTGCCTATAAATAGCGCGACTTGGAGCGGAGAAGAGCATCCCATTTTGAGAGCATATTTCTTTCCTTTCTTCCTTAGTTTGGAGTAGTTTCCTTTCTTTCCTTAGAGATTTTTCAGTAGTTCTCTTTGGTTTTCTTTAGAAATTTCAGTTGAAGCTCACGGGTTCACAACTTGACCTTCCTCGGTTTCTGCCAAACTTTCTTGGGTTTCTTCTTTCTTCTGCGAATCTTTTCTTTGTTTCTTCAGTTTTTATTTTGTTCTTATTGCTTCATTGGTTTGTGATAAAAACTCAATTGCCAAGACTTGACTTGGGTGTAAAGCTAGCATAAATTGTTGTTTCCTTTGGAAGTTACGCGTGAAAGCAAAACAAACCATGCAAATTTTTTCTCACATATTTTCTCTTGTTTTGTCTTCTTCTTGTTTTCTTTAGTTTATTTTAGTTATCAATTTTAGCTTTCTTTTATTGTTTTAGTTTTTAGTTTTATTTAGAAATTTTTGTAATTTAAGTTTTGTATTTTGTTATGTAATTTTGTTGCTAAGTATTATCATCTACGGCTTTTGTTTGGATTATTTTCTTTTATTTTCTTTTCAATCATGTTTAAATTTTTGTTGATATTCTTTTATATTAATATGAACTAAATTCTTTTCTAGGGTTTAGATGTAGCCTAACTATGAAGTAATATTTTCTATTAATATAATTTGATTTAATTTTCTATGGTTGAGTATTTATCTTTGTGCTTAATGCTTCTAATTACTTGATCACTAATTAGATGATTTGTTAATCATAACGAATTGGAAGAGGAGTTATGTGTCAAGTTCATTGAGATAAATGCCATAAATTGCATGTAGGATAGGAATATACCTACATGGTTTGTGTAGTCGCTATATGAGAATCCATAGAAATTAATGACTTCATAATTGTTGTAATTCACATAGGAATATAGTGAATTAGCAATTAGGAGGATTTTTATTAGATCTCGGGAGGGACTAGTAAATAAATTAGGGAATCTCGACTATCAACCAGGACTTTAAATTAGATTATAGAAATAGATTAATATTAGGATGGATTAGTTATGGTGAAATTGAAAACCCTAGATCTTTCGTCAACTTAATCTATTAACTTGCTTAATAGATTAATTCGTCAACTAAAATTAAAAACTAAACAAAGCAAGTTAATAGATTAAGTTGACGAAAGATCTAGGGTTTTCGATTTCACCATAACTAATCCATCCTAATATTAATCTATTTCTATAATCTAATTTAAAGTCCTGGTTGATAGTCGAGATTCCCTAATTTATTTACTAGTCCCTCCCGAGATCTAATAAAAATCCTCCTAATTGCTAATTCACTATATTCCTATGTGAATTACAACAATTATGAAGTCATTAATTTCTATGGATTCTCATATAGCGACTACACAAACCATGTAGGTATATTCCTATCCTACATGCAATTTATGGCATTTATCTCAATGAACTTGACACATAACTCCTCTTCCAATTCGTTATGATTAACAAATCATCTAATTAGTGATCAAGTAATTAGAAGCATTAAGCACAAAGATAAATACTCAACCATAGAAAATTAAATCAAATTATATTAATAGAAAAATATTAAGACTTCATAGTTAGGCTACATCTAAACCCTAGAAAAAGAATTTAGTTCATATTAATATAAAAGAATATCAACAAAAATTTAAACATGATTGAAAAGAAAAATAAAAGAAAAAATCCAAACAAAAGCCGTAGATGATAATACTTAGCAACAAAATTTCATAACAAAATACAAAACTTAAATTACTAAAATTTCTAAATAAAACTAAAAACTAAAACAATAAAAGAAAGCTAAAATTGATAACTAAAATAAACTAAAGAAAACAAGAAGAAGACAAAAACAGTAGAAAATATGTGAGAAAAAATTTCTGCATGGTTTGTTTTGCTTCTGCCCGTAGCTTCCAAAGGAAACAACAATTTATGCTAGCTTTACACCCAAGTCAAGTCTTGGCAGCTGAGTTTTTATCACAAACCAATGAAGCAACAAGAACAAAATAAAAAAAACTGAAGAAAACAAAGAAAAGATTGCTGCAGAAAAGAAAGAAGAAACCCGAAGAAGCTGCTGAAGTTTGCAGCAGAAAACCGAGGAAGGCTGCTGAAGTTGCTGCTGAACCCGTGAGCTTCAACTGAAATTTCTAAAGAAAAACCAAAGAGAACTACTGAAAAATTTCTAAGGAAAGAAAGGAAACTACTCCTAAACTAAGGAAGAAAGGAAAAGAAATATGCTGCTCGGCTGAAAATGGGATGCTCTTCCTCCGTTCCAAGCTGCGCTATTTATAGGCAAGGCTTTGTCCAGATTTTTTCTTTTCTTGTTTCTTTCTTTGTTCAGCCACAAACATGTGTTGTTGTCTTCCATGTGCTTGTCATCTTTTACAGCAAAGAAAGCAGCCCAAGCTTTGCTTTTCACATGTCATTCTTGCTGCCCGATCTCTTTTTTTCTTCTTTCCTTCGGCTGTTTTCCTTCGGCCAGCCCAGCTTTCTTTCTTTTCTTCTTTTGCTTCTTTGTTGTCCGAAGTTGCTTCATTTCTTTTCTTTTCTTTGTGTGTTGCTCGGCTGTCTCTTTATCTTTTGTTTGCTGGCTTCTTGTTTGCTTACATGCTGCTGTCTTTCCTTTCATGTGCAGCTGTCGGTTCTTGAAGCTTCAGAAGTTATCTTCGGCTGCAGCAATTCAATTGGAGTTCTTTTTTTTCTTTGTTGTTCAAGCTTTGTGCAGCCGCCATTTATTGTAGATTTTTCATATTTTCTCTCTTGGGTGCAGGGAGTAGTAGCTGTATCACAGTAGTTTTGATCAATGATTATCGGGTTCTTCACATTTTGCATTACAACATTTTGGAACTTAATGTTGCTTGCACTTCCAGATCCACCCGACCATGTCTTGATCCTGACTCCATTAGCAGTTCCAAAAAGATTTGCCCCATCCAATGTGACATCAGAGACATAAGCTCTTGAAATGCAATTTAATAAGTAGTTTAAGCATAAAAATACAAGAAAATTGACCAAAAAAACTATATACTTAAACATCCTATCATGATCTTGTTTTCATTTTATAGGTTACAATGGCCATTGCAAGGGAGGTTGCAGCAGTTACGCGACTTGGCATTGAGGTAGATGTTCAATTGCTGCTTTTGGGTATTCTTTTCCATGTTTGATATTTGGATAAAATGTCTACTAGTGTACAAATCCATATCCCCTACAGAAGGTTTTGTCTGACTGGGCACTATTTTCTATATGGAAAACTTGAAAATATGTAATTGGTCAAATGGAAATTAAAGAAGTAGGAAACAGTCTGGTGGATGAATAATATTTAGAGTTTGTAAGTATTGTAGTTGTATGTGGAAGCATCTAGAACTTTTTAGAGGTTATGTGAAAACTGCAGTTTTTGCCTTCTTTGAGACAGCCCAAAAATGGAAGTGGGCATTTACTGTTGATGGTGAGATATTAAATTACATGTTGTCTTAATTTGTGAGACTGAACTTCTCTTCACTAAAATTGCATTGAGTCAGCTCCTTGTCTTGTATTTTTCTCTTCAGTTCTTTCTCAATGATCTTAGGTGTTGTAGGACAGTTTGATTGAAGAAATTTTACTACAGTGAAAATCAGAGAGTTTAGCCTGTCCCACCTTCCTATCCGTTTTGAGTATTCTAACGGTTGCCAACCAGGAGGTTTTATTTTTGCATGGACCTGGCAGTGTGGAAGAGTTGTTTAAGTGAAACTATAATCATGTTCGTTGGGTGCATGCAATCTGATGATTGTGTGGTAGATTAATGATTGTGACACATTGGGTATTCATTGGGTTTGGAAATTTTAATTTTCTTGATCTCCTTCAGGGAGACTTGAATGTCGTCAAGAAGGCTGTATGTTAAAGCATAGCTTTCTGCCTACTTTTTTGACTATTGTGGGATAAATTTTCAGGTTGCAATAGTTGTTGGTGGAGGAAATATTTTCCGTGGATCATCTTGGGCAGGAAGTAGTGGCCTTGACCGTTCCTCAGCTGATTACATTGGGTATTTTCCTATCTTGGATTTAGTGGTTTATTTTGTCTTGAAATAATCACATTCTTTTTCAGCTACAAACAAATTAATGCTTTTTGAAGAAATTATCTTATGGTCATTTTCCATGCAAGCTGTATCATGGATGTGTTTGGTTTTTTCCTTCATTTGCCTACGTTGAATTTTTAATGAATATTTGCCAATAGAAACATGTGCATGGTATACAATAAGATGGCATGAACATCTTGGAAAATGGGGTTTTCTCTGTTTTTGGTTTAATTGCTTACTTTTGTCTCTGAGCTCATTTTCATGTGCACATGTTTATTTGTGAGGGTGTTTTGATGTGTTCGTGAGATTGTCAGCTAGAATGCTTTTCATTAGTTTTACCTTCTCGGTGAATGGCGGAATGCCATAGAACATATAATAGTGCATGTACATACAATTTCAAGAGAATTGTACAAATTTGCTAATATAATGCATTGACTGAAAATAACGTGCTAGCGAATAGTGATTGTTAAAGTATTTGTTCCATTTAATATAATAGAAATTTTGGTATCTTGCTAGTTTTTTTACGTCTTAGTTAACCAAAATGCTGCATGAAATAGTATTTAAATGGATTTTTACTTGCAACATTCAAAGCAATTGAATTCATGAAGACCTTATGTGGTCATTGTGTCCTACGCAATATAGTACTCTATCTGCTAAAATAATTTTGTTAATATAGCACTCTTTTACTTGGAGGATTGGACCAATTCTGTCTTTCTTTTTTTAGGTGTATTTAATTTGAACATTGAACTACATGATAAAAATGATACAACATCACTACAAAGCTGGATAAATTTGTAAAACTCATTCTCTTACTCGATGGTGTATGTCGTTTTGGCTAGCTCTACTTCAGAACCCTCGGGAATAAATTTGTAGAAATTCATGTCTGCCAATCTCTCTTGTCAAGCAAAGAACCATCACCCCAAATTTAACAACATAGGAAAGGACTGATGTTTGAAATGGATGGTGGAAGTTGTTTAGATTGCACAAACTTATCTTGGGCCAAAAGTTGCCAAAAAAGTTCTGGCTTGATGGACTTGATATCTTGAAGATTTAAGAGTGATAAAGTAGTTCAATGAATGAATCAATGGAAGCGAAATATCAAATGGCAGGAACCATGATATGCAGAAAGTAACTTTGGTCTAACTACTCAATTATGTTTTGAGTTGCTCTGCTTGATTTTGTTATGATTCTGATTGACTTGTGTCATTTTCAAACTATGGTCTGCCATTTGATCATGGAAGTTACTGCAATAATACTTTGGACTCCTTGTTCAGGATGCTGGCAACTGTAATGAATGCCATATTTTTGCAAGCAACAATGGAGAGCATTGGAATCCCAACAAGAGTGCAGACCGCATTTCGTATGTCAGAGGTTGCTGAACCATATATACGTAGAAGGGCAGTCCGGCATCTGGAGAAAGGGAGAGTAGTAATTTTTGCAGCTGGAACTGGGAATCCTTTCTTCACCACAGATACTGCAGCAGTTTTAAGATGCGCTGAGAGTAAGTTAGACTCTACCTTGATGCTGATGTTTTAAATTTTATTCATCTGAGATGGTCCAATGTCTCCTGGAAAACTTGTAGAGTTTCCACTACATGGGTTTGTTTCCAAATGGAGAAAAGGGTTGGCCTGATGATTCCATAACCAAAAGGAGGCTTGATTCTATGATTTCTTGCACGTTGACAAGAACTCTAATATTTATTCTTGAAGCTTTTGAAACCAAATAATCTACCCAGTTAGTACATGTTTCCTGGTAGTTACAGCCTACTTTTACATCATATGCTAAAGAAGTTTGTGAAATTATACTTGAGTTCAGACATTTTATAAGGCAAATCAACTTTTAGCTCTTAAATTATGTTGACTTTCAAATGCACAGTTAATGCTGAGGTGGTGCTGAAAGCTACAAATGTTGATGGGGTGTTTGATGATGACCCTAGACAGAACCCAAATGCTCGTCTGCTGGATACTCTAACTTACCATGATGTAACTTCAAAGGAACTTTCTGTTATGGATATGACAGCCATTACTCTGTGCCAAGAAAACAACATACCTGGTATGGTGTGCATCTTCAAGCTTTCATATTCAGATCATCATTCTTCTTTTCTGTCAGTTTGGTGATAAATTAGCAGGGTTAATGGTTGTTGCATGTAACAGTTTGCTTGAGTCTCACTTTTCTTTGTGCAGTTGTTGTGCTCAACCTGAACAGACCAGGTAACATTTCGAAAGCCATTCTCGGAGAAAGTGTAGGCACGATCATTGGAGGCCCACAAGATACGGCAGCATCAAGGACTTGAAAGAAAGTTTCCATTTCAGCTATCTCACTTTTAGATCAGCACCCATAGAAGAGAAAGGATAATAATATCTTGCTCCCATTGATGTTTGGTAATACAATTCATAAAGAGTACATTAGACTTTATTTATGACAATTTTCACTTTGAAGCATTTAGTTTCTTGTATTAATGAGTTTTGACATACTGCTGATGGCAATTTGTAAATGAAACTTTACCTTTTGATGAAGTTTCTTTTGTTTTGTTCCACATGAAAAGGGGAAATTTATGCTCAGTTCAGTTGGGATCACATAGTTCATAATACGAATTGTAAATGCAGCAATCGATTTGATTATGCTGTACATATTTTCAATAAAAAAAAAATGAATTTGAATAAAAATCAAATTGATTTCAATCAAATCGATAGTACAAACCTAAAAAAGCAAAACTTCACTTCTATTGTACAAACCTAAAAAAGAAAATTTTGATTTGAGATGCTCCATAAAAATTTAAGTTAATCCAATCAATGCTTCCATGCAACAACTTATATGAATTGCAATGCTTCCGTATAAGTTTATTTCTTCAACACTAGTAATTTTTAAAAAAAAAAAATTAAAATTGTACTTCTGAGTCAATATTAAGTTATTGAGGACTATAATGTTATAGTCCTTTCAGTTATTCAGTTTTAACCAAAATATAGGAAAATAATGAAATTTGATCTATATTTGTATAACATATTGAAACGATGTAATTTAAGGGATGATTGATTCACAAAAACAAAAAGGAATTTCAAATTAAGCACAGATAAATGAAAAAGGAATTGTAATTTAACTACACATAAAGTATGTTCGTTTTATGTCTTAATTCTATAAGCTAAATATTTTTAAGGATTAGAATATAAAAGAGAGATATTAATGATAAACATCACATCATAACTGTAATACAAATATTTTTACTTGAAAATTGCTTTAAGAAACTTTGAAAATTTTCCAGTTGCGCATATATAGTTCTGAAAACATAGTCTCAGCTGAAAATTTAAAAAATAAGGCATGAGGTCTAATCAAAGATCTCATACATCCTATAATCAAATATGCTCCCATTGAACCGAATTTCTAACTCCACCCTTACTCGTAACCACACTTACAAATTATTGTCTTTATTTATATCATCTTCACCAATTCACTGAAGATAATAATCTCATCTTTAATGAATTGTGTCAAATTAAAGTCGACAAACATTTTTTAATTCATCATCAAATGAGGGCTAAATAAACATTAAATATATAAGGATCATATATGTATTAAAAGTATAAAATCTATGAGATATTACCTACTCTCTTGCTCCCAAAAGAAAAAAGTTTTGATTTGATACAATTTTTCCTATTAAAAAATTATAAAGTATAATATATTTAATACATAAATAAATATGTAATTTTTTATTTTTATGTAGATTATGTATTGTCATTATTAGTAAGAATAATACAAAAATTTCATACAAAAATAAAATTTTTTTTTGCAATAAAGAAATTTTAAAATTAATTTTTTTAGACGGAGAAAGTACTAATTTATCAATAAGTCATCAATAGAGCACTTAATTATTACTCGATTGTGTTAAAGTTTAAATCATATTTAGACAAACCATGCGAAGGGAGAAAGTACGAGACCCTTAAGAATTTCAAATTTCAAATAGGAGGGAGAAGAATAAAATGTGGTAGAAAATAACAAAATTCAAAAGTATCACGTCATTTAACAAAGTTAAAAAGTTATGACAAAGTTAAAATTAGAGTGGAGACAATAGATATAATGGAATACATTGGTTATTGGAAAAATTATTCCCCAAGTCTTTGTTTGCCATAGCCCCGAAAAAAATTCAATAGAGTTGAACAATGCAAAGCTCAGAGCATTTTAGGTGGGAATTTGATATACAACTAACCGAATAAGTCGTTTTTTGGGCTCATGCAAAGTTGTAAATCTCTTTGCTTAAAAAAAAAAAAAATCTAAGGCACGTTGCAGAGACAGACGGAAAGATAAAAAACCATTACCTTTCTATGTACCAAAACTCTAAGGCCCCCTGATGAAGGCCAAATTCACAACTCGTCTATGATTCGATTAGATGGTTTGGACTCGAGATTTTTCGTCTGCCTGATTGTTGATTGTCCCTGCAAAACAAATTCCGGAGTGGTTCTTCAGAGTAGATTCTCCGATGCCTAAATTAGAATTTTTCAGAGAGTGTCCTGCTGATTGCACATCGCAACTCCCGTTCCACAATTATAGCCTATAGTTACGTGCTTATGGATAAGCATGATTCTATTGAGCTCTCACATTGTAACCTAGGGCTCAAAGGTTTTATGCACTTGGTGTGATTTCAGTGTGTTATCATTGCTGGTCTTTGAACTTAGAGTTCGGGGTTTAAGCGGAGATCATGCTGTTGAGATTGTCGCAAAGGTCTGGAACTTTGCATGTCATTAAGGTCTGGTCTTTGGCTCCAAGGTCCTGTCTTGGGGTGCAAAGACCTAGCCTCTGGCAACTTGGCTCCGAGCAAAAATTTAACCTTTGATCTGAGATGGAATGTTGGGAATTGGATCCATACACATCATGAGACCCCCACACCTTAGCGTGATAATGTTAGGCTAAGTTCTTATAAAAAATAGACGTTTAGGGTGTTTGGAGATAGAATGAGGGGTAATAATTTTCGTCGCCGTATTTTTCATCAATTGGGGCTTATCATGGGTCATGTGAGCAGTTAATATTTACCTGTAAATAAACAACTTTTAATGTTGTGAGACCCTAAAAGATTTGGTGGAGTTTCACACGGAAGTCTTAGGATTTGACATAAAAAGTCGTCACTTTTTGTCTTTGGTCTTTCCATCTGTCGCTTTCGTAGCCTTTTGCTATTCAAAAAGTTCGCAGCTTTCTTTTCGTTTTTGCTCTGGCAAGGAATTGTGGTGTTTGGACGAGTTCCCGGTGAGTTCGTAGGGTTTACCCGGTGAGAGTTTTACAGCCATTTCAGAAGGCACTCTAAAAAAAAGTAAGTATGACTTCATCTTACTCTATGTCTTTTGGATCTCCCCTTTGGGAGGGAAAGACTGTCTCCCTAGCAGGCGAGGAGAGTAGTTGATGTGAACTCGACTTCAACTTCCCGACATTCAGCTTAAGGTTGCAAACTTAGACTCAAAGTTGCGAACTTAGCTCAAGGATGTGAACTCGGAGCCAAAGACGTGAACTTGGCGACCAAAGGTGTGAACTCTGTGACCAGAGATGTGAACTCTGCCTCAACTTCCCATCCAATTCAATTGAGTGACATTTCAAGTTCAAGAGTGGATTTGATCCAAGTCAAAGATTAATTTTGGTCCTAAAGTTGGTTCAAATTCCAGCCCCTCAATTATTAAAATAGTCAAGTGTTGAAGACTTCAAATTCAATGGTCAATTATCTATTTTGAGGCATTGGAGGACGAAAAGTGATGGCTGAAAATTTAGTCAAAGGAGTATTTAATGAAGTCTTAGAAGCTAACTCAAAATGCATAAATCTACTTATTCCAACACTTGGTCAAAGCACCATTCTAATGTGTCTTTATTTTTGCCAATATATCATCTAGAATGGTGTGTAATTAATGTATCAAAATGCAGAATTTTTATTGGTCTTGTCAAAGTCTAGTCTAGGAATCAGTGAGTCAAAATTAATCTTTATTTCTTCTAGTTTTTAAACAAGGATATTTAGGATATTTTAAAGACTTTTTGTAGCTTATAAATAGGCATCTTTGTACTGTTTTTAAACAAGTTTTGAGTAATGATATTGTGAATTTATTTCTTTGAGAACTTAGAACTTATCAAGTTTTTTTGGGAAACTTGTGGTGTTCAACGAACTTATCAAGTTGTGTCATTCAACGAACTTATCAATTTGTGGTGTTCAAACTAAACTTATCAACCAATTTTAGTTTAGTTGGTTGTTGTATTTTTATATCAAGGTTCTTATCTCTTTATAGATAACGGATCGTAGTTTTCACCAATCCAATCTTGCATCCCTTAGACATATCTTTGGCAACTTTGTAAGTGTTCCCAATCATTCAGATTGGAATCACTTCATTTGGTATCAGATCTATTTCTAAGGGTTGCATATCATTTGTTTTCCTTTTTGATTTTGTCATTTCTTATTCTTGACTTTCTTGAAAATCAACATTCACATTTTTGTTAGCAAGTTTTGTCACAGATTGGTCAAGGTTCCTAGCAGTGAGTTTGGAATTTAAGGAGTCACTTTCTCATTTCCACTTCTTTTTTTTACTTTATTTTTTTTAGGAAAAAAAAAGGGCCAAACCAAAAAAAAAAAAAGTGCTGGCCGAATATTATAAAAAAAAGTGAAAAAGAAGAAGAAGAAGTGGACACAAAAAAATTCCATTTCTTGAAGTTGTGATTCCTTTGAAATCTAATATTCTTTTCTCTTGTGATCCAGGTTGCCAAAAGATTCATCAACAAAGTTCTTCTCAATCAACATTGGATAAAATTCTATTGTTCATCTAGTTCATTATTCTTTTTACCTTTATCTGTCTTTCAAGTTGTTATCTTCTTTTATTCCTTGGTATTTAATTTCACAACTTTAAATAACACAAAAATTGTTTGATAAGTTTTAGTTGTGAAAGTCACACTCTAACTTGATAATTGTTTGAGTAAGTTCAATAAGAACCTTAAGAGGGGTAACGAGTGTAAACCTTATTTGTGAGAGTGAAAACTCGTAAAGGAGTGATTACTTTTTGTGAGGATCTTTTTTAACCAACTGATTGCAAGATTTCCAAAATGTCTCACCATTCCAATGAGGAGGAGTTACCAGTACATGGTAAATTGTTAGTCATTAGGCGAATCCTTAATATGCAAGTCAAGGAGAATGATGAGGCACAAATGGAGAACAATTTCCATACAAGATGCTACATAAACAGAAAGGTATGTAGTGTTATAATTGATGGTGGAAGTTGTACTAATGTGGCTAGTGTCTCTTGGTTGAAAAGTTAGGATTACCTACAACAAGGTACCCAAAGCCATACAAGCTCCAATGTCTTAGTGATAGTGGAGAAGTTCACATTTCCAAGCAAGTAAAGGTGCCATTTCGCATTGGGAAATACGAAAATGAGGTGATTTGTGATGTGGTTTCAATGTAAGCAAGCCATTTCTCGTTTGGAAAGCCTTGGCGGTATGATAGACGAGTTAGTCATAATGGTTTTACTAACAAGTACTCTTTTGTTCATAATAAAAAAATAAAAACGTAACTCTTATACCTATGACTCATAGTCAAATCTATGAAGATCAAGTGAGGTTATAAGAAGATGCAAAAAAGAAAGTCAACAAAAGAAAGAGAGTGAGAAGAAAGAGAATGAAGAGAGTTTGAGTGAAAAGAAAGAAAATTTGTGTATTTGCAAAAGAAAAAAGTGAGATCAGGAGTGCTCTAAATTCTCAATCACTTTTTGAGCTTATTTTGTATAAGGAAGCTCATTTGACCAGTAAAGATTTGGCTAGTGAATTACCAAGCAGTATTGTATCTATTTTGTAGGAATTTGAAGATGTGTGTCCTGAAAAAGATCCAAAAGGATTTCCACCACTTTGTGGTATTGAATATCAAATCGACTTTATTCCGGAAGCATCAATTCTAAACAAGCCTACCTATAGAACAAGTCCCGAAGAAACTAAAGAGTTTCAAAGACAAGTTGAGGACTTGTATGATAAAGAATGGGTTCAGAAAAGCATGAGTCCATGTGTTGTACTAGTTTTATTAGTGCCAAAGAAAGATAGGCCGTGGAGGATGTATATAGACTATCGTGCTATGAACAATATAACGGTAAAATATCGCCATCCTATTCCTCGATTAGATAATTTGCTTGATGAGTTATATGGAGTAATTATCTTTTCCAAAATTGATTTGAAAAGTGGTTACCATCAAATTAGAATGAAAAAGGGTGATGAATGGAAAACCGCTTTTAAAACAAAACATAGTTTGTATGAATGGTTAGTGATGCCTTTTGGCCTAACTAATGCTCTTAGCACTTTTATGCGCTTAATGAATCATGTTTTGCGTGAATTCATTGGAAAGTTTGTGGTTGTCTATTTTGATGACATTTTAGTATATTCAAGAAGTTTGGATGACCATCTTGAACATCTAACGTGTGTTTTAAGTGTGCTCAGGAAGGAAAAACTTTATACCAATTTGAACAATTGCACATTTTGCACTAATGAGGTTAACTTTCCTTGATACATTGTAAGTATTAATGGTATTTCAGTTGACATGGAAATGGTGAAAGCAATTCAATAATGGCCAACTCCCAAAAGTGTTCATAAAGGGCGATGTTTTCATGGTCTTGCAAGCTTTTATAGGAGATTTTTTAAGAACTTTAGCACTTTGGCTGCACCTTTGACTGAGGTTATCAAGCAGAATGCGGGGTTCAAATGGGATGAAGAGCAAGAGCAAGCTTTTCAAAAGCTTAAATTTCATTTAGCTAATGCTCATTTGCTTTATTTACCTAATTTTGACAAAACATTTGAAATTGAATGTGATGCTTCAGGTATTGGAATAGGCACTTTCTTGATACAAGAAGAAAGACCCGTGGCATACTTTAGCGAGAAGCTAAGTGGAGCAACTTTCAACTATCCTACCTATAACAAAGAGTTGTACGCCTTAGTCTGAGCTTTGACGACATGGCAGTACTACTTATGGGCTAAAGAGTTCGTGATCCACACTGATCATGAATCATTGAAGTTTCTAAAAAGCCAATATAAGCTTAACAAAAGGCATGCAAGATGGATAGAGTTCATTGAGAGTTTTCCATATGTCATTCGATATAGGAAAGGTAAAGAGAATGTTGTAGCCGATGCACTCTTTAAAAGGTATGCCTTGCTTTTTGATCTTGAATCTAAGATATTTGGTTTTGAACAAATTAAAGAGTTGTATCAAGATGATTTTGATTTTGGTCAAGTGTTCCAACCTTGTGAAAAGATTCTTTCGAAAAGTTTTATAAGCATGAAAGGTTTTTGTTTAAAGAATCCAAGCTTTGCAATCCTAACTTTTCTTTGTGTGAATTGTTAGTTAGAGAAACACATGGTGGAGGCCTTATGGGACACTTTGGTATAGCTAAGACTTTGGCAATTTTGCAAAAGCATTTCTTTTGGCCAAAAATGAAAAGTAATGTTGTGAAAATTTGTGAAAATTGTTCGTTTGCAAAAAGGCCAAATCAAAGATCCAACCTCATTGCTTATACACACCTTTTCCAATTCCAAAAGAGCCATGGGTTGATCTTTCAATGGATTTTGTTTTGGGTTTGTCAAGAACTAAGCATGGAAAAGATTCAATTTTTGTGATTGTTGATAGGTTCTCAAAAAGGGCTCATTTCATTGCATGCAACAAAACGAATAATGCATAACACATTGCTGATTTATTCTTTAAAGAAATTGTTTGTTTGCATGGCATGCCAAGAACCATTGTGTCTGATTGAGACACCAAATTTTTGAGTTATTTTTTAAAAACTTTGTGGGGAAAAATTGGGTACGAAACTCTTGTTTTATATTACTTGTCATCCTTAGACTGATGGCCAAATTGAAGTTGTTAATTGTACTTTATCTACTTTGTTGAGGTCGGTCATTGGTATGAACATCAAAACTTGGGATGATTGTTTACCTCATGTTGAATTTGCATACAATAGGAATGTGCATCCTGCCATTAAATTTTCTCATTATGAGATTGTTTATGGTTTTAATCCATTATCTCCAATGGAGCTAACACCTTTGCCTATAAGTGAGAGATTGAATTTAGATGGTAAAAGAAGGCTGAATTTGTGAAACAAATCCATGAGAAGGGAAAACTCAACATTGAGGAAAAGAGGAGAAGATATGAACAACAAGCCAATAAGGGGCGTCATAAGCTCATTTTTTAACCAGGAGATTGGGTTTGGTTGCATTTAAAGAAAGAAAGGTTTCTAACACAAAGAAAATCTAAGTTGTAACCAAAAAGAGATGGGCATTTTCAAGTTTTAGAGCGCATCCATGACAATGCCTATAGACTTGATCTACCGAGTGAGTACGACGTTCATAATGTCTTTAATGTTTCTAATTTATGTCTCTATCATGCAGGTGCTAAAGATTTGAGGACAAATCCTTCTCAAGAGGAGGGGAATAATGTGAGCTCGGCTTTAACTTCCCGACATTAGACTCAAAGTTGTGAACTTAGCTCAAGGATTTGAACTCGGAGCCAAAGACCTGAACTTGGCGACCAAATGTGTGAATTCTGTGACCAAAGATGCGAACTCTACCCCAACTTCCCATCCAATTCAATGGAGCGATGGTTCAAGTTCAAGAGTGCATTTGATTCAAGTCAAAGATTAATTTTGGTCTTAAAGTTGGTCCAAATTCCAACCCCTCAATTATTAAAATAGTCATGTGTTGAAGACTTCAAATTCAATGGTCAATCATCCATTTTGAGGCGTTGGAGGACGAAAAGCCATGGCTGAAAATTCAATCAAAGGAGTATTTAATGAAATCTTGGAAGCTAACTCAAGATGAATGAATCTATTTATTCCAACACTTGGTCAAAGCACCATTCCAATGTGTCTTTATTTTAGCCGATATTTCATCTAGAATGGTGCGTAATTAATGTATTAAAATGCATAATTTTTATTGATCTTGTCAAAATCTAGTCTGGGAATTAGTAAGTCAAAATTAATCTTTATTTCTTCTAGTTTCTAAACAAGGATATTTAGGATATTTTAAAGACTTTTTGTAGCTTATAAATAGTCATCTTTGTACTATTTTTAAACAAGCTTTGAGTAATGATATTGTGAGTTTATCTCATCTTTGGATTATTTGAGAACTTAGAACTTATCAAGTTTTTTTTGGAAACTTGTGACGTTCAACGAACTTATCAAGTTGTGGCGTTCAACAAACTTATCAAATTTTGGCGTTCAAACTAAACTTATCAACCAATTTTGGTATAGTTGGTTGTGGCATTTTTATACCAAAGTTTCTATCTCTTTATAGATAGCGGGTCGCAATTTACACCAATCCAATCTAGCATCCCTTAGATATATCTTGGGCAACTTTCTAAGTATTCCCAATTCTTCGGATTGGAATCACATCAGTAGTGTATCTGGGTCACTCGGTCCAGGGAATTCTTCTGATTTTGGTATGGTTGAGTCGAGTAGGAGGAGAGTAATGAGGGGAAAAAGGGTTTTGGTTATGTCAAGTTCTGAAGAAAAAGGTAGTGTTTCTAGGGGTAGAATTATTTCTTTTGAGGCAGTAAGTTCTTCTTCGGAAGAATTGGTGAAATTTGTTATAGCCTCTCAGAGTGAGGTATCCTCTAAATTTGTGCCCATCACGAGACTCTATCATCGCTTTGAAGAGGTCGATGTTAGAGAACGCAGAAAGAGGTTCCATATTCCTAAAGAATATAGTGCTGTGTTGGTAGTGAAGGTAGGGCATGTAGCCCTCCAGTGGGATATACTGTCGTGTATGAAGACCACCTGAAGGCAGGTATTAGGTTTTTTGTTTGCCAACTTGGGGTTGATATTTTAGGTTATTATGGGATAGTTTTAGCCCAACTGGTGCCCAATTCAATGAGAACCATTATAGGATTTGAGGTTCTATGTTGAGAAAGAATGGTGAAAAGTTCTGTAAATATTTTTAGATATTTTTCTATATAAAATTTGAGGCTTGTGGGTTGAAGATGGAATAGTTCTATGGAGATGCAAATGATGCATATTCGAATTGAAAAAGGCAGAACCCCAGTGGCTGTGCTTATATAGAACTCCGAGAGGAAAGGATTGGCAGTTACACAGAGAAAGAACTGGTTAAGTATAAATTGAGTCCGGTCATTGCTAAAACTGGATCTCTGATATTGCAATTTGCCAGAAAGGACAAGGCAAATGGTAGGATTTTCATATGTTATAGTGAATTTGTGTTAATATTGCATGTGTTAATCATGTGTGTTTTGTGCATTGCAGTGGTGAAGTTTAGCTGTTCGATTAAAATGGAGCCTGCAAAGGAGGTGCGTTTTGATGCTAAAGATGTTGTTTTTACAAACAAAGTGGAGATGGGGGAGCCTTCAAAGAGAAAGGATAATGAGGAAGTGGTTGAGATTGGGTCTCCAGTTAAAAAGAAGAGGGTAAAGATGCTTACCAAGAAGAAGAAGACAAGTGAGGTAGAGTCCAAGTATGTGGCCTCTGAGACAGTGTTGTATTTCTCCAAGCCTGCAAGCCTGGGAGAAGATGAAGTGCTTAAAATTGAGGGCTTTGATAACTATCAAAGGAGGGTGGCTGAGATGTCGATGGGCGACCTGAATAATGATTTTCGTTATTCTGTTCCACGAGTAATATTCTCTTTTCTCACTTTTTTTTTGTGTGCTGTCTCAAGGATATATATCTGAAATTGTCGTAATGGGTGGTTGATTTGGAGTGCAAGCATTGGATTCATGGGCCAAATTCATCCTCAGGGTGAATGATTAAGTCGCTGAGGTCTCTAAACTACGAGCTGAGGTTGCTCAACTTAGGAAGGCCGAAGCAGCCTTTTTTGAAGTGAAGAAGAAAATGGAAAGAAGAGATATCTGTGACTGAGGAGTTTAGGAGGAAGTTGGAGGAAGAAGTTTTTTATCTCCCCTAACAATTGCAAAAACAAGAAGCAGTGGTGCAAGCGCGCGAAGCTATTAACCAATGGGAGTTCACTAAGTTGTTGGTGAAAAAGATATTTCACACCCAGGATTTTGGCAAATTTGCAGAAAATTTCTCTAGGCCTGCAAAAGATATAGGGAAGCATGAAACGGTCATCGAAACTTAAGAAAAATTCCTCACCTTGCCATTGGAGGAGATGCCCAGCTACTACCCCGAGGCCATGGTGAGAGCTGACAAGGTGTATGAGAACATTGTGAAGGGGTTCGATGGCCATTTCAAACTGTTGCAGTACTTGGCATCTCGTAGTTCACTCCTAACCTTGGAGGAGTTGAATGTTTGCGAGGTGGACGAAGACCCTGATCTTCAGGCCATAGAGGTTGGGGCGCCAAAGGGTCAAGCTAAGGCAGGTACTTCGACTCAAGATGCAGGGAGTCAGAATGAGGCTAGCTCCTAGGTCTTCTTTATTTCTTTTTATTAAATGTTTGTAAGGATAATTAATTTGGTTGCCCTTAGCAGGTAAAGTACTGATTTTTATTCAATTTTCATCATATCAAGATCATTCATTATCATCAAAGGCTATTATTACTAATTTGCATGAGAAAGTTAACGTGCTTGAAGCTGCGCATGCTGAGTTTCAAGATACCATTTCTAGGTTAAGACAAGAGAACAAAGACTTTCATGGTCAAGTTGCCTATTTGGAGTATTGAAACCATTGCCTTGACGAATATAGGGTGCAACAACAACAGCCAACAGTAGATTTAACCCATAGGGAAAATCAAATTGTTTAGAGAATGAGAAAATTAAGGAAAGGATTGCTAAAATTTTAGTTGAAATTGAAAGTATTACCTCTAAACTTAAAGGTAGGGATGAAGTGGTCCATACCATGACCGATGAGCTTGACAAGAAGCGCCAAGAGGTCCAGGGTCTCTAGGGTGTGCTTGGACCATATAAGAAACATATCCTTGAGCTACAATTTGAATGTAAGACTTGGAGATTGAAAGTTGCAAAGATGGAAACTCGTCTAAAAGAGGTTGGTCTGAAGATTGCACCTGTAGATAGAGATCCTATAGATGTGATGATGGAAAAGTATGAGCTCATAGCCCGACGAGGTCAGGCGACACTATTGCACACAAAGGGAAAAAAGCAGCATTTAACAAGTACCTTCAAGATATGGTTAAGTATGAAGAGAAGAAATGAAAGGGAAAATAAAAATTATAAACCCTTTCATTTTGTACTTTGCTTATTTAATAAAATAATTAAATTTTAAAGTTTAGAAACTTTGAGGGATCCGAGATCCCTATCTTTAGGATGTTTAGGAACTTTGAGGGATTCGAGATCCCCACCCTTTAGGATGTTCGGGACCTTTGAGTATGAGCTCCTTAATGTTACCTTTTTTCTCACCCTATATGATGTTCTGTTTTAACACCCACATGGATGTTTATATTCCTCTCACCATCTTAGGATGTTATGGAGTTCATAGCTAAATTCAACTGAACCGAGGTTGCACTTGATTTTCTAGATTTAATACTTTAGCAAGGCAATTTTACCACCTTGAACCAAGTTCAGGGAAGTCATTATTCCTCCACTCAATTTAAAAATACTAAATATATAAGTAACATTTTATTCATGAAACAAAATATCAAACATAAAAACGTTTTAAATTGCTAATATGCCAAATTCGGGGTAACAAATTTCCCTCTATCGTGGCTAGACAGTAACCCCAGATCTTGGCGCATCAATGACCTGTAAAGGCTTTCTTAGTTGTCTTCTAGTTTGTTGAGCTTCTGGGTTCAACTTGCTTAATTTTTGCACAAGACTAAGTCTCTCGAAGCAAATTCATTGATTTTCACTCATTCATTGTAGTACTTTGCCATGTCTTGCTTGTATTGCACTTCTTTAATTGAGGCTAAATCCCGGCGTTCTTCTAATAAGTCTAGATTCAACTGGATCTCTTATTCGTTGGCTTCAGCATTGAAGGCTACAACTTTGAGATTGGGAACTCCAATCTCCGCTGGGATCAAAGCCTCTGAGCCATACGTCAAGCTGTAGAAGGTCTCCTCTATTGCGGTATGAGGTGTGGTACGATACGTCCACAAGACATTTGGGAGATTTTCTATCCAATTCCCTTTTGCTTTATCAAGCCGAGTCCTGAATCCCTGCAGTATAGTGTGATTTGTGACTTTGACCTGTCCATTGGCTTGAGGATGTGCAACAGAAGTGAAATTTTGTCTGATCTGAAGCTCTTTGCACCAGGGTGGAAAGGGTTGTCTGCAAAATGTTTCCCATTGTCTGAAATAATCACATTAGGGATACCAAATTTGCAAATGGTTTTGCTCTATACAAACTTCAGGACATTTTTTCCAATGATAGTGGCAAAGGCTCAGCTTCTACCCACCAAGTGAAGTAGTCGATAGCAATTATTAAGAACCTCACATGTTTAGAAGTTTTGAGGAAAGGTCACAGAATATCAATTCCCCATTGAGTAAAAGGCCAAGAACTTTGGATGTTGATAAACTCTATTTGAGGTCGTCTGATTATTGGAGCATGAAGCGACACTTAACACAGTTCTACACAAAATCATGAGCATCTTTAAACAAGTCGGCCAATAGTAACCCCATTGAATGATTTTCTTGGCAAGTATGCGGGGTCCAATGTGTCTCTCACAAGATTCGAGCTGTACTTCTTGGAGTATATAATTTGCTCGCTGAGGCTCTACACATCGGAGTAGAGGCTGGAGGTAAGATCATTTGTAAAGGACGCCATCTTGTATAATATAGCGAGGCGCCTTTAACTTTAATTTCCTCGCCTCATTTTTGTCATTAGGCAATTACCCATTGTGCAAATACTTCCATATGGGAGTCATCCAATTATCTCTCGTCTCCTTAATAGTCCTGGTGGCTTTTTTTTCAATACTTCTACAAGAGAGTATCTTCACCAGGACTTTTTTGTTGAGATGAGAAAAGGCGGAGGATGCCAGCTTGTTTAGGGCGTTTTGCCCTCTTATTTTTGGACCTTGGAATTTGCACAATTTGAAGCTATTGAAAAATTGACCAAAATTGTGTACCTTATTGAGATACTTTTTCATTTCGGGTTCTTTAGCTTCATAGGAATCTTGTACATGATTGATGACTATTTGAGAGTCACTATAAGCGCATATTTCTTTCACTTTCATCCTTTAAGCCAGCTTTAACCCTATGATTAAGGCTTCATATTCAGTTTCGTTGTTAGTCGCTTTGAAATCAAAGCGCAGAGCATATGTGATCTCTACGCCTTCGGGGCTGTGCAGCAAGAGTCCCACTCTACTGCCATCTTCGTTTGAAGCACCATTGACGTATAAGGTCTAGATTTTTGTATCATCTACCATTTTCCTTGTTGGAGTGAGTGATGTTGAAGGGCTGGCCTTTGAGGCCTCTATAATAGGCATCTTTGCTATGAAATCTGCGAGGGCTTGAGCTTTTATTACTGTTTGAGGTTGGTACTAGATATTATGTTCCTCCAATTATATAGCCTATTTTGCCAACCTTCCCGAAGCTTATGGCTTAAAAAGTATCTGCTTAATGGGCTAATCAGTAAGAAAACATATGGGATGAGTTTGGAAGTAGGGTTGCAACCGTTGAGCTGCATGAATCAGGGTCAGGACTACTTTTTCTATCGGGAGATACCTTATCTTGATTCCTTAAAGAGTGCGACTAACGCAGTAGACTAGTTTTTGCAGGCCGTTCACATCACAGATGAGCACTATGCTAACGGTGTTATCTGAGGACGCTAAGTATAGATATAAGACCTCTCCACGTACAGGCACCATAAGTGCTGGCAAGCTTGCCAGGTGTCTCCTTAACTTCTCAAAAGCTTTCTTGCAATATTCATTCCTTTTAAAGTTCTTGGCTTCCCTTAGGGTCTGGAAGAATGGTAGATACTAGTTTACAGATTGTGATAGGAATCTATTCAAGGCTACTAATGAATCAGTTAACTTCTAGACCTTTTTTAAAGTTCGAGAAGGTGTCATTTTTACGATGGCTTTTATCTTGTCTAGGTTGGCTTCAATTCCTTTATTAGAAACCATAAATTCCAAAAAGTTTCCAGATCTTACCCCAAAAGTACACTTTTTGGGGTTCAGACACATTCACACCTTAATCATGGTTTGTGGTTTCCTTCAGATCTCTAGGAGCTCTTTTTTTTTTTTTTTTTGATTTTATCACCATGTCATCCACATATACCTCCAAGTCCTTACCAATTTGATATGCAAATACTTGATTTACTAGGTGCTCATAGTTCACTCCTACATTTTGCAACCCAAAAGGTATTTTTGTGTAGTAGAAAAACTCCCATATCTGTGACAAAAGTAATTTTTCGGCATCTTTTTCAGCAATCAGGATTTGATGATAGCCTTTATAGGCGTCAAGAAACATAAGGACTTCGTACCTCGAAATAGCTTCGACCTTCTGATCGATCACTAGTAAGGGATAACAATCCTTCCGGCAGTATTTGTTGGGGTCAGTATAATCAATGCACATCTGCCAACTATCATCAGGTTTTTTGACAAATACTGGATTGGATAACTAAGTAAGATAGAATACCTTTTTGATAATATCAGATTGAAATAGTTTCTTCACTTTTTCATTAACCACCAAATTCCTGTTTAGAGCCAAGATATTTCTTTTGTTACACATGTTTAACCCTGGGATTGATGTTGAGTTTGTGTATCATAATAGACGGCGAGAGTCAAGGCATATCCCTTGGGCCCTATGCAAAATCTTCTTTGTATCGGCGGAAGAAATGAATAACGTGATTTTTGATCGAGACCGGCAACGTAGTTCCAACCTTCACCACCATGTCTGGGTAATCATCGTCTACTATAACTTCATGCACTTCGTTGCTAATTTCCACAGGACCTTTGTGCGAGCTGGCCTCTAGGGAGTTACTAGGCATGACCTCTGAGCCTTCGGCATCTTGGAGTCTTCAAGGTGTGACTTCAGAGTTCTCAAAAGGAAGTAGTATACTTTTGCCTTTGTTCATTGTCTCCAGGAGTAGCATTTTGGAGTCGAATTGTGACACTTCTGGAATTTGAATGGCGTGTACGCCCTTCATCAAAGTGTTTTTTACCTTTGTTTGAGATACGCATGCATTCTTTTGCTGTGTATTGGTCCCCTCGTACTGATGCCACTTTGTGTTCAGTAGGAAATTTCATAACCAAATGATAAGGTGACCAAATGGCCTTAGCCTTGTTCATCTATAAATTGCCGATGATTGTATTGAAAGGAGATGAAAAATCAACGACTAGCTCTTGCGGGGGAATCCTCCTTGCACTTTGATTGCAGACTGCGATCAACCTTTCGGGTAGCCACTGAGTATGGCTTGAATTACATAGGTTACATTACAGTTATCATTGTGCTGAGGTTGAGATGTTAACTATTGTGAAGGGTTGTTTTGATATTGCTGATATGGCTGATTTATAGAAGGGTCCCACCTTTGTTGATAGTTTGCTTGATGGGAAGGTGAACCTCAGCCACCTTGTCTTTCACCTCGTCCTTCAGAGTGGTAACCACTTCTCTTGCCTCCAGACCGGAGTTGCGTCCTCGAATGCCACTTCTGGATATCCTGACCTAGTATTCCATTGTGGATGCAGTCTTCTATCTCCTTTTTGAAATCTTTGTAGTTCTCAGTGTCATGTTTGTGGTTGTTGTGGAAAGCTCACCAAAGATGCTGAGGTCTTTTATGCGAAGCAGTAGTTAATGGGACTGGAAGTCTGAGGAGATCCCTATGTATAGATAGGATTTCAGTGCGACTTTTGGTTAGTGTTGTTAAGCTTTTCTTTTGAATCCGAGGCTCCAGACGACCTCTATTATAGTTGAGTCTGTCAAAGGCATTTCTTTGAGGGTTTTTCCCTTTGGCATCTTCTTGATATTTTTTCTCATGCTTTTCATTTTCTCTTTTCTTTCAATTAGCTTTTTCTTCCTTTGTATACCATGCCAACTTTGTGTAAAATGGTCCAGGGTTTAGACCATTCATGAATGCCGAGATTACCAACTGATCTGTTTGATCAGCAATCTATAAGCTCTCATTGTTGAACCTTTTGACATATGACTTGAGAGATTCATCATTTCCTTGCTTGAAATTCATCAAATATGTGGCTGTTTTATGGAACTTCTTTATCTGAAAGAAGCGAGTATAGAAAAGATACACCAATCGTCTGAAAAAAGAGACCTAGTTACGCGGAAGTCCATTGATCCATACTCGTGCCTTTCCACTTAAATAAATAGGAAAAACTTTACACATGAATTTCATCTGCTCATTTTTAAAATTTATCATGTATTTAAAGCGTGATAGAAAATTTAAGAGGTCAGAATACCCCTTATAGGATGGAATTTTGTCGAGTAATTTAAACTCGGCTGGTGTTGGATACTACATTATATCTGGCGTGAAAGATGATGTGGGCATCCCTTTCATCTTCGAACCCAACAGACCATGAATATCTGTTGCGAATTTTAACACGCAAGTGCACGTGATCGTTAACAAGTAATATAGAGTGAATATAATTTATCGTTCCCACAGAGACTAATGAATTATTAAATACCGAAATTAAAAGAGTTCTAACTTTATTTGAAGAAAAAAAATATTTTATGGATAAGCTAAATTAAAAGTAATTTTAAAACTTAATTAAAACTAAAATTAAAAACTAAACAAAGCAAGTTAATAGATTAAGTTGACGAAAGATCTAGGGTTTTCGATTTCACCATAACTAATCCATCCTAATATTAATCTATTTCTATAATCTAATTTAATTTCTTGGTTGATAGTCGAGATTCCCAAATTTATTTACTAGTCCCTCCCGAGATCTAATAAAAATCCTCCTAATTGCTAATTCACTATATTCCTATGTGAATTACAACAATTATGAAGTCATTAATTTCTATGGATTCTCATATAGCAACTACACAAACCATGTAGGTATATTCCTATCCTATATGCAATTTATGGCATTTATCTCAATGAACTTGACACATAACTCCTCTTCCAATTCGTTATGATTAACAAATCATCTAATTAGTGATCAAGTAATTAGAAGCATTAAGCACAAAGATAAATACTCAACCATAGAAAATTAAATCAAATTATATTAATAGAAAATATTAAGACTTCATAGTTAGGCTACATCTAAACCCTAGAAAAAGAATTTAGTTCATATTAAAATAGAAGAACAACACCAATTTCTTAAACATAATTGCAAAAAGAAAAAAAAATAAAAATAAACTTCAACAAAACCCGTAGGTGGTAGCCAAAAATTTCATAACAAAATACAAAACTTAAATTACTAAAATTGCTAAATAACACTAAACACAAAAACAAGGAAAGAAAAATAAAATAACTAAATTAAACTAAACAAAACTAA
Organism: Gynochthodes officinalis; assembly: GCA_020080225.1. NCBI lineage: Eukaryota > Viridiplantae > Streptophyta > Magnoliopsida > Gentianales > Rubiaceae > Gynochthodes > Gynochthodes officinalis. The sequence goes on along the minus strand of CM034621.1, from coordinate 15,365,262 downwards.
AGGAAATAAGAAAAGATAAAACCCGTAGATGAAGACTTGAAGACCAAGAATTCTGCATGGTTTGTTTCTTGCACCCGTAGCTTCCAAGGAACAAAAACAACAAATTTCTTCTTCTTTGTCTTTCAAGCTTGGTAGCTGAGTTTCTATGTGTATGTCTTTCCTAAGGCAAACTAAAATGAATAATAAAACAAGAAGGAATGGATGTGTGAATTCAAACCAAAAGACCAAAGTTGGATCGATTTTTAGCAGAAAACCGTGAGCAGCAGTTGAAGTTCTAAAGAAAATCGAGCACAAGAAATCAAGGAAAAATTGGTAAAACCAGAGAAAGAAGAAGAAACAAGAAAGCTGGCTGTAAATCTACTAAGAAAACCGAGATAAACTACTACAAAGTTTAGACAACAAAACCGAAGAAGAAGATGATCAAATTCAAGAAAACCAAGAAGGATGAAGACCAAAATGTAAACTCAAAAATAACTTCAGGACCCGATGACTTCTTCTAAACTAATTGCAGAAAAGAAAGACAAGAAAATAAAATGACTACAACTAAATCTAAACTAAAGGAAGAAAACAAAGGAAAGGAAATGCTGCTCGGCTGAAATGAGATCAGCTGAAATGGAATAATGCAGTGTTTTACATAATGATAAATGCCTGCAAGATGTTTTACATGGGGATACGGCTCGTGATTGTATTCCTGAGGGAAGTCATCAGCAAAGTAAATAGTATGAGAGATCAAATGAGGATGCCGAGTTGTTGATAAACAAAAAGAGTAATTGAAACCCAAGAAAATCACACTAGTTCATCGAGACAGTTCAAGTATTCCAAACTTTCCCAGCAAAATCAACTTTATGAACATCCTACGCTTGATTTTTGACAATAAAATGACAAAATAAATGATCATAAAATGAAAATGAAATTAAAGGGAAATTTGGCCAAAATATATAAAAACAAATTAAAACACAAGCCAATTTCTAACCAAAATTAATATGAAAACTCTATATAAAATACAGTTATCAATATCATTGGCCACTCTATTGCTAAGTTGAGAAAGATCATCATGTTGTGGTCGTTTAGGGTTAGGTTTCAACCTAACTCTAGAATGATCGTTTGCATAATTGTTGACAGCATGAGAGACGAAACTTCATTTTTGTCATCATTTCTCTTCTGGCGGTCGCGTTCTTGGTCACTAAGTCTTGGTTCATTTCAGATAGGCATGGATTATGCCTAGCCTTTGGAAACTCTTCAAACTGCGAACGATGCAACTCCATAAAAGCTTGCTCATATGCTTCCCCCTGTCTTCAGGCCGGCGAATCATCTCGATTCGGAGTCGTGCGGTGTAAATGTTCACTCTAATGGATGGAGAGATGTTTTGAACGTTTAGAAATTCCACCTAAACAAAGTGGATCGTTATTTGCAGGACCCAAACAACTACGTCGTTCTCTGCCTCGACTAGTTCCTTTTGCCGCCCTCTGGTTTCCAGATCTGGTATCTACCATCGTTGTATAGGTCGGAATAAAAAGGAAGACTGCGAATACTCCTTCACAAATCAAGAAATTTCTATTCCCACAGATGGCACCTTTTGATGAAGGCCAAATCCGCAACCTGTCTATAATTCAATTAGATGGTTTGGACTTGAGATTTTTCATCTGCCTGATTGATGATTTTCTTGCAAAATAGATCCCAAAGTGGTTCTCCAGAGTAGATTGTCCGATGCCTAAGTTAGAACTTTGTTAGAGTATAATATTTTTTGAGTTTCAGAGAGTGTCACTATACCTGATTGTCTTCCCCCGTCATATGTACCTTGTCCCGTCATTTGTGGGATCTGATGTCGTGGATTGATACATGGATTATAGTTGTAACCATTGATTGCACGTTGTAATGCCCATTCCAAAATTATAGCCTGTAGTTATGTGCTTATGGATAAACACGATTCTGCTGAGTTCTCACTTTGTGACATAGGGCTCAAAGGTCCTATGCACTTGGTGTGATTTCAGTATGTTATTATTGTTGGTCTTTGAACTTAGAGTTCAAGGTTTAAGTATAGATCATGCTATTGAGATTGCCATAGAGGTTCAGAACTTTGTATGTCATTAAGGTCTGGTCTTTGGCTTTAAAGTCCCATCTTGGGGCGCAAATACCTAACCTCTGACTGGCAACTTGGCTTTGAGCAAAGACTTAACCTTTGATATGAGATAGAATATTGGGAACTGGATCCATACACATCACCCCCTTCAAATTTTCTAGTTATATTTACTATAATTAAAGCAAGTGAAAAATCACGCCTTTAAAAGAATGTTAGGTAAATATATTGTGTTATTTCCTCCAAAAAAACAGTGTGAAAACCTTAACAGTTAATCTTCCTTTCAAAAATCTTAACAAGTGCTTTCTTTTCTATCCCATTATTATCGATTTCTTTCCCGATTCTCCCCCATCTAATCTAAATCTAGTAACTATTTTTGTTATTATGACACAACAATACTAGACACCATCAATAGTAGCACTTCTAATTCTACCCTCAACAAGAGTTTCAATAATAAAGGTTGTGCCTTCACCACAATTGAAGAAAAGGTTACATTTGAGGAGGTAAAGAAGAGTAAATTCAAATTCATTACTAGGGTTGGTAATAGGGTGAGTGAAGGCTTGTTGGAGAGGTTTTACACATGGGGAGCCCAATTAGAGCGGCTTAATAAGTAGTAGGAACCCACTTGAGCCCAAAAGTTTAATCTAGTGGATCATGGTTTCTTGTCACTTATTAGATGCTCCAGTTTTTCTTAATTTTCTTATGTGAAACAGTATCCATAAATACAACAAGGCTTAAGAGTCACTTGTCTTGTTTGTTGGAACTTTGCCCTGCTACTTGTTTTCTTTCCACTCTCTTCCGAGCCCACCTCGTTTCACCCCGCAAATAGAAGTGACCATTCGAACCGTAAGCAAACTAGAACCAAATCGACAGTTCCAGTTCATAAACTGACCATGGATAAAGGTGTCAAAAACCATAACCGGAATCGAGATTGGCAGTTCGGTTCTGATTCCTCAAAATGTGGAACTAGAACTGAAACTAGTGGTTTGATTCCGATTTGGAGCCGTGTAATTTGTTTTAAAAAAAATTAAATATAAATAAATAAAATATAAATATAAATAAACTACATTCTTTTCTCACTTTCTTTTTTAATTTTAAATACAAGTTTTATTTTTCTAAATCTAAATTGTATTTCTTTTACAACTTTTAATTTTAAATTATATTTTTTAAAAAACAAATTACAATATTCAAAAATATAAGTAAAATGTACTCTTTTTCACTTTAATATTTAATTGTAAGTGCAAGTTATATTTTTTTTACTAAGTCTAAGTTATATTTTATTTATAACTTTTAAATCTAATTTATATTTTTTTTACAACAAAATTTACAACTTAAAAAATATAAACAAATATACTCTTTTCTCATTTTCATTTTTAATTCTAAGTGTAATATATATATATATATATATATATATATATATATATAGTTAAGTTTAAGTTATATTTTCTTTATAACTTTTAAATTAATTTTTTTTTATAATTGGGAGTGGAATCATAATTGAAATCGGAATCAAACAAGAACCAAACCAGAATCAGAAGAAAACTGGAATCGAACTATGAACAAGCGGTTCTGGAACCAAATAGGAATTGGCACTTTCAAAATTCGGTTTTGGTTCCACCTTTAGAGGAATTTAGAACCGGCGGTTTTGGAGCCATAACCGCCGATTTTAGAGCCATGGTCAAGTAACCCGCAAGTATCCCATGAGGCCCTACTTTTAAAAATAATATTAAAAGTTAAATTTTAATATTTTAAACTGTACAATAATAAAAAATTACACTAAAATCTAAGTAAAAAATTATTGTAACTAAAATAAATTACATAATTTTAACAATTAAAATAATCTAATTAAGCATGTGAATTTTAAATAACCAAATAACATAACATGAATGTAACAAATTTTAAAATCCAATCATATAAATGAAATATAACAAAAAGTTTAAAACATGCAAAGATAATTTAAATTAACATAACAAAATCATAATTATCATTTAATAATAAATTAGTATTTTGACTAATATTAGTAAAATAATATATTATTATATAAGTAATATATTTACTAATATATATAAATAATATATTTATTAAAATTTAAATATATATTAGATATAAATAAAATTTAAACAAGTAAACGGAGTGAATGGTAAGGTGGGTGAACTCTTTCTTGCCACTTGACCTGTTTAGAGGTGAAGGAGAAAAACTCCCCTACACTTGCTTGCCACCAATTCTAAGTGAATACTCGTGGGATCAAACGAGGTAGGTACTCGTGGGTGACAAGATTAATTACCATCCCTAGCCATTGCTAGGTCCATATCTGATGAATTCTATGCTCCTACTTTTCTTTAGGAATTAATCACTATTTCTCCCTTATTTATTTTTAATTGGATTTCTTTTTTAAGTCCAGAATGATTAAATTTTTACTTATTTATGTTGGTAATTGGGTTCGAGACCTTTAAGGCTATTCATAGATAGGTGGGCATTCAAGGATGAAATTTAGGGCCATTCTGCATTTTCTTTATGATTTTTCTTTTGTCGGGTTGTTTTACTACTGATTGAATTTGATTATGGAATTATTGTCAATTGCCTTGCAACTTGGGAAGATGAGGATCGTCGGGCCTCAATCTCCGTTCTATTTTGTGTTATTTATACTTTTGAGTTTAAGTATTGATGTAGCAGAAATGTTGATTCAAATTGCCCGAATGCTATAAATCTTTTAGAATTTAAAAAGATAAAAAATTATGGATTTTTTTTTTTAAAAAAAGAAAACTGAATCAATAAATAAATTATAGAAAAATGAGAATAATCGAGACCTAGGACTTTTAGGCATTACACTTTGCTTCTCGATTGCTTTGATATCTAATTGGAATCGAGGGACTCTTTGATATCTAACTTATAACAAAGTTATATCACATAACTGGTGAATAAGACAAATTGGTGCAACAATTTTATTAACTAACTCTCTATATCTCTTTTTATTTATATACTATAAAATTGAAAACAATTTACATTAGAATTTCTCAATTAAAATTACATTAGGATTTCTCAATTAAATCCAATTGATAATAAGATTCAACTTCTTGACTAGACTTTAAATCCTTCATCTAATTAAACTTAATTTTCAAAACTAAAAGTTAACAAAAAAGACTCAAATACTAAAACACTGAATTCAAGAAATCTTTGAAATGCTCTTTAACTACTAAAATTACTAAAAATAGACAAATAAAACTAAAACTTGATTAAGGTACCTTTTATAAGTTAATCAGATCCCATATTGGATCCTATCTTCCAAAACTTGCTAAATTAAGATTTGGACTTTAGAATTCTCTTTACCTGGCCTCTTGTAAACCTTAATAATCTTTTGCTATTTGTCTCCATCAATTATATGATTTAGTATTCTTGGTTGATTATCAAATTTGGCACCTTTTATCTGGCAAATTGGTGGTAGTGATTTTGTAATTTCAAAAGGAAGTAATGGCTCTTGGATCGCAGTAGCACCCTCAATACTGTTCTTTTAATGAAATGTAGTGTTCTTATGATGTATATGATCTCTTGTTTGTTCCCTATAAACTATAATATTCAGCATTTCAGTTTTCCTGTTAAGCGTCGTGTCCCTTCTTTGCTTAATTTCAGGGAAAGAAGTATAGTTATGGAGCCCTTAATTCCAATAGAAATGATCGAAGAGCTTGTTGCCAAAATGAATTTTAAGTCCAAATGATCATGTGGCTTTGGGGTGGAGCATTTGCAGGTAAATAAAATTAATTTGAAAGAAATTCGTGGGCTACGTTCTTGAATGCAAGTTCATGGATCAGCCTTCTTTTCTGCCCTAATTTCTGTTTTTTTTTTATTTTTTTTATGATCCCTATTGCAAATCCCCATGCTATTAAAATTCAGGTTGGGGATCAGTTCCAAATTAATGATGATGGTGAACCATCTGTGTACAACTAGGGAGCTAACATATCCTTCAACTGTGTCATAATGAACGAAAATGATTATGGTGGCTGTTAATAGGGGATATTTTACATATTGTGGAAGGTACGGAAAAGCACTTCTTTTTGTTCCACCCCGCCCTTATGTGATTGAATTGTTTCTGTAGAAAAGGAATTGAAAATGAGCCTTTGTGTGACATTTATTTGTTCCTCATGTGGCACTTCCTTGCTTGGCTGCATTCATGATTTAGACACTTCGGAGGTATAAGACTTGGGCACTAGGGTGGGTCAGAGAGGATGAAGGGGTTGCTGCAGAAAGTTTGAGATATCTGCCTACTTTCTTATCAAGTCTGAAGTTACATGTCCTTGTTGACATGTACCTCATTTAAGAACTTGTGTATCTCACCCCAATATCAGTCTGAAAAGCTTTTACCCCAACCTTTCAACTTCATATTTTGAGAGGAGAATTACTTGATAATCTAATTAATGTAAATAGGAACTGCTTCGTATTTTTACATTTGATCTTTTGAAGGTTCTCTACTATCAGGTAATGCCCCTAGAGAATCTAATAGTTGATGTATTTCAGTTCTACTTCTGTTAAGCTGTTTAACAGCATTTTATTGCCAGTTTTTCACGTTTATACATGAGGGACCATAAGGGGCTTCATTATGTTAAATATCTTTTTAATTTGCTAGTTCCTGCTAGTATACTTCTGCTTTAGTTTTCATGCACTATCATTCTGCTAAATCTCACTGGTACCTCTCCTTTCTTAACTTTGCACTGGCTAGAAGCACATAATCAATTTCAAATTGGAAGAGTCGTTCCACTGGTATATAATTGAGTGGTCTCTTCTGAGTGCATTTCTTTCAGGTTGACATCAAGCAAAATTATGATAGTGGAAAAGATGGTGGCATCATGTTAAATGTTAACGTTTATTTTGATCAGATGAAGAGCTTGGAGGAAGCAATTAAAGTCAGTTATTATCACTGGAAGGCAGAAATGAAGGTTTCTTCAGGGAAGGCCAGTTATCGTATAACCTTTAAGGCCTTCACGACCAGTATCCACATTCTCCCACCCCATTGTATTCAACAATCTTGGAATCTATTTATTTCGGATTATTATTTGTTGTGAGGTATATGATGTAGACACTTTATCTGAGGGTTCTGGTTTACATAATCACTAACTTTATTGTCCCTTCTACTGCCTAGAAGTCTTAGCTGATAATCTGAGAGCGTACGCTTCACTTCACTCTGCAACTGATTTTTGCATTTGATTTTGCAGACTACAGAAGCCCATTGAGAACAAGAGTCTTCAATTGTGCAGTTGAATTATCTAGGGGAAATTTCATTACTCGCCACATTTGAGTAGTTCATTCTGCTCATATTGGACGAGACAAGAGCGTCTAGCACTTAACTACTGCGCATGTTTTTCCCACTTTTTATGCACAGATCAGCTTGAAACCAAAAATTGTCGGTTCTTGGAATCTAATTCAAGTGTCCAATGTAATAGACATACCAACTACATTATGTTGGAATTTTCTCTAGTTTTTGGTTTTCTTTGAAATGTTTGCTCTTGTTAAGTCTGTTAATCATGGAAAGTTGTCTTTAACGTTGCAGGTGCAAGTTTGAGTTAGGGTTGAAGTTCAATAAAGTGCTGCCATGACTTATTTTTGTTTATGTAAATTCTGCACTTGGCTAACGGACATTTATGATGTAAGGTGTAAATTTAGCTAACGTAATATAGTAACGTGATTCATAATTAAATTTATAATTGCAGGATGCATCAAAACACTGAAATTACAATGTAATAGAAAAAATAAATCAATTTGATTGTATATTGAAAATGGGAAACTTCCTAAACCATCATACAAATCTAAATGAAGAACAATGCAATATTACATCCCCAATCTGTCATTCAAAAATAAACTAAAACTAAGAACAATGCAATGCAAACAAATTACACTACTAATCCAGCATACAAATCTTAAACAAAAATACAATGCAGACAAATTGCAATTTCAGAATCTCCAGTAAGTCCAATGCACTAAAAATTTTCTACCTGAGCAATTGCTCTGCTTTTGCACACGGGGCAAACGTTTCTCTCTAAGAGCCACCTATGTATGCAAACTGCGTGGTACTCGTGCCCACACTCAAGCCGCCCCAATTTCTCCCCGTTTTCAAATTCACTCTGGCAAACCACACAAAACCGAGAATCTTGATCGCTAATGCTGCAAGGAATTTGAAAAAATCTGGTATTGAGATGCTGCCAGATCTTTTCTTCCAACAAACCCTTATCCTGATCACGCTTGCTTTCTCGGTCCGTTAAATCTGATTCATTCAGTATAAGAGTTCCTTCTTCTGCGGTGGACAACCTCATGTTAAAATTTACAAATTCCCCACGAACATTATCAAGAATGGCGATCTCATCTTCAAATGAAACGTTAAAGCCCAATAAAACAGTTCTCGTTCCTCTCCCATTGGATTCTATGTAGGGGCCGTGTCTGCCATTGCCAACGTGATTAATTGGTCGCCGATTATTGGCGCGGAAAGGGCTGCCGAAACCATCAACAGGATGAGGATTATAGATCGACTGACCGCGGTGTTGCCGAGGATGGAACATCATAGTTTCACTCTGCTGTTGCAAATTGTTGAACACTGGATAATAGTGTCTGTCAATTTGATGAAGATACCTATAATGGCTTCTAGGTTGATGATAATTGGGGATCCTGGGCGCCTGATCAACGACGCTTTCCATGATTTTTCAGAAATACAATTACTGATGCAGTGATTATTCCGAGTGACTAAAGATGAAGACTGCGGAAATTGTGCGCGTTGCGTGTTTATATAGGAGTCAGATTAGCTAAATTAGGAAGTTACCGTTGTAATCTCATTCCCGCGGTGCGGCTCAAATTACCACCTTTTCTTCCTTTTCTTTTTTGGAAAATTTCTATAAAGGCAGCGGAGCTTCCGTACATGCGTTTTCTCCCTTATTAACCTCCTCCGCTTCCTTTCTCTCCGCATACATCCTCTGCAATTTCTTTGTTGAACTCAAAATAATATGAAATAAAATAAAATAAATGGCCCTAAACTCCAGAGCAACACATTAAATTTCTAAAGTCAATACATAGAGAACAAAGCCAATGTATACTACAAAAAAAAAAATAAAAAATGGAAGCTTATTTTATCTTTTACGTACAAAATATATTGGATAACATGTCTTATTTATATGAATTATCAAAAACCAAACCTAGTAAGATTTTCTTTCTAATTTAAATCTAATTTAGAATAGGATTTAATCACCATAACCAAAACCAAATCCAAATATGAATCACTACCCAAAACCTAAATCCAATTCGAAATTTTGTTTAATTATACTGCATTACTCTCTCTTAAACTAAGTTTTCATAATTCGTCATACTCAGCATTTTCTTCAACTTCACAAAACTACAAGAATTTTTAACATTTGCGAGGGCCACATCCCTCGTAAAAACACAAAAATTCCCCAACAAATTAATTTTTACGAGGGAAAAAATCCTCGGAAACGCACTCACCAATTTTTGATTTGCAAATAATAATTCATTTGCAATTGTTCTTGCGAGGACTAAATTCTCAAAAATAATTATTTCTAGGGCTTATTGGCCAGAAATTATCACTCACATTTGGTTTTTTATGGCGAGGGCGGAGGCACTCGCAAATAATACAATGGCCCTCGCAACTGTGTCTAAGTGCGAGGACTTTGCCCTCGCAATTGAGGGGTAATGCCCTCGCTCAAAATACTATTTTCAAGGACTATTGCTTTCGCAAGAGAAGTCGTTGCTCTCAAATTCTTTGATTTTGCAAGGGCTTCTATTCTCACAAAAAAAAAAAAAAAATTAGCACTTGCAAAATGGTTGGTCATATCATTAGTTTCAATTAAATGTGAGGAAAATAGCCCTCGCAAATACATAGTCCTTCGCAAAAACTCATATTTTTATAATAATCATATTCTAGATTGATTCAAAAGTAACATTTTAAAATACCTGCTAGCTAATAAAATAAAACCTGTTCCATTTTAATAAAACAATCTACAAATTCAAATTGAAAATATAAAAATTATTAAGTTCAAAGATCCAACAAAAACTAACAATATTTATCAAATGTTCTAAATATCAAATAAAACAACCCAAACATCTAACCAATAATTGTTGCTAAATAAGAAAAAGATCCTAATATCCACAAAATGAAACAAAATCAAAATGCAACAATAGCAAATATTCCAATAATGTGATTAAAAGGCTAAAATATTATCAATGCTAATTATCTAGGACTCTCCATTATAGCTCTCTGAACCCGAACGAGAACCATCACCACGAGTATGAGAATAAGGAGTACCCTATTTGAAAACAGAAAAACATAGCAATAAATAATAAGTTTAAAAGAACCACAAAATAAGAATATCAAAGTGTCAGTAAGAAAATTACAAGTCAAATTACATTTATATAATTTAAATTAGTAAAAGAAATCTATAATTACGTAATAAATATTTGATCAGAACAACTAACATGAGCCTAATGCAGATTGGATATCATGTCCACAAAATGTAGTGAAGCCACGTCACGAGCTATAGCACGAAACTATATAATAAAAGGAATATCGTCAATATCACCTTCTGGAGCATTTGAACCATAAATAACTTCAAGCACAGTTGATCAAATTTGCTCCTTCAAAACAGTTTTAGCAGTAGCATTTCTTGCCATCATACGCCTATCAAACTAGTTAATAATTCGAGCAATAGTGGCCTTATCAATAGAATGACCTCCACTAGATCCACTAGCTCCTATTGAGAAACTTGCACAACTTGGATACCTTAGACATACATTAGATGGCCTAGTCCGATGGCCTAGTCCAAGCACTCTATTCTTTTGCTTTCCAGCTGAATGCTCAATCCAAGCCTCCATTTCCATTTGTGGTGTGATAGGAGTGTCAACTTGCTCACCATCAACATTAGCATCACCATCATGAACACCCCCACCTTCATCATCGCCCTCACGATCACCCTCAGGACTAGATTGGCAAGTTTTCAATGTTTCTATGGCCTGCTAGAACTGAGTATGAGCAAAAGCAAATATAAATGAATTCTTAGTATATAAAATTAAACGTACAAGTCAACTAGAATAGAAATTAATATATCAAATATTAAATTATATAACATTGAATTGATAATGAAAATAACTTAACCTATTAAAGCAAACTATACTTTTATGACAAATTGCAATCTCCTCACAACAAGGTGTGGCCCATTCACCAGTCCTTTTGTTCTTACTGTGACAGTGTAAATTTCTCTATCATTGAAGCTTTCCTTCCCAATTCTTTCTCTAGATCAGCATAACATTATGTAAACGGTTTTGAGCCAACAGTGTGGCCAACTTTTTGCTTGGCTCATGCCATTTGAGCATTCTTACACATTTTCTTAAAAGCTTCATCAGTATTCCAAAAATCAACCATAGAATCCCATTATCTTTGCTCCACAAATTTAGTCTTATGTCTCTTATGCTACACTGTTATCTTGTGACCGGGGGAGAGAGGCAATTCAGCCAACTCTTTAATTTTAGCACGCATTCTACTCAGTCACTTACTCCAATTTGTTTGCTAATAGCCATCCCAGGCTTGGTAACCAATGGACTCATCTATTCCCTCATCAAAATGAAAGCATGATTGCAATAAATATGAATGCATCAAATACAAAAATGTAGTAATTCCTGAATGCAAAATCAAAAAGCTAATACCAACAATCACAAAATTAGAGAAAGTAAAGCACCACCAATCACAAATGCAAAATCTTAAATACTATCAATGAAAAGAAAACATAAACGAGTTTGCATTTAAATTAAAGAAAAAAGGTTGATACCAATAATCAATGCATATTCTAGTTTCAAGTTGTAGCATAAAAGGATATAAGATAATCATGTAAATTGCACAACTTTTTTCAAAATAGACATATATGTACTTTTTGACATTTTCAATAATTGATAGCAAAACATGATAAGAAAGACAACTAACATGTAATTTCTCGTGAAAGCATGTCATTGCAAGCATTATAAATAGAAAATGATATAAAACCATATGCATGTGTTATTTGAAATTCCCTATACATTCACTCCCGATCTTCTTGCTTAACTTGACTCCATAAGAATCATGGCCCTCTAAGTCGTGTCCTTGCAATGGCAAATATAGTAGTTCGTGCCTCTTTTGTCAATAGCCTATCATTAATTTATGAATTTTTTTACACATATAATAAATAAAAAAATATTGTGGAAAAGACAAAACAAATTACACACTTACTGGTTAGAAGCTTTTTGACATAAAGTAGTAGGTTTAGATGGATCACATGGGCATCCAATGTGACCTTTGGCGAGGCCTCTATGTCCGATAAAATAATTAATTCAACTTCACAATTAGTGTTATTTACATATTATCAACAAAATACAATAAAAAAGATTGCAAAAATTTATGCATTTGTTGCTAATTTAGAATTTATATTGGTCACATTTAAATGGTTTATCACTACCTCGACCTCTGTCTCCCACGCCATCATGACCATCATCATGATCGCCATCTTGACCGCTTCTGCCAACTTCGGAACCTCTTCTTACATATATAACCATGACTATACAAATATTTATGTAATTAAAATCATAATGAGATTATTAACATATAATATCATAAAAAGATGTCATTGAAATCATACAATAATATGTAAAAGTCAAGGAGCTAACTCATTAACATATGTTAGTGAAAACTGTGTTCAAAATTGAAACATCTCACTAACTTTTATGATTCAATATATAAGACTTCACACATTTTAAAAATCATCATCATATCTTCATCTACATCAAACTCTTCTTCCTCATTCTCTGAAAGTTCACCTTTTCCTGAGTCATCAATAAATTTATTGTTAATATCATTGACTATGTTCCTCAATTCCATTGCATCCACTTCTTGTGCTAGCTCATTATTAGCATGTAGATTTACATTTCCAATATCCTCAAGAATTACAACCTCCTCTACATGAGATACTTCTTGTTCTTGCAATGTCTCATCATTATTTAGTGGAGAAGCTGAAGCATTCTCTGTGTGTATTTGTAAATCAAACAATGAACGGACTCTAATTCTTATGACAGTATATCTATTAGGGTTTTTTTATTGGCAACAACCCTTTGATGTAACATACTTGAGTAGCTTGACTTGCCAATATAAATGGATCATATGCATAAACTCTGCTTCTCAAGTCTACCATCAATATCTCATGCTTATCATTAGTGACATTTCGAGTATCGAACTAATCACATTTGAAAAGCACAACATAGTTGTAACTGCCATATTCTAGTTGAACAACATCGTGCAACATCCATACCAATCAATACTATTATCATCATAACGGCTACCACTCACCAATAAGCCAGAATTTGAAGTTTGCGATGAATCAGTATCTAATGTATGAAATCTAAACCTATTAGTAATATAACCCTTATAACTATAAGCTTATTTGTGTGGGCCATTAATTATGTCTTTAAATCAAGCCAAAGCTTGTTCATACTTTTGAACCTATAGGCACAATAGATGACTAAAGTGAATAACTAAAAAAATTATGAAAGCCTAAAGTTTGTAGAAGAACGTACAGTCTCTCAGAACCAATTTGCAAAAATGTAATTTCATAAATCTTCTAATTGTTGGGTAGTTATAGTGGGATTTGACTGGAATATTTCATTATAATACAGCCTACAATTGAAAAAATTATTTAAAACTATTTTAGCACTCTATGTCATCATTTTTAGTAAATTAACATTGAAGGTACACATGATTTACTGTATATATAGGACCACCTCATCTATGTTCACAATGGTATAAAAATGTGCAACTTTCTGCTCTAAGTCAAACAAGCATCGCCTTTTAGCAGCAGCAATAAACGCACCATCAGTAGTGAAGATAGAAAGTTTATTAGAATTTTATTTAAAAACTACTCCATTTTGCCCAAGGCAGTTATGCACAATCTTTATATCACTTTAAAAGTAAAGAGAGCAAAAATTTGAGAGTTCCTTTGCAACATAGAGCTTCGCAATAAAACCCTCAAGTTTTGCCTTATTGTGCACATTGTCCTTATAATCAGCGCATATACCTATACTAACAAATTAGTTAATCATTTGTTTATGTATGCATTTTACAACAAGTAAGCGAGTATTAAGTTACTTGTCAAATGGATACCTCCACCTATATTACACTGGGCCACCAACTTTGGCCTCATATGGTAAGTGAATGGGCAAGTACTTCATTGAATCAAAGAAAGATGGTAGAAATATCATCTCAAACTTACATATCATCACAATTATGTTTTTCTCAAGAGTTTGTAAGTGCTCTTCTTCAAAACAACTGAGCACAAATCTCTAAAGAAGTGACAGAGTTCTATCAACACATCCTTAACTTGGGATGGCAAGAAGTCCCGTACTATAATAGGCATTAATCTTTGCATGAGTACATGGCAATCATGAATCTTTATCCCAGAAAATGAACAATTTTCAATATTACAACATCTTGAGATGTTTGATGCATACCCATCAAGAAGTCTTACTTCCTTCATCCATTGGCAAATCAACCTTATTTGTTCATTAGTAAATGTATATGTGGCTTTTGGACACATAATTTTATTACCTTGTCGGTAAGCGTGCAAGTTGTGTTTTATGCCCAAATATTGTAGGTCTTTCCTTCATATTGTAGGTCTTTCCTTTATATCTATAAGTTTCTTTAGTTTTACCTATCATATTAAAAAATGTGAGAAAAATTCTAATAAGAAGAATTTATATTAATAAGGAAAAAACTCAATATAACATAATTATCAATATTTGTACCTTTCCATTCTTTAATGTGTTAAACACATTATCAAAGACATTCTTTTCTATATGCATGACATCTAAGCTGTGGCGTAGGAGGATTATATGCCAACAAGGCAGTTGAAAGAACACATTATTATTGTCCAATGGTAATCTCTACCATAACTTTGGGTTCTAACATTCTTGTCTTTCTTGCCATTAGGTGGAAAACTAATAGAGTTTAGCCATGAGCTAATGAAACACCCAGTCTTACGTTTCATGCTTCTTTTGGCTCATTTTTTCCTATTGAACTCTTTTGTCATTAATCTAAATCTATATCGCACTGGGAGAAATCGTTTATAAGATGCAAAATAGCTTGGCTTCCTACTATACTTAAGCATAACAGCCATGTCTCCTGCCATACCAATTGGACAAGACATGAGACAATGAGTACACCAACTAAAAACCATCTCATAATCAGGGAAGTAATTAATAGTCCACATAAGAGCTGCTCCAATGTTGAACATCTTTTTTGTATGTGCATCATAAGCCAAAACCCTAGTATCCCACAATAATTTCAGTTCATCAATCAACAATTGCAAATAGACTCCTATGTCTTTAGTAGGACTCTTATCACCAGGAATGAGCAACATTAAGTACATGTAAACATCTCTCATACAAAGATACGATGGAAGATTATAGACCATTGAAATAATAGGCCAACAAGAGTAAGTCTTACCACTAAATGGATTAAAGCCATCTATAGCAAATGCAAGCCTCACATTTCATTTCTTGGTAGCAAATTGAGGATGGCTAGTATCAAATTCCTTCCAACCAACTGCATTTGCTAGATGTTTTAGTTCACCATCCACTTTTGTTCTTGTACTATACCATATCATGTGCTTTGTTCTCTATTTGGACATGTAAAGATGTTTAAGCCTAGGTATAATAGGAAAGTAACGCAAGACCTTACATGGTGTGTCTTTTCCCTTACTCCCTGACTTTTTTTTTCACATATCTAGGAGCTTTACATTGTGAACACTCTCTTAGATCTTTATACTCACCACGATACAACACATAATCATTCTCACATGCATCAATCTTTTCATAACCCAACTCTAGCATTTTAATCAACATCTTGACATCATAATATGAGTCTGGCAACTTAATAGCCTTTGGTGAAAATTCTTTAAACATATTTATCATGTCATTGAATCCTCTCTTACTTAGGTCGTGGTCTAACTTGTCGTGTAAAGGCCTAGTAAGTGCAGATATCCTTGTGTACTTCTTGTGACCCTTATATAATGGTTCATCGACAGTCCTCAACAGTTCAAAAAAGTCTTTTGCCTCTTCAGTGGGTTCTTCTTCATCAACTACATTATCAAGTCATCATCCCTCATCCCCTATCCCTCATTCAAATTGTAAATGTCCAACAGCATTAAGCATCATTTGTCTACAATCATAATGATCACTTTGGTTTGACTTGACCTCATCATTATGGATAGAGGTTGAACTTTCACCAATAGGTAAATCAAGTTCTCCATAGTATACCCAACGAGTGTAGTTAATTGCAAAACCTTTAGTATAAAGGTGGAATGAGACAGTGTCATGTCTTGCCGATATTGGTTCGCACAACTTCTACATGGGTATCAAATTTTCATATTTTCAAGTGGTGTTCCATACTTGTAAGCAAAATCTAAATATGCTGCAACCCATTTTTGAAATCAGTAGATACCCCTGGCTCTGAAGTCGGTATTCTATGTCCTATCCAACTTCTATCATTTAGGTATTTCTAATAAGGTATCTGCTAGCTCTTGGAACTGCGATAGTTTTTTCCTTGATAGCTGAATTGAGTTGATAACTAATTGACATTTATATAATTTAAATTGGTAAAAGAAATCTATAATTATGTAGCAAATACTTGATCAGAACCACCAACATGAGCTTGATACATATTGGATATCATGTTCGCAAAATGTTGTGAAACCACATCACAAGCTATAGCACAAAACTGTTTAATAACAGGAGTATCATCAATATCACCTTTTGGAGCATTTGAACCATAAATAACTTTAAGCACAGTTGATTGAATCTGCTTCATCGAAATATTTTTAGCAGTAGCATTTCTTGCCATCATACGCCTCAAACTAGACAATAATCAGAGCAATAGTGGCCTCATCAATAGAAGGACATCCACTAGATCCACTAGCTCTTGTTGAGTAACTTGCAAGACTTGGATACCTAAGACATACATCAGATGCCCTAGTCCGAGAGCCTAGTCCAAGCACTCTATTCTTTTGTCTCTCACCAGAATGCTGAATCCAAGCCTTCATTTCCATTTGTGGTGCGATAGGAGTGTCAACCTGCTCACCATCAACATTAGCATCACCATCATGAACACACTCACCTTCACCATCGCCCTCATGATCACCCTCAAGACCAGATTGACAAGCTTTCAATGTTTTTATTGCCTACTGGAACTGAGTCTAAGTGAAAACAAATATAAATAAATGTTTAGTATCTAACATTAAATGTATAATTCAACTAGACTAGAAATTAGTATATTAAACATTAAATTATATAACATTGAATTGATAATGAAAATAACTTAACCTCTTAAAACAAACTATACTTTTATGACATACTGCAATCTCCTCACAATGCGGAGTGGCCCATTCATCAGTCCCTTTGTTCTTGCTATGAGTTAGTGTAAATTTCTCTATCATTGAAGCTTTCCTTCCCAATTCTTTCTCTAGATCATCATAACATTGTGTAAATGGTTTTGAGCCAACAGTGTGGCCATCTTTTGGCTTGGCTCGTGCCTCTTGAGTATTCTTACACATTTTCTTAAAAGCTTCATTAGTACTCCAAAATTTAACCATTGGATCCCAACATCTTTGCTCCACAAATTTAGACTTATGTCTTTTATGCTCCACTCTTATCTCATGACTGGGAGGGAGGGGTGATCCAACCAACTCATTAATTTTAGCATGCATTCTACATAGCCATTTACTCCAATTTGTTTGGTGACAGACCTCTCAGGCTTGGTAACCAATGGACTCATCTATTCCATCATCAAAATGAAAGTGTGATTGCAATAAATATGAATGCATCAAATACAAAAATGTAATAATTCCAAAATGCAAAATCAAAAAACTAATACCAAACATAAAAAAAATAGAGAAAGTAAAGCACCATCAATCACAAATAAAATCTTAAATACTATCAATGAAAAGAAAAACATAAACGAGTTTGCATTTAAATGAAAGATAAAAAATTGATACCAATAATCAATGCATATTCTAGTTTCAAGTTGTAGCATAAAAAGATATAAGATAATCATGTAAATTGCACAACTTTTTTCAAAATGGACATATATGTACTTTTTGACATTTTCAATAATTGATAGCAAAACATGATAAGAGAGACAACAAACATGTAATTTCTCATGAAAGCATGTCATTGCTAGCATTATAAATAGAAAATAATATAAAACCATATGCATGTCCTACTCGAAAGTCCCTATACATTAACTCCCGATCTTCTTGCTTAACTTGACTCCATAAGACCCATGCCCCTCTAAGTCATGTCCTTGTAATGGCAATTACAGTAGTTCTCGTCTCTTTTGTCAACAGCCTGTCATTAATTTATGAATTTTTTTACACATAAAAGAAATTAAAAATTATTGTGGAAAAGACAAAACAAATTACACACTTACTGGGTAGAAGCTATTTGACATAAAGTAGTAGGTTTAGATGGATCACATGGGCGTCCAATGCGACTTTTGGTGAGGCCTCTATGTCGTATAAAATAATTAATTCAACTTCACAATTAGTGTTATTTACATATTATCAACAAAATGCAATAAAAAAAGATTGCAAAAATTAATGCATCTGTTGCTAATTTAGAATTTATATTGGTCACATTTAAATGGTTTATCACTATCTCGACCTTTGCCTCCCTCGCCATCATGACCACCATTAGAACCGCCACCTTGACTACCTCTGCCAACTTCGAGACCTCTTCTTACATATCTCACCATGACTATACAAATATATTTATGTAAGTAAAATCATAATGAGATTATTAACATATAATATCATAAAAAGATGTAATTGAAATCATACAATAATATGTAAAAGTCAAGGAGCCAACTCATTAACTTATGTTAGTGAAAACTGTGTTCAAAATTGAAAGATCTCACTTACTTTAATGATTCTATACATAAGACTTCACACATTTTAATAATAATAATCACTATCTTCATCTACATCAAACTCTTCTTCCTCATCCTCTGAAAGTTCACCTTTTCCCAAGTCATCAATAAATTCATCAACTATGTTCCTCAATTTCGTTGCACTAGCTCATTATTAGCACGTAGATTTACATTTCCAATATCCTCAAGAATTACGACCTCCTCTACATGAGATACTTCGTGTTCTTGCAATGTCTCATCATTGTTTAGTGGAGAAGTTGAAGCATTCTCTGTGTGTATTTGTAAATCAAACAATGAATGGGCTTTAATTCTTATAACAGTATATCTATTAGGGTCTTTGATTGGCAACACCCCTTTGAACTAACATACTTGAGTAGCTTGACTTGCCAATATAAATGGATCAGCTACATAAACTCTTCTTCGCAAGTCTACTGTTAATATCTCATGTTTATAGTTAGTGACCTTTTGAGTATCGAACTAATCACATTTGAAAAGCACAACATAGTTATAACTGTCGTATTCTAGTTGAACAACATCACGTAAACGTCCATACAAATCAATACTATTATCATCAAAATAGCCACTACTCACCAATAAGCTAGAATTTGAAGTTTGTAATGAATCAGTATTTAATTTATGAAATTTGAACCCATTAGTAATATAACCCTTATAACTATAAGCTTATTTATGCAGGCCACAAATTATGTCTTTAAATTGAGTCAAAGCTTGTGCATACTTTTGAATCTATAGGCACAATAGATAACTAAAATGAATAACTAAAAAAATTATGAAATTGTAAAGTTTGTAGAAGAACGTACAGTCTCTCAAGACCAATTTGTAAAATTGCAATTTCATAAATCTTTTTAATTGTTGGGTAGCTATAGTTGGATTTGATTGGTATATTTCATTATCATACTGTCTGCAATTGAAAAAATATTTTAAAACTATTTTAGCACTCTATTTCATCATTTTTAATAAATCAACATTGAAGGTACATATGATTTACTGTATCTATGGGACCACATCGTCCATATTCACAATGGTATAAAAGATGTGCAACTCTCTACTCTAAGTCAGACAAGCATCGCCTTTTAGTAGCAACAATAAACGCACCATTTGGAGTGAAGATAGAAAGTTTATTGGAACTTTGTTTAAAAACTACTTCATTTCACCCAAGGTCATTATGCACAATCTCTATATAACTTTGAGAGCTCCTCTGCAACATAGAGCACTGCAATAGAAACCTCAGGTTTTGCCTTATTGTACACATTATCCTTTAATCGACACATATACCTACACTAGCAAATTAGTTAATCATATGTTTAAGTATGCATTTTAAAAAAAGTACGCAAGCATTAAGTTACCTGTCAAATGGATACCTCCACCTATATTGCACTGGGCCACCAACTTTGGCCTCATATGGTAAGTGAATGGGCAAGCACTCCATTGAATTAAAGAAAGACGGTGGAAATATCATCTCAAGCTTACATATCATTACAATTATGTTTTTCTCAAGAGTTTCTATGTGCTCCTCCTTCAAAACAACTAAGCACAAATCTCAAAAGAAATAACAGAGTTCTATCAGCACATCCTTAACTTGGCAAGGTAACAAGTCCTGTACCATAATAGGCATTAATCTTTGCGTGAATACATGGCAATTATGACTCTTCATCCTAGAAAATGAACAATTTTCAACATTATAACATCTTGAGATGTTTGATGCATACCCATCAAGCAGTCTTATTCCTTCACTCATTGGCAAATTAACCTTATTTTTTTTATCGCATGTAAAAATTTACTAAGATAAAAAATGAGGTTTTACACCATCACTAGGCATCCCCGAGCAAACACATAAGTGCACAAATTCCAAACTATCTCACTATCATACCTATAAAATCATGACACTTGGGTACAAGGCGTATCCCACCTTGTACACTTGTGTCATGATCCTATGTGCAATATGTAGAGGAATAGGAACTTGTCATGATCCTATGTGCAAACCTTATTTGTTCATTAGTAAATGTATACGTGGCTTTTGGACACATAATTTTATTGCCTTGTTGGTAAGGGTGCAACTCATGTCTTATGCCCAAATATTGTTGGTCTTTCCTTCACCTATAATTGTCTTTAGTTTTACCTATCATATTAAAAATATGAGAAAAATTCTAAAAAGAAGAATTTATATTAATAAGGAAAAAACTCAATATAACATAATTATCAATATTTGTACCTTTCACATTCATTAAGGTGTTAAACACATTCTTTTCTATATGCATGACATCTAAGCTATGGAGTAGGAGTATTATATGCCAATAAGGTAGTTGAAAGAACACATTATGATTCGCCCAATGTTGATCCTGACCATAACCTTGGGCTCTTGCATTTTTGTCTTCTTGCCATTAGGTGGAAAGCTAATAAAGTTTAGCCATGAGCTAAGGAAAGACCCATTCTTACGTTTAGGTGCTTCATTTAGTTCTTTTTCCTATTGAACTCTTTTGTCATTAATCTAAATCTATGTTACACCAGGAGAAATCTCCTATAAGATGCAAAATAGCTTGGCTTCCTACCATGCTTAAGCATAACAGCCATGTCCCCTGCCATACAAATTGGATAAGGCATGAGACAACGAGTACACCAACTAAAAACCATCCCATAAGTAGGGAAGTAATTAATGGTCCACATAAGAGCTGCTCCTATGTTGAACATCTTTTTTGTATGTACATCATATGCCAAAACCTTAGTATCCCACAATAATTTCAGTTCATGAATCAACAGATGCAAATAACCTCCCATGTCTTTAGTATGACTCTTATCACTAGGAATGAGAAACGTTAAGTACATGTATGCATCTCTCATACAGAGATATGGTGGAAGATTATATACCACTGAAATAATAGGCCAACAAGAGTAAGTCTTACCACCAAATGGATTAAAGCCATTGTAGCAAATGCAAACCTCACATTTCATTTCTTTGTAGCAAATTGAGGATGGCTAGTATCAAATTCCTTCTAAGCCACTGCATCTATTGGCTGGTATCAAATTCCTTCCAATCCTTACATGGTATGCCCTTTCCCTTACTCCCTGACTTCTTTTTCACAAATCTAGGAGGTTTACATTGTGGACATTCCATTACATCTTTATACTCAGCATGATACAACACACAATCATTCTCACATGAATCAATCTTTTCAAAACCCAACCCTAGCTTTTTAATCAACATCTTGACATCATAATATGAGTCTGGTAACTTAATACCCTTTGGTGAAAACTCTTTAAATATATTTATCATGTCATTGAACCCTCTCTTACTTAGGCTGTGCTCTGACTTGTGGTGTAAAGGCCTAGTAAGTGTAGATATCCTTGTGTGCTTCTTGTGACCTTCATATAATGGTTCATCAACTGACCTCAACAGTTCAAAGAAGTCTTTTCCCTCTTCAGTGGGTCCTTCTTCATCAACTACATTATCCAAGTTATCATCCCCCATCCCCATCCCTCACTCAAATTGTAAATGTCCAACAACATCAAGTACCATTTGTTTGCAATCATAATGATCACTTTGTTTTGACTTGACCTCATCATTGTGGATAGAGGTTGAACTTTCACCAACAGGTAAATCAAGTTCTCCATGGTGTACCCAATGAGTGTAGTTAGTTGCAAAACCTTCAGTATAAAGGTGGAATGAAACAATGTCACTGTCTTGCCGATATTGGTTCGCACAACTTCTACATGGGTATTGACTTTTCATGTTTTCAAGTGGTGTTCTATACTTGTAAGCAAAATCCAAAAATGCTGCAACCCTTTTTTGAAATCAGTAGATACCCCTAGCCCTGAAGTCGGTATTCTATGTCCTATCCAACGTCTATCATCTAGGTATTTCGAATAACGCATCTGCAAGCTCTTGGAACAGGGATAGCTTTTTCCTTGATAGTTGAATTGAGTTGATAACTAACTGACTAATTTAAAGAATTGGTCAAAAATATTGTCTAACAATATCGGGACATGTTGAAAGCAAATAAAAGAATGAATTTCATAATTACAAAAATTCTAAAATAAACATATAACTAATAGTGCAACCCTTTGTATCTATAGCATTCCCATAATAATAAATTAATAACAATTGAATAGCTTAAAAAAGATTCCTATTATAGATATAGTTTGAGAATAGAAAGAATATTTATTAAGAGGAACTATAAACAAAAAACTTATCTTACAATCAAATACATTGGGATCACTACCGAAGTGCCAAATTTGTGAATCTTTTTTTTTTTTCAATAAATGAAATCGAGGGGAACATTTAACTAACTTTCTAATTATTGAGTTTATCATTTGTGACCAAGAAAATTTATACAACGCATATATAAAGACATGTATGTTGTCAAAATATTTGAAATAAATCATAAATGAAGAACTATAAGAGAAAAATGACCTTTCAATTAGACAGTGCATGACAACTTAATTGAGTTTCAAGCTTCACGGATGGCAACTTTTCACTAACCAAATCTACACAGTAGCCAAATTTTATATAACCCATAATCAACTTATAAAAAATAACCAAAAATATTGATAACAAGATAGAATTTCCAGCACAACCAAGAACTATTTTACAACAAATAAAAACAACCCAGCAACCAAAGAGTAAAATTTGCATACAAATATATAATAGAATAATAAGCTTAGGAATTCTCCATTAAATATAAAGGTCAAATTATTGCATTGCACATAAAATACATGTTCTAAAGAAAGACTAAGCAACTAGGTTCTTTCTGTTATTAAAACTACAAAGGCACATTATCAAGAGCTTGAAGGGATCGTAAGGTGCATTTAGTGTGCTCTGTATATGGAGCACTGTATTTCAAAAATTTGCTGACACGTATATCATAATTTTTTACGTTTTCATATTTTATTATGACATTAATAGTAATGTAACTAGTAATTTAAATGAGATTGGATCAGTAATAAAGCATTGTGGAAAACTGAAAATCGGTCCAACAGCAAAAAGATGATGAATGTAAGGTTTTTAATCGATTTACACTATGTCATTTAACTCCTGATAACCAAGTGCTTTTATTTCAAAGTCTAGTAAAAAAGAATTATGACCATCAAACTAAAAAGAAATGATAAAGCAAGATTGGAACATGAGAAGAAAGAAACCACGTTTTATGTAATCATTTGTCCCCAAAGTGAATAACCAAATTTAATAAATAATCTATTGAATTTCTTTATAACATGATATTGTCAACTTAATTGGTACTAGACCCACTAGAAGTAAAATGATCTATTCACTTTTTATAATTTTTAAAAATTGAAATAAGATGCAGATTTACTAATTATATTCAATATAATTTTTATAATTTGCTACTTTTATTCGACTGAATCCCTCAACTTTTAACAGTAACTAAATTGTCTTTTTATAATTTATATTAAGTCTTTTTTGTCTTTTATTGGGCCTTACAAACAAATTTGTAAAGCTTAACTAAATTCTTTTAATATAAGCAAGTCTTTCTTGTCATTTTTATGACCCTATAAATGAGTATATATGAGTGTGTGTATTGAATTGATTGCATTGAATTGATTTATATATGAGTGTGTGTATTAACTATATTCCTTTAAATATAAGCATTGAATTGATTGCACAAACAACAAGAGTGTGTGTATTATATATGTAAGACTGCATAGAGAATAAGAGTTTATAGAGAATAGGAGCATATATGAGTGATAGCACATATGAGTGATAGCACATATAAGTGATAGCATAGAGAACAGGAGCATATATGAGTGATAGCACATATGAGTGATAGCATAGAGAACAGGGGCATATATGAGTGATAGCACATATGAGTGATAGCATAGAGAACAGGGGCATATATGAGTGATAGCACATGGAAAATGAGTATATAGAATTGACAACATAGAGAATAGGAGCATACATAAATATACAAGTAACAACGTAGAGAATAGTATATATATATTCACTTTGTCTATATGCATAAAAGGTAGAAAAGAAAATAGATATGGAATATTCATTCACAGTTGATTTTTGGAGCGTGAGATTGAACAAACTGTAGATTGGAGCTTCACACTTCAAACAAAAATTGGAGTTAGGGTTCTACGAAAATTACCATGCAACTTCAAATCCATCAAATTAGAGATGAAGAATAATCAATACATAAATTTAACATAGGTAAATCAAGTAGAAGTTTAAAAAGGTGAAGAGAAATAAGTCATATTGTTACCATGTGCTGATATTGAATCGTCTTGTCTCGCTTGGAAGAGAGGTTTCTTCCAATTGCAGAGAAGTTTAAGGGTATTGGGATTGATCGACGCAGTAAAACTAGGAAAGTGCTTAAACTTTTAGGTTCCCAAAAAAGATTTTGTTTTAATTTTCATAAATTGTATTTGGATAAAAATATGAATAACGAAAAAAAGAAAAAGAAAAGAGTAATATTGATTTCAATTGAACAAAATCAGAAGGCCATATCATGGAATTGATTTTAAATTAATTCATATCTTAACTAATATATATTTTAATTTAATTAATTAAGATTGATCTCAATTAAATTGATTGATCTAATGCAATTAACTAATATTGATCTTAATTAAATTCAATTGAATTCATTTTAGTTAAAATTGATAAATATTAATTGGATTAACATCTTAATTCATAGGTATATTTTTCTAAAATGAATAATTTGTAGTGCTTCCCGTTTATTCCTTGACATATTTTAAAGAAAAATTATCTTAAATCAATTTAGTAAGATTGATCTTAAATTGAATTGTTTTATTTTAACTCAATTGAATTCAAATTTATCTTAATTAAATTATAAATTAAGATTGATTTTAATTTAATTAAATGATATTGATCTTAAATTGAATTGGTGTTAGTGTGAAAGCTATTGCTTTAACTAATTTTCTTTATACGCAAGTCTATTTCAAAAGTTGTGTCAAGTGTCTCACTTTACTATTAAATTAAATTTAAGTAACCTTTATCATACAAGATTTTAATTGACACTTAAAATTTTTTTTTGGTTATTGATAAAATTCTTTGACTCTTTTATATGCTTTTTTTAAAAAAAAAATAAGATGCAATTTACTATTTATATTTTCTATAATTTTTATTGTTGAAAACTTTAATTTAGCCAAAAAAAAAGTGTAATTTCACCTCAAAAGTTAATGATCTAATTTGTACCAAAGAACCTATTATGGGATAAATTATATTTCATTTGCAATCAACATAAAAAAATACATATTCTTGAGAAAAAACATTAAATTTCAGTAATAATATTGTCCCAAGAATATGACTTTAGAAATTAAATTATATTTAACAAATAATGAAATTAAAAAGAGACTATTTTCACTTACATAAGCCTTTTATGGGATAGGTAAAGACTTGTCAACGGAATGAGGTTTTTTTTTTTTTTTTTTAAGAAAACCATTATTGTTTGCTTTTGTGAGGGCTTAAAAATCGCGAATAAATCGTCACAAACAAGTTAATTTTGCTAGGCAATTGCACTCACGAATAAAGACATTATCCCTTGCCTATAACAAAAAAAAAAAAAAGGCGCACCTTGACTTTTTATTCGTGCCATAAGTTATGAGAGACATAAATGTTATTGCGAGGACTACAATCCTTGCAAATAATAATTTTATTTATTTATTATTGATTGAAATTTTCTTGTGAGTGACACATTTGCAAGAAAACACTCGCTCGCAAATAATGGAAGAAAAAGTCAATGTTGACCATTTTTTGTGAGGGCGTAACACTCGCATATATGCCCTCTCAAAATAATTCTTATTACGAGGGACATGGTCTCACAAATGATGATATAAGCACCTGCAAATAATAGAGAAAAATGCTTGAACCACTTCCCATTCTCACCCAACCCAGCAAGGGCCATCAGTGCATTTGCGAGGACTATATGCCTCGCAAATAATAATTTATTATTTTATTTTTAAATAAAATTCATTTGTAATGGACTTTATTTGTGAGGTAGTTTGCCTGGCAAATATTAGTTTAGGCAAGGGCTTGCTGACCTTCACAAATAATCCCTCGCAAATATTTAAAAATTATTTAGGGAACTAACATATCCTTCAACTGTGTCTTCATGAACAAAAATGATTGTGGTGGCTGCTAATAGGGGATTTTTTGCATATTGTGGAAGGTAAGGAAAAGCACTTCTTTTTGTTCCACCCCGCCCTTATGTGATTGAATTGTTTCTGTAGAAAAGGAACTGAAAATGAGCCTTCGTGTGACATTCTTATCAAGTCTGAAGTTACAAGTCCTTGTTGACATGTACCTCTTTTAAGAACTTGTGTATCTCACCCCAATATCAGTCTGAAATGCTTTTTACCCCAACCTTTCAACTTCATATTTTGAGAGGAGAATTACTTGATAATCTAATTAATGTAAATAGGAACATGCTTTGTATTTTTCCATTTGATCTTTTGAAGGTTCTCTACTATCAGGTAAGGCCCCCAGAGAATCTAATAGTTGATGTATTTCAGTTCTACTTCTGTTAAGCTGTTTAACAGCATTTTATTGACAGTTTTTCACGTTTAAACATGAGTGACCATAAGGGGCTTCATTATGTTAAATATCTTTTTAATTTGTTAGTTACTGCTAGTATACTTCTGCTTTAGAAAGCTATCAAAGTCAGTTATTATCACTGGAAGGCAGAAATGAAGGTTTCTTCGGGGAAGGCCAGTGATCGTACAACCTTTAAGGCCTTCACGACCAGTATCCACATTCTCCCACCCCATTGTATTCAACAATATCTTGGAATCTATTTATTTCGGATTATTATTTGTTGTGAGGTATATGATGTAGACACTTTATCTGAGGGTGCTGGTTTACATACTCATTAACTTTATTGTCCCTTCTACTGCCTAGATGTCTTAGCTGATAATCTGAGAGCGTACGCTTCACTTCACTCCGCAACTGATTTTTGCATTTGATTTTGCAGACTACAGAAGCCCATTGAGAACAAGAGTATCCAATTGTGCAGTTGAATTATCTAGGGGAAAGTTCATTACTCGCCACATTTTAGTCGTTCATTCTGCTCATATTGGATGAGACAAGAGCGTCTAGCACTTAACTACTGCGCATGTTTTTCCCACTTTTTATGCACAGATCAGCTTGAAACAAAAAATTGTCGGTTCTTGGAATCTAATTCAAGTGTCCAATGTAAAAGACATACCAACCGCATTATGTTGGAATTTTCAGTTTTTGGTTTTCTTTGAAAAGTTGGCTCTTGTTAAGTCTGTTAATCATGGAAAGTTGTCTTTAACGTTTCAGGTGCAAGTTTGAGTTAGGGTTGAAGTTCAGTAAAGTGCTGCCATGACTTATTTTTGTTTATGTAAATTCTGCACTTGGCTAACGGACATTTATGATGCAAGGTGTAAATTTAGCTAATGTAATATGGTAACATGAATCGTAATTAAATTTATAATTGCAGGATGCATCAAAAGGCTAAAATTACAATGTAATGGAAAAAATAAATCAATTTGATTGTATATTGAAAATGGGAAACTTCCTAAACCATCGTACAAATCTAAATGAAGAACAATGCAATATTACATCCCTAATCTGTCATTCAAAAATAAACTAAAACTAAGAACAATGCAATGCAAACAAATTACACTACTAATCGAGCATACAAATCTTAAACAGAATTACAATACAGAGAAATTGCAATTTCAGAATCTTCAGTAAGTTCAATGCACTAAAAATTTTCTAGATGAGCAATTGCTCTGCTTTTGCACACGGGGCAAACGTTTCTCTCTGAGAGCCATCTGTGTATGCAAACTGCGTGGTACTCGTGCCCACACTCAAGCCGCCCCAATTTTTCTCCGTTTTCATATTCACTCTGGCAAACGGCACAAAACCGAGAATCTTGATCGCTAATGCTGCAAGGAATTTGATAAAATCTGGTATTGAGATGCTGCCAGATCTTTTCTTCCAACAAACCCTTATCCTGATCACGCTTGTTTTCTCGGTCCGTTAAATCTGATTCATTCAGTATAAGAGTTCCTTCTTCTGCGGTGAACAACCTCATGTTAAAATTTACAAATTCCCCACGAACATTATCAAGAATGGCGATCTCATCTTCAAATGAAACATTAAAGGCCAATAAAACAGTTCTCGCTCCTCGCCCATTGGATTCTATGTAGGGGCCGTGTCTGCCATTGCCAACGTGATTAATTGGTCGCCGATTATTGGCTGGGAAAGGGCTGCCGAAACCATCAACAGGATGAGGATTATAGATCGACTGCTGACGATGGAACATCATAGTTTCACTCTGTTGTTGCAAATTGTTGAACACTGGATAATAGTTTCTGTCAATTTGATAAAGATACCTATAATGGCTTCTAGGTTGATGATAATTGGGGATCCTGGGCGCCTGATCATCGAAGAGATGCATTATTTTACAGAAATACAATTACTGATGCAGTGATAATTCCGAGTGATTAAAGATGAAGACTGCGGGAATTGTGCGCGTTGCGTGTTTATATAGGAGTCAGATTAGCAAAATTAGGAAGTTACCGTTGTAATCTCATTCCCGCGTTGTGGTTCAAATCGACACCTATTCTTCCTTCTCTTTTTTGGAAAATTTCCCTATTGACATCTTCTGCATCCTTTCTCTCCGCATACATCCTCTGAAATTTCTTTGATGAGCTCAAAATAATATGAAAATAAAATAAAATAAAATAAATGTCTCTAAACTACAATGCAACACATTAAATTTTCAAAGTCAATACATAGAGAACAAAGCCAATGTATACTACAAAAGAAATTGGAAGCTTATTTTTTCTTTCACATACAAAATATACTAGACAACATGTTCTATTTATAAGAATTATCAAAACCCAAATTGAATAAGATTTTCTGTGTAATTTAAATCTAATTTATATTAAGATTTAATCACCAAAACCAAATCCAAATATGAATCACTACCCAAAACTTAAATCTAATTGGAAATTTAGTTTAATTATATTGCATTAGTCTCTCTTAAACTAAGTTTTTATAATTCATCATACCCAGCATTTTCTTCAACTTCACAAATGTTTTCATCTTTCATTCACACTATGCTGTGTTGAGTCCTGCTCTTTCTGTATGCACTACCCGCTCTCTTTTTTTCTATAACTATAACACTACTATGTCTACAAACACAGAGTATAATATGGTGGAAGAGGTACTAAGAGGAAGCCCTAAGGAGAGATGGATGAAGAAAAGTACAAGAGTTTTAACTCTATGAACTAACCCCTACTCTATCACTTTTTTTGGGATTTACATGTAATGGCTAATTACATTTGTCTCTGTTGGGAGAAATCGGGCTAAATTGATTGAACCTAACAACAATAACAAGTTAAAAATCTCCCTAATTTTTTAGAACACGCTAGGAGTATTAAAAGTAGTAAGCAAGTGAGGATAAATCAAACTACAAAGAACCAAAAAATGAAACACAAAGAAACACAAGATTTTTATGTGAAAAACCTCTTCAATGTGAAGAGGAAAAATCACGGGACCTTTAAGTCCACCATCAAAACTTCACTATCAATCAATGAAGTGTCAAGCACAATTTCCAATAAGTACAAAAATACAATAAGGCCTTAAACCATCAACAAAAATAACCAAATTTCAAATAAAAAAACATAGTGTGAAAATCTTTAGCAGAAAATTGTAGCAATCTTGTGAAATTTATATCTCAATTTTGAAATATTAAAATTCGATCTTCACCATTCAAAATGTTGATTAAGATGTCCTCTATTACCAGTAAAAATTTCACCCTGATCTGGCCACATTTGACTCTCTAATCGTTATTTGATGAAGACTGCGTAGACCAAAAACTTGCTGAAAATTGCAGTAAAAATTTTGCTCGATTTTTTTTTTCAATCTCAATCACGATTTGCATCTGTTTAAAAGTTATAAATATTAAGATTAAACTTATTAATGGGCCAAATAATTAACCCAACACTCTTGGATTTTTTTCCACAAAAATTGGGAGTACAAAAGACCCAACGAATCTCCCCCCTCCCTCGGATTATGTGAAGGAGCTTGCCATCCTGACAAGAGAGTAACATATTTTAGACTTTTAACTTGGCAACGACTTGGTCAACATATTAGCACCATTTTCATATATATGAACCTTTTCAAGTTCAACAAACTTCTCATCTAACACATATCTAGTGATATCTCACATTTATATTTTTAGATTTAGAATGAAAAGATGGATGCTTTTCAAGATGAATTGCATTTTGGCTGTCACAAAACAATACATTCCTTTCTTGAAAGCAACCAAATCCTTCAAAAACTTCTTCTTCCATAGTAGATGCAATAAATTCAACTTTAGTTGTAGACAATGCCACGTATTGTTGTAACCTAGACTGCTATGACATTGCTCCTCCTACAAAGGTAATCAAATAACCTAAAGTAGACTTCCTTAAATCAATATCTCCAAGCATATCAGCATTATTATAACCAATAAGAATAGGCTTCCCACTTCAAAAACAAAGATTTAAACTTGAAGTGTCATGGAGATATCTCATCAACTTCACCACATTGTAATGCTCTCTTCCAAGATTAGAGAGAAATTGGCTAACTGTACTAACTGCATGAGCTATATGTGGTTTTGTACGCACCATTGCATATTCAAATTACCAATGGCAGAAAAGTAAGAAAAACTTTCTCATATCTTC
Organism: Gynochthodes officinalis; assembly: GCA_020080225.1. Classification (NCBI taxonomy): domain Eukaryota; kingdom Viridiplantae; phylum Streptophyta; class Magnoliopsida; order Gentianales; family Rubiaceae; genus Gynochthodes; species Gynochthodes officinalis. Next base: position 15,333,511 of record CM034621.1, on the reverse strand, counting down.
TTTATCTTCCTCATTAGATGGGCTCTGTGTTGCTCAACTTCATGTGGGTAGCAAGTGGAGTGCCAACTGCTTTAGTGTTCTCCATTCAAAATTTTCGAAGCACCTCTTCAATGTACTTCTCTTAAGACAACCAAAGTTTCTTTGCCTTTTGATCTCTCAAAATTCTTACACCAAGAATTTGTTTTGCTGGCCCTAAACTTTCATAGCAAATGACTTGCTCAAATTCTACTTCGATTTAGCAATCCTAGAGGCACTTTGACCAACAATTTGAATATCATTGACATAAAGCAACAAGATAATAAATCATCATGTGAAAATTCTTTCACAAATACATAATGAACAAAAGTAGTCTTCTTTTAACCTTGTTGGTCCATAACGGACTCAAAACTTTTTATACCATTGCCTTGGAGTTTGCTTCTACTTCTACCTCGATCATTCTGATTTCTATTCTTCTGCCTCTCTTTATGCTCAACAACTAGAACCTCATTATGCAAAAATAAACCTTGAGTTTTTCTTCTCATATTCTTATTGAGAAATTCACCCTTTGCATAATAATAATCCAATGACATAATATCACCAAGAGCAGAATTAGTGTGTGATACTCGAAAAGTTTCCCAAAAATTAGGCAAAGTATTCAACAACCATAGTCCAAGAATCTCATCATCAAATTTTACTCCAACATTAGACAATTGATCCAAACATTAGACAATTGATCCAAAACTCATTGAAACTCATTCACATGGTTAGAGATAGGAGTACCTTCTTTCTACCTCAATTGCATCAACTGTTTGAGTAAAAACAACTTGTTGTTCCTAGTTTGAAAGCATACAATTGTTCTAATTTATTTCACATTGTTTTGACATCTTTCTCATTAGCAACAAGATTAAAAAACATTATCTTTCACCCATTGTCTAATATAGCTACAACTTGTTTATGCTCAAACTCCCATTCTGAATCTAACTTGGAAGTAGGCTTTTGACTCGCAAATACAGGTAAGTACATACTCTTCACAAATAGAAAAATTTTCATCTTACCCTTCCATTTATGATAATTTAAACCATTCAAATAAATCATCTTACTTGTATTAACTTCCATACTTTGACAAATTAGAAAGACACTCTAAGACCAATCTATTGTGAGACATTGAGTTAAATCAATTGAAACTAACCACAATGACAAGTAAAAAATCTCCCCAATTTTTTAGAATACGTTAGGAGCATTAAAAGTAGTAAGCATGTGAGGATAAATCAAACCACAAAGCACCACAAAATCAAATACAAAGAAACACAAGATTTTTATGCGGAAAAACTCTCAAATGTGAAGATAAAAAACCATGGACCCTTAAATCCACTATCAAAACTTCATTATCAATCAATAAAGTGTCAAGTATAATTCTCAACAAGTGCACAAATGAGATATAGCCTTAAACAATGAATAGAAACAACCAAATCTCAAACAAAGAACAAAGTGTGAAAAATTTTACCATAAAACTACAATAATTTTGTGAAATTTATATTTCAATTTTGAACCATTGAAATCCGATCTCCACTATTCAAAATGTAGAATAAGATATCTTCTATCATTAGTAAAAAAATTCACCTTGATCGGAGTACGTTTGTTTCTCCGATTGTCAATTTGATGAAGACTATGAAGACCAAAAAGTTTCTAAAAAGTATAGCAGAAATTCTGTCTAATCTCTTTTCTCAATCCACCAGGAGTTTAGCGAAAAGGTTTACTTTTATCTCTACTGATATATTTGTGCTCAGGCTATTTTCTTATAAGTATGTCTAAATTTAAAACAACAGAGATTCATATATTTGTACAAGCGATTTTAAAGTGAATTTGTATTTTTTTTCGATTCTTCATATTATGAGGGCTGTTTTCAAAATTCACCAAACAAAACATGGTTTTGTTTCTGCTCAAAATGGTCGCTCTTACCAAATATACAAGTGATCATTTTCTCTTAATCATTCAATTCTTCCCTTGAAATCTGTCTGCCATGTGTATTGCTTTTCATCTTTTCCCTAATCTTTTTCTACAATTATCAAATAAGGCATGTCAGAAATCTAAAACTATTCTTTTATAATTTAGATCCAATATATCTGACCTTTTATCAGTGCATGTAGAACGATTTTTTCTTCTATAAATTATGCCTTTTGAAAGTTTTTAGGATTAAAACTCTATAATCTCAATCTAAAAATATCTCTTCAGAGTGTTTACAAATTTATTCATATTTGCTGAGAAATTGCAAACCTTTGTACTTACAATTGAAAATTTAGAAAATATTTTGTTTCTTGGCACTTGCTATTTTGGGAAAACTTCTACTCTATCAGCAAGATAAATCAGTTTTCCTGGATTTTCTCCTCCATCTAATTTTATCATGTGGATGAAGCAATGGATTAAAACCCATATACTGTGGAGTTTCCTTCAAGATTGTTAGAGAGCATTTATCAATGAGAGGTTGAACATGAGTAAAATATTAATGATCTAGAATTATGCCAGAAAAATTAGTAATCAAGTTTATTATGTGGTTCTAATATCTCTTAAGGCCTCTGAATTGTCTCCTAGTAATCAGAACTTCCATGTAGTTGTACTTTTTTTTTTAAACTGAAAACGATAGTTATATTAATATAACCACAAGTAACCAATAAAACAATACAACCAAATGGTAGTGATCGACTAAGTACCTTAAAAGAGTCTCAGCCCAAGAATAAGCAACTCGCAACCACTTACTCACCATATCAAATCTAAAAGTACTACCTACATAGTGGATAGTGTAATAGTTATATTTCTAGAACCGCAATTCTATCAACTATATATAGCACTATCATACCCTCCCGGGTGTTTCGGATTGTTTAGATATTAGCCTTAGCCTCTTGAAATTCCCTCCATTCAGCAAATGCCAAGTCCACATCAAATCTTTCTTCTCGCCATTCGTTTTGGAAGATCTAGAGTTTTCTAGATTTCCAAATCGTCCACAAGATATAAACTACAAATTGGAGTTTTTCCTGCCAATTGCCTCCCTTGATCCCTATGCTAATCTGAATCCACCAATCCGAAAAAGATTGCTCTCGTGAATTTCTTCCCACTGAACTGAAGCAATTTTCCATACATTCTTTGCCCGTCTACAATAAAGTAGCACATGCGATAAAGTTTCAAGTTGCTCCCCACACATTTTACACACCGGATCCTCATCAATGCCTCTCTTAATAAGTTGATCTGTAGTGGGAAGGATGTCATTCCAACACCTCCAAATGAAATGCTTGAGTTTCCCCTTAATGCCTAATCTCTATAATCTCTTCCAAAGGCGACTGCATGAGTCCCTTGAATTACTACTTTCTGCTTTACTTGGCTCCTTCAACTGGTTCTTTAGAATCTTCCTGTATGCTGATTTAACCGTATACCTTCTGTCTGGGCTGAACTGCCAAATAAGTTTGTCCCTTCCCCCTCGCTGGTCTATTGGGATAGCACAGATTATCTCAGCTTCATAGTCATTAAAGATCTTGCCAATAAGTTGCCTTTTCCATGCCGTCCTCTCATGATTCATAAGTTGACTTACTCACATAATTTGAGTCATGCAAGATGGTTCAAGAATATTCTCCCTTCCTTTGATCCCTGGAATCCAGGGGTGATTCCAAATCCTTATTGACTTACCATCTCCCACTTGAAATCTTGCTCCATGACAGAACACATACCTGGCCTTCAACCAGCTCTTCCACAACCAAGATGAGTTGCCCTTCTGAGACGCTTTCAGTAACCCCTCCTTAGGAAAGTACTTAGCCTTCATCAGCTTGCTCACCAGTAGGTTAGGTTGGGTAACCAATCTCCACAATTGTTTAGCAATCAAAGCATCATTAAACAGTTGTATATTTTTAAAGCCCAGCCCACCCTCCTCCTTGGGTACAACTAACTCTTTCCATGCTTTCCAGTGAATTTTAGACTTCCTTTCTGAATTGACTCCCCACCAGAAGTCCACTGTGTTTCTAATCAGATCTTGGCATATATTACTTGGTAGTTTGAAACAGCTCATAACATATGTTGGAAGGGCATCAATCACAGTCCTGATTAATGTCTCTTTACCCGCTCAACTGAGGAACCGATTTTTCCACCCATTGATACGTCTCTGCACTGTTTCCACAACATAACCAAAGACTTCCCTTTTAGATCTCCCTATGTGCATAGGCAGGCCCAAATATTTGGCATTCTTCTTTTCCTTAACCCCATTTAGTACAAGACCAATGTCCTTTTTTGTCTCTGATGGCACATTGTGGTTGAAGAAGTTTGAGGAGTTATCCATGTTGACCAATTGTCCTGACATTCTGCAATACTCATCTAGAATTACCTTAATCATTCTAGCTTGCTCAGCATCTGCTTCACAGAAAAAAATAGAATCATCCGCAAAATATAAATGAGTAATTATGGGTCCATTCCTACAAATTCTCAATCCCTTGTATATGCCTCGCAAACTAGCTTGTTTAATCAAGTTCAAAAAAGCTTCTGAAATAATTAAAAACAAGTAATGCGAGATAGGATCCCCCTGCCTAATGCCCCGAGAAGGTTCAATATAACCACATTGCTCCCCATTAATATTGAATGAAAAAGTGGAAGAGATAATACACTGTCTAATCCATTCAATAAAAATTTAAGAAAAACCCATCATCCTAAGAACTGAACACAAGAATTCCCATTCTACCCTATCATATGCCTTAGCCATATCCAATTTGAGGGTCATGTACCCTTTCTACCCTTTTGTCTTAGTATATAGAGTATGAATGCATTCTTGAGCAACAACCACATTATCTAGAATTTATCTTCCTAGAATAAAAGCTGATTGATTTTGACTAATACATACCAATAGACAAGGTTTTAACCTATCAGCCAACACTTTAGCTATTATTTTATAGACAATGTTACATAGACTTATAGGCCTAAAATCTTTAATGGATTTCAGATTTTCGATCTTTGGAATGAGGGTTATCAAAGTATGATTCACTTGCTTGAGCATTTTCTTATAAGAGAAAAAATCTTTCACAGCATTGCAAATATCATTTTTGACAATATCCCAATATGATTGAAAGAAAAGAGGAGTCATACTATCGGGGTCGGGAGCTTTGTTGGGGTCCATTTGGAATAATGCATGCTTAATCTCCTCCTCTCCCATAGGGCGTATCAGTCTTTGGTTCATAGAGTGAGTAATGGACAACGGAATACCTTGGAGACTGTCCTGGGTATTAGGTGGATTAGATGTGGTAAACAATTCTTTATAAAACCCGAGAATTTCTTCCTGGACTTCCTCCTGGTTTTCACATCTCCTTCTGTCTCCTTTGACCAATCCTTCTATTGCATTCTGCCTCCTTCGGCTGACAGTACTTGCATGGAAGAACTTAGTATTGTTATCCCCTTCTCTAAGCCATTGGACTCTCGATTTCTGACGCCAAAATTGTTCTTCCTCCTAGTAAGCTCGATTCAATTCACATCTCAACATTCTCCACTCTTGCCAATTTCTCCCCCCACCATGACATTGCATTACTTCCATTCTTCTCTTAATCTTAGCAATTTGCTTGGCCGAATTAAATTCTGTCATTTGACTCCATTTTAGAAGGGCTACCCGACACTGTTTAATCCTTGAGCAAACTTGATACAAAGGAGTCCCCACTTGAGCCATGCCCCAAGCTTCTTTAATAATCTCCTTGGCTTCCTCTTTCTTGGCCCATCTTTGATCAAAACAGAACCTTTTCTTCCAATGCTGCCATCTTGGACTCGTATCCATAATTAAAAATGAGTGATTTGAAGTTGGGACTCAATATGAGAAACTTGTAGCCTTGGATTCTCCACTATCCATTTCGGCGACCCAAAGAATCGATCTAATCTTTCCTCCACAAATCCTTCTCCCTCTCTGTTATTGGCCCAAGTAAACTTCCTTCCGACAAATCCCAGATCACCCATTTCCATATTCCTAATGAAGGTCCTAAAAGCAACAAAGCTACCCTCTACTCTACCTCTACCTCCACTCTTTTCCTTTTTTCGGACTATATCATTAAAATCTCCCCCCATAAACCACCTCTCTCCCCAAATATGTTTTTGCCTCTCCAAATACCTCCACTGCTCCTCCCTTTACCTTATATGAGTGCTAGCATAAATTAGAATTGCCCAAAAAATACTATCCTCCCCCGCCAATCTACATTCTAGTTGGAATGAGAAGCTAGTAGAGATAATTTGAACAACTGTTATTTCATCCGACCAGTGGACCAATATACCTCCCTGAGTTCCATTCGCTTACATAACCCTCCATCTATCCTTAAACTGTAATTTTCTACACACTGATACCACATACTTACTGTTCTTCTTAACTTCAGACAGGAACACAATATCTGGACGGTGGGATTTTAAAACCTCCATCACCTGGGAAACTGTAGAAGGTCTGCCCAAACCCCTACAATTCCATACACATGTCTTCATAGATCCACCTGGGCCCAGTCTAGGCTGAATGCCCCCACCTTTCCCTCACTCGCCTTGGTTGAAGATTCATATTTTTGTCTTTTATTTATCGGATCCACCTCCACTTCCCCTCCCACACCTTCACTTACCCTCTCCCACCCTCTTTTTCTACCTCCAATAAAATTATCTTCCATATTTTGCATCAACATTTCGGCCCCCCTTAGCTTTTCCACCCCTAATCTCACCCATCTGTTCCTTTGTCTTTGTGCTCTCCCACTTACTCCTCCTTCCCTTGGATTAATTTCCTTAACTTCACTTCCCTCCAACACTTTGATGTTACTGCCCTTTCCTCCCCATTCAATCAGAACACTCACCAAATCCAACAACATCGGGTCGGCCTCCTTGAGATAAATTTCAGCAAGCTTACCCGCATTCTTCGCCTTAATCACGGTTACATTTTGAGCCAAGTCATTATTTGTTGCTGCTAAGCATGCATCCTTTTTAACCCTACCATCACCCGACAGCAATTGCACATGCTTCCTCACTGAATTTTTAGCTCCAGCCGATCCTTCCAGCTGGCCCGTTTGCACCATGTAGTCATTTACTTCAGCACCAATCAACCCTGCTATCTCACTTGTATCAATCTCATCCACACTTGCTGCACCTTCAGAATTTCCGTGGCTTGGCCCACCTTTTGTCCCCCCATCCAACTTTGGCAGCATCACATTGGAGATAGAAGGTTTTACCAACTCAAGCTCGTGCCTTCTATCGTCTTGAGTATTCTGGATACAGCCAGCAAGAGACACAGCACTACCAGCTCCTGGAACTGGAAAATTCCTCTCTTTATTTCCCTCACATTTTCCTTTCTCCCTACGTGAATTCCCTTTTCCCTCATCCAGGCCCTTAGCTGGAGAAATGCAGTAATGAGATTCTACATCAGTCGACGGTTTCAACCCACAAGCTCCCTCATTTAACATTTGTGACCTCTCTCTCTCGGTACTCAACTTTCCCAAGCCCTCATTTCTTTCTAGTCCCACCCCATTTTCCTTGTTTGCTGGAACTACCAACCCTCCCTCAGAACTCTCTCCCCTCCCTGGATTATTTTTTCCTCTCAAGGCTTCGTTCCCCTTCCCCTTCCTATGGGTTGAGTTTTGCTCCCAACAGCCCTTAACCACTTCCCAAATTGGCCTTCCTTTAGTTTATTTTGCTGGTTATCCTCCCTCCTAATCGAACACCCCCACTCCATATGACCAACCCTCCCACAATACTTACAAAATAATGCAAGGTTCTCATATCTAAATGTGATCCAGCAAGAAAGACCAGGAAGCTTTAGAATAGTCCCACGAAGCAAAGGTTTGCCAATGTCCACTTTAGCTAGCAACCGAATGTGTCTCCCTTCTTTGCTACCCAATTCTGAAACCCACACATCCAGTACTTGCTCAAACAAACTGCCAATCTTCAAACCAGTTTCTCTAGTAACTCATTGAAAAGGCAAATTCCAAACTTGAATCCACATCTCAACCAGCTGGAAATTACATGGATTGAGTGTTAGATGCTCTGACCACTCCTTTAAAACAATGTAATGATTATCAAACGTCCATCCTTTTCCATACAGAATTCTGGATTTATCCTCTTGATTTCTGAAGACAAACTGGAAAAAATTCTCACCTAGCTCCCTCATCACAAATTTCGACCATAATCCATCCAACATAAGCTTGAGTCCTGTAAAGTTGACCCTTTTGTCTCCAAAGACTCTGCCAATCAAACTTCTACCACCCTCTTCCTTGTTGGTTCGAAGCCCTTCTTCACCCACACTCACACCCACTCCCTCTTCTTTGGATAAGCAGAAATTCTGGAGCATCCCAACAACCTCAAGCTCGCCAATAGTACTACCACTTGCCATTACCCAACCCAATGAACCAATAACTAAAGCAGCCTGCAAAAAAGGAAAAGATAATGCACCGCAGAGAGTGTGGCAAAAGCCCCAAGAAGAGCTTACACACTCAACAGAACCAAGAAACCAAGACAAAAGTTTAAAGCTAACTACTCAACAGAAACAGAATCTTAAGTGAGCAGGAGTGAATCATGCAAGATCAATCGGTAAAAATACAGAATAAATCTCAGCAGGCTCAATACAAGGGAAAACTAGATCCAGAAAAAAGGAGAAAAGAGCTGCCGGAGTATAGACCTTCCATAACACAGAATGAAACAAAGCTGACTGTTAGCTTCTGCATAAGGTTAAGAATCGGAACACACCTAGGAGATTCAGGCAAGAAACAGCGGCCAATCTACTAACATAATCGCCTTAGATTCAGAGAAGAATAATGAAGAACAAAGAAGAAAACTTAGCTGAAGGAGAAGACACCCTAGTCAGGATTGTTGCCAGAATTGGTATGCATGCCTTCCACATATGGTAAGTTTTCCAACTAGTTTATTATCCAGTACTACACTTTGATATCCCCGTACTTATCTAAGTAAAAAAGAAAAAAAGAACCTGACACCCTCTAAGGGGACACTAACCACCTCATTAGGCCATCCACAGCAGCCCCAAAAAAGGCCAGCCTAAGACTAGGCCAGTAGGCCACATCAGCACCACATCAGCTTTGAACGGTCTCTACTATTCAGACAACCATCATTAAAAAAAGTGCTCACACTCATGAACGGCCTTTACTATTCACGCAACAAATTTCTCTCTCATCTACCTTCTTTTATACTATTTATTTAATATATTTAATACTTCTTATTTAAATTAATAATTTTAAAATATTATCTATTGCTCATTTATCAAATTAAATATATATTAATAATACAACTTATAATTTTAATTATTATACATTAATACTTAAATAATTAATGAAAAATAATTTTCATTACATTTAAATTAATTTTTAATAATACATTTCTTTAATTTTGTAATTGATTTGGATACAAAATTATTTATATTGTTTAACAATGAATAGATATAATTTTTAATAATCACATTTAATAATTTTATACAATATTATAGTTAAATTAATTGTTTTAAAATTTTTGCAATTTTTAAATATGTATAAATAATTTTACATAATATTAAAAATTATAATTTATTATTTATACACTTAAACTTAAAATTAATAGAAATATTAATAATTTTATATTAAAATTTATAAAATATTAATAAGTATATTATAATTTAATATTATATTACATTTAAGAAAATCATATATTGCACCAAAAATAGTCAAAGTGCATGTCATTTTGTAGAGAAAAATATTTTCTACACGTTGGTAATTTTTTTTTACAAAAAAAAAAGGGGGCCAAAAGGGGGTTGCAATCCAGGGGGAGGTTTGCAACCCCCTTTGACGTGGCTGGGCGCGCGTCACGTCAGTTAGCTGATAGGCGCGCAGGCGCCTGTCAGCTGATTGTTTTTTTTAAAAAAAAAAAAAACTGTAAGACCAAACGACGTCAAATGAGGCCAAACGACGTCATTTTTTCAGCTCTTTTTGCCAAAAAAAAAACAGGTCACGTTGTGGCCGTGTTTTACGGGACGAACGGTCAGAAAATCGTTCGTCCCAGAAGAGCCTCCACATCAGCAATTTTTGCTGATGTGGAGGTCGTTAGCAGCACGACCAGCCCCAAAACGGGGCTGGTGTGCTTGCTCTTAGGACTCTAGCACTCTTTAGAGAGACTTCACACCTCCCCATGTAGTTGTACTAGGGTGACTTTATTTGCACTCATTAGTACATAGAATTAATTCGCACGGTGCAACAAATATAAATATATTTATACATGTTGAGATTATTGATTATTAAATTAACTATAATTTATAGTATTGGGCCAAATATGTAGTAAAAAATCATTCAAGTGAGCTTTTGACTATAGTATTTTATTGGTCAAACCAAGTGTTGCAAAAGCTATCAATATTGCTAAGTGGATGGCTATTATATTACAGACGCCAATATGCTTTATTAAATGAATATTTATAATGGCTTGATTAATAATAATATGCTAGGAAGTGGGCATTATGATATATCAATTTTAATTTCATTTATTACTTTGTTCATTTTACATATAAGTTTGAGGAGTACAATAGTGTAGTGCACTGTATTTAAAAATTGAAAACCAGACAACAAATAATATCTATTATTATAAAAGGAAAAATTAGTATTATTTCATCTTTTCGTCAAGTTACAAGTTATTTTTTGACACAAATATAATTTCATAAAAATTTAAAAATACTTTTATATTACTTTTAATACATAAATTCACTTTAAGATTTTTTTTATTTTCAAGGTAAAAAACACTATTATTAGTTATTTAAATTTTACTTTCAAATGTAATTAATTGTAAAAATTTAACATATGATTTTGTCTATAGCCTTATACATTCATTACTAAGCAATTCTTATCCCTTAGTCAAACCCACATATTTTTGGTAACATATGATTTTATTCACGAAGAAACAATGATGAAATAGAATCTGTGAATAATTCTAAAATTCGGATTACATCATATTAAACATTTGGTATATAGGTTGCGCTCCTATACTTCGTACTAATGTTATTCAAAAAAACATTACACATTTATCTTTAAATTAGCGAAGTTGTACCATCCTACGTGAGTAGATGATGCAAGCAAGCCCAAAAACAATAACTTTTCTTCTTAATTTTTTCTTAAACTTTATAGTGCATAAAATCAATTTTTAATGCCTACAATACTTAATCTTGAGTTTTGTGCATAGATTGAAAGGTTAGTATTAATTTTGAGTTTTTTCACCAGTTCATCTAATAATCTGTTCACATTAATAAACAATTTCTACATAATTTCAATACAATAAAAGAAGAACTAGAAACCCCATAAAAAAAAAAACCAGTTCTTGAGATAACTTATTTGCAAATCAAAACTAGAAGAACTTAGTTTAATTTGGATGGAGCTCAAACAGCCAATTCTATATAGAACTTCTCGTATCAAATTATAGTTGAAATAAAAAAATCTAGTAAAAGGTCTACAAATCTAAATTTCTCACGTATAACCTTTTAGACAAAAAATTGTTAAGCATGATACATTTTAACTCAAGTAAGTAATTATTAGTAGAAGTGGCTCTCACAAGAAGCCATTCTAGCACATTCAAAAGCATCGAAAAATACGCGAGTAACAGGAATATAAAAATGCCAACTTGGCACCTACCAAATTGCCTGTTGAATCTCGCATAAGAGAACATGATACATAAAAGAATACGATCATAGTCTAGATAGATAGGAGAGTATCAAATCTACATTCTCATTTAGACAAGGTTTAATCCAGTAACTGTAGAGAAAAAACAAATGGAGGAAAAATGTTAACACGATATAGTATCTCGTGCATTGTCATTGGATATAATTGGCACCAAAACAGAGTTTGAATTGATAGAAACCTTGACTACTTTTTAAAACCCCAAAATTTATTCATTCTTAAAGAAATCTTTTACTATTTCGAGATGCACTGTTGACGTGGCTTTGCAAATGACTTGCGAAGCAGGGTCTTAACCCTATAACCACTTCAATGATTAAATTAGTATATTGTTTGTAAGAGTAAAGAATTGTTTAAAATGAATCAATTATCTATAATTATAGATATTATGGCCCTATATATGTTCCTTGATTGTTGGATCGGTTATTGCTTTGCTTTATGATTTTAAGCACATTCTCCTACATGTATGAGATTAGGCAAGACCCCCATTTTTTGGGTTTTTACTATTAGCACATAACAAGTTGGAGTGAATTTCAGCTATGTCAACAGTCCCCAGTTTGCAGCTCATATTAGGGCTGTAAACGAGTCGAATATAAATGAACGAATATTGTTCGTGAACTATTCGTTTATTTTTAAGTCTGTTCGAGATTGGCTCGTGTTCATTTAAGTTTTTATATTTATGTTTGAATTCGTTCATATTCGTTTATTAGTGTTCAATAAGTTTTCGTGAATAGTTTGTGAACATATTCATTAATACATTAAATGAACATATTCATGTACAGTTCGTTAACATGATTATGAACGCTTAAACGAACATTTCATGAGCGTTTAAACGAACATGTTCATAAATGCTTAAACGAATATGTTCATGAACGATTAACAATTTAAAAAATTATACCCTACCATTGGACTACTACTGCAGTAGAAGCATCAAGTTATATATCCAATCCTAGACATGGCTATACATAACTTAAAAATCACACTTAAAAACGGTGAACAATTAATTAAAACAGTGATTGTTAAAACAAAACTAATTACAAAAGAGGAAAAATCGACCACATTAAAATTACCATTTGAGAAAAATAGTAAAGACAAAAAAGGCTTGAATAATTTAAAGTTAAGAATATTATTGCCTTCACCATCCAATCCAACCAAATTTAAAATCTATCTTAAACCTCTTTATCATTGTACTATCACAACAATCATGCAGAAGCAAGGCTTAAACCTCACAAAACAATACCACCACCAAATATTTCAAACCAACCAATCGAAAAATAAAAAATAAAAAGAAGAACTCCCTCTTGCCCTCCCTATCTCACAATTTCTCAACACGCATAGATTAAAAAAATTTCCAGCCTACGAACCAATTTTGGTCACATCCCTGCTTGATCTATTGTATTTCATGTGACTCCTAACCAGCTGTCCAACTGCAATGGCTGACATCAATGATAGTTCCCCAGCAAGTACTACTCCAGCTACAATGGTTGGTAAGAGCCTAGCATTTGAACAGTTGCAGGTAAACTTTGGGAAACGACCCTTGGGGAACTTACTCGTACTCTCTTTTAAAGATTATTTATAAACAAACAATGGGCATCATGGATCACCTGCAGTGGAAAGGTGATGCCCGCACATTAGCGCTATGTGATGTTAAAACAGAAACAACATAACCATCCAACAAAAAGTTTACAAGTTCTGCAGTAGGTAGAGAATTATTGCATGCCTTAGTGTCATGTCCTTCAACTAACTGTTTTTTGAACCAAATTATAGTCTGTATCTTTCCGAATAATGTGGAAAACAACAAAACATAAATCCAAGATTCTTTGTCCTAATGCCATCAGGGCACTAATACACAAAGTTTACAATAATAAGTTGTGGGCTTGTCTAGTAGTCTGTTACTTTATAAACCCAATAGTTGCATAGCGCTCCTAAATCTAGCTGCTTTAGGGTCAGGGTTGGGGACATTTTTCAAGTTTTATGGCAAGCAAAAAGAGAGCAAAACCGAGGCCATTTCAGTGGATGAATAAAAACATTCAAGCGGATGGAAAAGGGCATAAATATAACATATTTGAAAAAAAAAAAAAAGCTCAAATATGCCCAAAAAGAAAAAAAAAAAAAAAAAAGGTACAAACCCAACATTTGAATTTGCAAATGCAAGTATGCAACATTTTTGTATTTATGAATGCAATATTCCAGTCAAAGTAGACCCTTAGCAGTTTGTACAGAAGCTACAATTCAATCTGCCCAGAACTAGAAGCATCAAGTAGGCATTCAAAAGAACCCAAAAATACTAGTTTTTTTAGAAAAGTAAAAAATCAGATTTTCCAAAAGAGCAGATTTTCACAAAATCTGAAAATCAGCCCATCTTCGAAGTTTTGAAGTTCTGAAATCTGGTTTTTAAATTTCAAAAATGCAGAAATACCAATGGAAAAACCCACGAAAGTGAGAAAGAGTCTAAAAATGTAGAAAAAAGCAAGAGTCCACAAATGCAGAAAGCTAAAATCGGTGCAGAAAAATAATGAACGTACTGCATTTATTGAGAAACGGTTCAAAAAATTAGAAAAATAACAAACCCAGGAAAGTGAGAAGCAATCCAGAAAAATTCAAATGCCCATAAGCATAGAAAAATGAATATTTATTCAGAATACAAATGAAGTTGACTCCAATAGTAAGCAATATTGAAACTCCAGTAGTAAAATAGCCATATACCATGACGACTCCAACAGACCCAAAAACATGGAAATTACATGGCTTGACTCATTTTATAACCAAGAATTACATGGAAATTACATGCCTTAGATTTGGCCTGTGATTGACCCAATTCGGCCACTAGAGTCCAGATCAGAGATAGAATGAGAGAGCAGGAAAAAACAAAACGGGAAAAAAATACCATAAAAGAGGATACAATTGTAACTCCTTCCCCAAACTTTTCAAAGCCTGGAGAGATTGCTAAAATGATTGGGAGTGTACAAACCACCAAAAAAAAAAAAAAACGTATATAAGATAAAGCTAAAATGGGCTGTAAAAAAAAATAAAAAATATATGTAAAAAGCCAAAGAAAAAGAAAATCTTTGGAGATGCCTAGGTGTAGAAGCTGCAAAATTGAGCAAAAAAAAAAAAGGTGCAGGTTTGTAGTGAGCAAAATCAATATAAGATATGTGATTGAGGTTTAGGGTTTGCTGGCTAGTTGCAAGCTTCCCACTTGCAGTCATGACGAAGATTAAAGAATTAATGGTGCTGGGGCTTGCAGGCTTGAAGTTACGATGAAGATTTGAATGAATGGCAAAATGGAGAATGGTTGTGGGAGTGGCTATTGGCTGAGAGAGTGAGAGGCTAAGTAAAAAACTGAAAATGCACCCTATCGTCAAAATGACGTCATTTTGACAATGGCTAATGAATTGCCAAAATTGCCTACAAAACAACATCGTTTTGATAATTACTAATATTATATATATATATATATATATATATATATATATATATATATATATATAATTTTATTATTTTAATATAAACGAATAATAAACGAGTTTTAAACGAATAATAAACGAATTTTAAATGAACAATAAATGAGTTTTATATGAAAATTAAACAAGCTTGTTCATAAACACTAAATGAGCTTGTTTTTGAATATAAATGAACCAAACACATGTCTGTTCATATTTGATTCATTTATTAAACGAACAATAAAGTCTGTTCGTTTATTATTCGTTTAACTTAACAAACGAACATAAATGAATGAAATCGAGTTTGTTCATGAACTGTTCACTTAATGTACTAGTTCATTGACACCCCTTGCTCGGATACAAATGATAGTGAATATCAGAGCTAACAATTATTTAATGAAGCCGCTCTTTAAATATTACCCAGTCCCACAAAAGTAGGTTAAATCTTATCTCAAGTTTTTGTGCAGGTAAAAATTTAAATGACGTGAATTCTCAAATACACGCTCATTTGAATGAGTTACATCAACCATCTCTTCGTATGCCACATTGACTTATAAATTTGGGCTTTGCTCTTTCATTTCTTCATTTTAGTTTCCAGAAAACTAACATTTTGTTGTCGTTGTTTACACCTTCCGCTTAGTCATGTTTATAGAATTCTTACCAATTTTTTCTATTCAAACTCCGATTTTCTTCTTCAGAAACCTATCTTCCTATCATCAATATGGCTAGTAGAGATAAAAAGGCCATTCGTGATATTGGCTAGCAGAGGGAAAAACCTATCTTCTAGTCGTTCTTCTTTTTACCACAAATCTTCTCACACTCTGACTGCCACATGGTTGGAAATTGAGCCATCGGCTTTGAGTTCTAAGAACCCCAACTCCTTTCACCCCGTTGAGTTTAGGCAACTAGAACATGGGAAAGATCTCAATGACAGGAATTGGTACCTCCTCCAAACGGCCTCTCAATGTTGGCAATATTGAGAGTTGACAAATCGAGCATAACCTAAAGAGAATTCTGCCTGAATAGTACATCCCAGACCCAATAAATATGTACACACCGAAATCTAGAAAAACGACTAACATGACTATAAATAATGGAGTAGCTATCTATTTAGATAATTTGTTAGCTGGTCTCCGATTCCCACTACATTAGTTCATTCACGAGCTCTTTATGTTTTATCAGATTGGGCTCGGACAACTAACTCCCAATTCTATTCAAACTATAATTGGGTTTTTATGTCTTTGTAAATATCAGGAGCCCTATTCAAAAGTGGTCAACCTGCTAGACTTGCCTCTTATCTAGAGTAGAGGAGATGTGATGTTGACCACTTCAAAAGTCTGGGAAAATAATCTGACTGCTTGAGATTTATTCTCTCGAGCTAATGAGCTTTTCAATGTCGTAAAAATCTTCACTAAATGAATTTTAACTTCCAATTGAAGTCGGGCTAACAATTTATTTGATCCACTTGATTCGCGATTTAAAGCAGTGAATCACCTCGCAAGGATGCTGGATGAACAAGGTCATACATGCAAATGAAAACCTCTAAAATAGATTGGCAACGGTTGAGAGCCAAGATGAGGCGGCTAAAACCAAAGAATTTGAAGAAAACAAGACTTTGAAGTAACAAATCTCCTTGCTAAAAAGGCAACTCGGACCATTAGAAAACACAACCAAAAGGCTAGAAGAAACCCATGTTGGAGGTATATAGGTATGAGAAAGTTTAGTGCTTGAAGTATTATATCTTGAGACTTTAAGTGGAGATCATGATGTTGAGATCAATGTTATTAAAAACGCGTTTTTACTCGTACGATTTTACGATTTTACGAGTAAAAATCAATGGTCCGATTTAACTCGTGTCTAAAATCGAAAATTGATAAAATCGGAATAAAAACGCGTCTTTACTCGTAAAAATGGTAAAATCGTACATGTCAAGCGACTTTGCCAAAACGACAAAAAAAGCTGCGTTTCGGTTACAAAACGTCAAAACCCAATTTTCAGCCTTTCCTTCTCGTCGTTTTTGTTTCTCCTTCTCGTCGTTTTGTCACACAGCTCCAGCCTCTAGGGTTTTGGCGCTGAGTTCCAGGAGTTCAGAAGTCTGAATCTGAAATCATTGAAACAACGAGAGAGATATAGGGAGAGAGAAAGAGAGGTGTCTGAGGGTGTGACAAACCGGAGCTACCGAATAACTATAAGCTCTTTCAATCTCTTTTCTTTGGATAAAATTTTTCATTTTTTTTGGGTGTAATTTTGCGTTGAATTTGTAGTTTAGATACATGTATTAGCTGTGATTCTATTATTTCTCGCTAGATTTTGGTGCAGAATTAACGTGCTACGGAGCTTAGGGTTTTAGGATATTCCCCAACTCAATTGGGGAAATTTTTACATTTTTGTTGCTATTGCTTGTTTGCGAGTTGAATTTTTTGTCTTTTTGCGGTTGTTTAATTCTTCCATTTCACTATCTGGATTTTGCTGGCTTTGCTTTGGATTCTTCCATTTCGATTGTTGAAAAGTTTTACATTTCTTGGCATTTTCTGCTTTTTTGTTTCTTCGCATTTTCTATTTCATTTTTGCATTTTTGGTTCTAAGTTTTCTGCTTCGTATTTTTGTCCTAAGTTTTCTTTCTTGGCATTTTTAGTTTTTTTCTTGTTTCATTTTTTGTTTCGCTTTCTTGGCATTTTTTTGTTTCTTGCTACATTTTCTGTTTCGCTTTGCATTTTTGTTCTAAGTTTTGTTTCTTGGCATTTTTAGTTTTTTTCTTGCTGTATTTTCTATTTCGCTTCGCTTTGGCATTTTAGATTTTCTGTCGCATTTTTGTTCTAAATTTTATGTTTCTACATTTTTTGTTCTAAGTTTTTGGCATTTTCAGTTTTTTCCTTGCTGCATTTTCTCTGCTCGCTTTCTTGGCATATTAGAAGTTGCATTGTATCGGAATTCACGGCATAGGCGATAATGTCATAATGTTTTACTATTTCATCACCTATCATAAGGGGTATGATATTGGTTATAGAACAAGTGGGAACATAGGCTACAAGGTCGTATGGTGTTTGATTTTTGGGGGCTGTATGTGTGCTAAGTTTTGTGGGTTGACTTTCTTTGTGCATTGTTTTATGCCATAAGTGTGCTCGAATATTTCTTTGTGTGTGTAAGTCTATAGGACTTGGCATTCTTTATCGAGAACCGATATAAGTTGGAAACAAAATTGGCTTTCTTTAATGACATGGAGAATGTGGTATTCATGTTTCTTGTTGTTGGCAAAGCTCAGAGGCATGTTCTATATTTACAATTTAAAAGCTTAACTGTCTAGCAAGGAGTTGAGCCTTTTCGTTCCACCAATTGTCTTATTCCTCCTGCTTAGCACACGGTCCGTTGGTTTTTGCCAACGGCATCCAATAAGGCTATGTTCATGATAATAGTAGCTTACATTTATGTCAAAAAGTCTATAGTGTGAAGTGCAGGTGAAGAAGAAAAGACCGGATAAGGACCAGAGATGGTTGAGGAACTAGCCAAAGAGGAGTAGGGGCATGATGCTATTTGTAATTATGATTATTATTAATTTTTAGGTGTGATTAATATTATTCTTTTTTTGAAATTTTTGTATTTTTTATAAGTTTGAACAAGTTTATAATTTATAAATTTAACATATTATATATAATATATTTATTATATTATTTTTTATAATTTGTAAACTCTTACGATTTTACGATCCGATTTTACGATCCGATTTTGTGGATCCTCCACCGATTTTACGTAAAAATGCGTTTTTAATAACCTTGGTTGAGATTGCCACAGAGGTCCAAAACTTTGCATGTCACTGAGGTCTATCTTTGACTCTAAGGTCCCACCTTAGGGTGCAAAGGCCTACCCTTTGACTGGCAACTTGGCTCTAAGCAAAGATTTAACCTTTGATCTGAGATGGAACATTGGGAACTGAATCTATACACATCATGAGCCCCCAAAACCTTAGTGTGATAATGTCAGGCTAAAGTCTTATAAAAAGTAGATGTTTAGAGTGTTTCGTCGCCGTATTTTTCGTCAGTTGAGGCTTATTGTGGGTCATGTGAGCAGTTAATATTTACATTGTAAAGGTACAACTTTTAATGTTGTGAGGCCCTAAAAGATTTGGTGGAGTTTCACGCCAAAGTCTTAGGGTTTGACATAAAAGGTCGTCACTTTTCACCTTTGGTTTTCTCATCTATCGCTTTCATAGCTTTTTGCAATTCAAAAAATTCATAGCTTTCTTTTTGTTTTTGCTTCGGTGAGGAATTGTGGTGTCTGGACGATTTCCCATTGAGTTCATAGGTTTACCCGGTGAGAGTTTACACCCATTTCAGAAGGCACTCTAAGAAAAAGTAAGTATGACTTCATCTTACTCTATATCTTTTGGGATCTCGCCATTGCAAAGGAACGACAATCTCATTGTGATATGAATCTTAAACAAAGAATAAGAATTCGAACCTAT
The DNA here is from genome assembly GCA_020080225.1 of Gynochthodes officinalis. Taxonomy (NCBI): domain Eukaryota; kingdom Viridiplantae; phylum Streptophyta; class Magnoliopsida; order Gentianales; family Rubiaceae; genus Gynochthodes; species Gynochthodes officinalis. Next base: position 15,313,964 of record CM034621.1, on the reverse strand, counting down.
ATCAAAGTGTTGCTCCTACTATCGTCCTCTGGGCTGAACTAAGTCTTCCTTTAGCAAGATACCAACTCCAAGATTTAAGAAGGACCTTACTTTTGTCCACTTAACACTCGAACAAATTATCCAAACTCAAAGTTGAGAATTGAACTATCCTTGGAACCAACCAGCACACTCAAATTATTGAGGGAAAGAAACTCAATCAAATAGCTTAAACATGAACCTAAGAGGCTATCCTCAAAGACTCAAAACAAGTTCTAAACTAGAACTCAAAGAAAAGCTAAAAGCTCTCAAGTTTTTATTGTCAAAATTCTGAATTTCATTGTGGTTGAATGCCTCTATTTATAGTTTACAAGTTGTAAGAATTAAGAAAGCCATTCCCTAGTTGGATTAGCTTTTTAGGAAAATAACTAAAGAAACTATTCCTTAAAAGAAACAACTAATCTAAGAAAAGGAAATAAAACAACAAATAGTTGCCTAAAACTAATCCAAGTGTGTTGGCTGAATTCTGCTTGAGCAGAATTTCCATTCAGCTTTGTGGATTTGGTAATTCCTTTAATCATCATGGCCTTGGATTTGGCAATTCCTTTAATCATCATGGCCTTGGCCGAATTGGAGCTTCTTTACTCCAATTTGGAAGCTTCTTTAACTTGATCATGAAGAATGAACAACACTTGGCTCATCATTTACAATACTAAGTAAAATGACAAGTGTTGAACTAGAATTGGAAGTCTTCCTTACTGCCTTAGCTTCAGATTCAATGGATTCATTTATGAAAGAGATTAAGGCAGCTTGCATTCTCTTAGTCCTTGACCTAGTCATAGGTCCTCTAATGCCTTGCAACGGATCTTGTTGTGAAGTTGTAGGTGGATTTGGTTAAACGGATGTCTCGGCCCTCCTTAGGTTTCCATCAGTCCTTCCTTCTTTGAAAGAACTCGTCCTCGAGTCCATAAACTTGTCATCGAATTCAAATAATGACAGGCCAGACACATTAAATGTAGGACTAACTCCATAGTCACCTGGGAGGTCAAGCTTGTAAGCATTCTCGCTTACGCGTGCAATGACTTGGAAAGAACCATCTTCTCAAGGATGAAGTTTAGTTCTTCGTTGGGTTGAATACCTTTCTTTTCGCATGTGAATCCACATCTAATCCCCAGGTTGAAAGATAACTTGTTTTTTCTCTCTATTAGCAACTTGAGCATAATGTTCATTCTTCTTAAGGATTTGAAGATGTACTTTCTCATGCAATTGTTGAACAAACTTTGCTTTTGTTGTACCATCAAGATTCACTTGCTCATTGCTTGGCAATGGCACTAAGTCAAGAGAGGTTAGTGGGTTAAAACCATAAACAACCTCAAATGGGGAATGACCGGTAGTAAAATGGACAGTTCTATTATAAGCAAACTCGGATATCGGTAGGCATGCTTCCCAATCTTTTAGATTTCTTTTAATTAAAGCATGCAATAAAGTACCAAGAATACGATTTGTTACCTCTGTTTGTCCGTCAGTTTGTGGATGACCGGTGGTTGAGAATAACAATTTAGTACCTAACTTCCTCCATAGAGTTTTCCAAAAGTAACTAAAAAATTTAACATTGCGATTGGATACTATGGTTCGAGGAACCCCATGGAGTCAAACGACTACTTCAAAGAATAAATCAGCTACATGTTTTGCATCATCCGATTTCCTACAAGGTATAAAGTGAACCATTTTAGAAAATCGGTCAACGACCACAAAAATGGAATCCTTACCCCTTTGTGACCTTGGCAACCCTAAGATAAAATCCATAGAAATGTCAGTCCAGGACATAGAAGGAACAAGTAAAGGGTATATAAACCCTGAGAGAAGTAGACTTAGCCATACGACATTGAATGCATGAACTACAAAGCCTTTCTACATTTCTTTTCATATTAGGCCAATAGAAATGCTCAGTTAGTATGTCATATGTCTTTAAAACTCCAAAATGACCCTAGAGTGGGATTCTCGAACTAGTAACTCTCGAAGTGAGCAATTTGGCACACACAGTTGTTTGTCACGGAATAAGAACCCATTGTGCCTATAAAATTTATTAAAGGCTTCTTGTTCAGTAGCTACAAAAACACTAGAAAATAGTAGAATAAAGATCCTTAATATATTCAAATCCCAAAATTTTAGTATCTAATGAGCTTAAGAGAACAGACCTTCGTGAAAGTGCATCTGCGACAACATTCTCCTTACCTTTTGTATACATGATAACATAGGAAAATGTTTCAAGAAATGAACTCCACTTGGCATGTCTCTTATTCAACTTACCTTGCCCATGCAAATACTTTAGAGACTCATGATCAGTGTGTATAACAAATTCCTTGGACAACAAGTAATGCTACCATGTCTCTAAGGCACGAATGATTGCATAAAGCTCTTTATTGTAAGTTAGATAATTGAGAGCAGCCCCATTCAATTTTTTAGAAAAATAGGCTAAGGGTTAGCCCTCTTGTTTCAAAATTGCGCCAATACCTGTACCTGAGGCATCACATTCAAGCTCGAAAGTTTTGTTAAAGTCAGGTAAAGCTAAAACAGGTGCAGTTGTAAGATCTTCCTTCAATTGATTAAATGCTTGCTCTTGACGTTCACCCCAAATAAATGGAACATTTGTCTTAACAAGATCATTAAGAGGGGTAGCCTTTGAAGAAAAATCTTTGACAAACCTCTGATAGAATGAAGCAAGACCATGGAAAGATTTTACCTCATGCACGGTTGTTGGTCTCGGCCAAGAGGTTATAGCCTCGACTTTTGCTTGATCAACCAGTATACCTTTGGAACTAACAACAAATCCTAGAAACATAACACTTTCCACACAAAAGGTACACTTCTTGATGTTAGCAAACAACCGGTTTTCACGCAAGACACTTAGAGCAAATTTAATATGCTCAACATGCTCTTCTAAGTTCTTGCTATAAATGAGTATATCATCAAAGTACACCACAACAAATTTTCCTATGAACTGCCTAAGCACATGATTCATCAGTCGCATGAATGTGCTAGGTACATTAGTTAATCCAAAAAGCATGACTAGCCATTCATACAAACCAAATTTAGTCTTAAAAGCAGTTTTCCATTCATCTCCATCTTTAATGCGTATTTGATGATACCCACTCTTAAGGTCAATTTTAGTATAAATTTTAGACCCATGCAATTTTTCAAACATGTCATCAAGGCGAGGTATTGGATGTCTATATTTAATTGTAATCTTATTAACAACTTTACAATCAGTACACATTCTCCATGTACCTTTCTTCTTTGGAACAAGGATGACTGGAACAGCACATGGACTAAGACTTTCCCGTACATGACCTTTGTCTAGCAATTCCTCAACTTGCCGTTGGAGTTCTTTGGTCTCTTTGGGGTTGGCTTGGTAGGCTGGTCAATTGGGAATTACTGCTCCCCGAACGAAGTCAATCTAATGCTCAATTCCCTTTAAAGGTGGTAGTCCTTTAGAGAGATCTTCGGGAAAGACATCTTCGTATTCCTGCAAAACAGCTTTGACTTGCAAAGGCAAGTCACTTGGCAACTCATCATTAGAAAATAATGTTTCTTGAAAAATAATTAGCACAAAATCCTTACTTGCTTTTAAGGCTCTATCAACATCTCTCATGTAAGCATAGAAACTACCTTTAAAATTTTCCATTGATGGCTGTGCTCCTTTGGTTTCATTCATGAGAACCGAAGTCTTACCTTTAGAAGTTGAAGAAATTTGTGTACTCACGGGTTGAGCAGAATTTCGACTATCTTCAACCTTCTTTTGTTTTATCCACTCCATGTGCTTCATCCTTTGTTGTTGCTGAAACTTACTAATTTCCGAGGGTGGCAATGGTACTAATATGAGGGTTTTTCCATCCTTATTGAGGTAATACTTATTAGTCCTCCCGGAAGGATTTGCATGACTATCATATTCCCAAGGTCGTCCTAGTAGTGGATGAGTGGCCTGAATGGGAATAACATCACAGAGAACTTTGTCAGTAAAATTTCCAATTGAAAAACTTACCAAAGTTTGCTTTGTGACTCGGAGTGATCCACTTTGATTCATCCATTGCAATTTGTATGGCTTTGGATGCAAGGAACATTTGAGTTTCAATTTATCTACAAGATAAGTAGAAGCAAGATTAGTACAAGATCCTTCATCAATAATTAACATGCAAATTTGATCTTTAATAAGACACTTAGAATGGAAAATATTGGCTCTTTGATGTTCGGTGTCTTCTTCAGGTTGGGCACTCAAAACTCTTATTGTCACCAAACAATCTCCATTCGGTTGATCCATTTCATACCCCCACTATTCATCAGCATGACTTGCGGCCATGTCTTCATCTTGAATACTTAACTCCTCTTCACTCTCACTTTGATAGGTTCCATCATCTAGGATGGTCATGTTTCGTGAGTTTGGGAATTGAAAGGCTATATGTCCTCGGCTAAACACCTAAAACATTGAATAGAGGAACTAGTGTTAGTATTATTGGAACTAGAAGCGGATTTAGAATTACTTACCTTTGGAGCATTTTGTGGTGCAAATTTCTTCCCACTTGTTGGATTGGAAGCCAAACCTCCTCTCCATTGAGTGCTTCTAGAACTTGAAGAATTAAACCTTCCACCTTGGCAATTATTGTTGTTGTTTCGCCAATCATTGCTTGTGTTTGAGCTCTTCACATTTTGTGGTACCTTCTTGAGTTGCTTCTCAACCTTTTCAGCCATTTGTAATAGCTGTTCAAAATTATTATAGTGATGCAACTCAACTAGATGAGCAATATTCCTATTAAGCCCATTCATGAACCTTGCCATTGTAGATTCTTTATCTTTTTCTATATTAGCACGTAGCATGGCTAGATCCATCTCTTTTTAATACTCATCTATACTTTTGTTCCCTTGAGTTAAGCTTTGAAGCTTTATAACAACTCTCTTTTGTGGTGCAGGGGAATATATCTCTTTCTCATAACCTTTTTCAAGGCTTTCCAAGTTGAAATCGGCTACTTTAACTTCTCATCTCTTTGGCGACAAGTTCTTCGCCACCAAGTAGATGCATGTCTAGAAAATTCAACAACAGCCAAGTTAACTTTCTTTCTCTTTGAAAATTCATGGATATCAAAAATTTTATCAAAATTTTCCTCCCATTCCATGTATGTTTTCGGATCATTCTTGCCTTCAAATTCTGGAATTTTGCAACTTAATGCTAGCAAGATTATCATCCTTTTTGGATCTCCTTTTACTTCTTGTAGAAAAATGGTCATCATCCGCACTTGAAGCTTTGGATTCCTCCTCTTCGGATGAGCTATTTGTATCATCCTTGGTTGACTTCTTCTTTTTCTTCCTGAAGTTTGTTTGAGTAACTTCTTAAGGCTCTTCGGCTTTAGCTGCCTCCGAATTCGATGCAACTTGAGCCATTGTGATTTGTATTTGATCCATTCTTCTATGAACTAATTCTAGAGCCGAAGATACACCCTTAAGGTACTCTTTCAAGTCATTGTCTTGTTCTCTTGGATTTTGAACCATCTCTGCACAAGCAATGTTAGTAAAAACTTTCCTACCTCCTTTCCCTTTAACCAATTGCCCAATGTATGAGACTCTCACCAATGTAAGGCTGAACTCTCTTTTTATAGTAATGGGGTTGATGAGTAGGTTCACTCACACTCAATCACTTTTTTAAGAGTTCTAATCAAAACAAGCCTCAAAAGTTTCAAATAATAGACAATTAAATTCAACTTAAAGCAAGAATAAAATTTTTAGAGGCCAAGAAAGACAAGAAAAAGATAAGCAAAGTACTAGAACAAGAAAACAAATTGTCAGCTGGATTTTTGCCAAGAAAAAAAAAAGGTTTTCTATGGCCGAAAGAATTATGCACGATGGTTCTTTATGTGCTTCTAGATGAGTGGAATCTGTGAATATGAATTTGCTTTGTTCAGTATATCAAACCATATGCAACAATACAGCAACTTCCAATTCTGGATCAATCCAATGCCAAACAGGATTTATCTTCAAGTTTCTGGTAGAAATCTTGTACAAGAAGTTTCCAAAAATTCCAGCAACTAATTCACAACTTAGAACACGTTATTGGCAACAAAATTCAACAGTTCAAGGCCTTCTTAATCAGTCAATATGCAAACCGAAGGATAGAACACAAAGTAGGCAGAAACCGATTTTCAGGATTTTCAGGTTTTCCTTTTTTTCTGGACTGTTTTTTCTTTCTCAAGGAGTTGCTAAATTTCGGCTGGGGTTTTGTGACTTTGAAATACACTTTTGGCAACAAATTGAATCCTTTTTGACCATAAAATAATCACAAAAACAACCTAATCAAGATCAAAGTAAGAGCGGCAGAATTCAGAAAAACTGGAATTCAATTTCTTTGTTGGTTTGCTCGAGTTTTTGGATGGGATTCTGCTGGCTGCTTCACGGTTTTTGTAGCACAATTTGATAGTAAATTTCAAGAAGAAGAAGCCTTCTTACTCAAGTAATAATCACAAGAAGGTATAACACAAAAACTGGACAGAAAGCCAGGGCTCAAGAGCAAGGCAGATTCGGTTCTTCTTTTTTGAATTTTTCTTTCAGCTACGGGTTTCAGACTTTGTGCCGCAGTTGGCTTCACTTTTTTCACCACAAATTGATAGCAAAATTCACTAATAACGGGGAAGATATTATCACAGAACAGATATATCATAGAGCTGGACAGAAACTGGATCATATGATATGCAAAACTTCTGCAAAAATTTTGGACAGAAACTGTAAGGGTTTTCTGAATTTTCAGCAAAGGTTTTCAGTCTTTCAACACACTTTCGGCAGCAAAAATTGGCAAACCAAAGTCTTTTATTATCAATCAATATTCACAAAGCAAGATAGAGCATAGAACTAAGGTTTTTACACAAGAAAGAGGCGAAGAAAACTGAAGACAAAAAAGGGACAGAAACTGGACTAAAATTAGAGCAGAATTTTGCGACTGAAATTTATGAATTTGGATGGGGATTTTTATGTCGTTTTTAAGCACGAAACTAAGAACAGAATTAAGAAGAGATTATGGGCAGAAACAAGAACTCAGATATACAAAACAGACACAAAAAGAATCAAAGAAATAGACACAACATAGTTGATGAAAAACTGGGATAGAATTCGGGCAGAACTTGTACAATCGGTTGGAACTTCTTTGTTTTGGTTTTTGAGCATGGAATTAAGAAGAATTTGGACAAGTATTCACAAGAACAAAACAATACTTACAGCACACAAGACCAGTAAGTTGAAAAGGAAACAAATATATACAAAAAGATATGAACAACTCAAAGGAACAACCCAAAGGCAGCTCTGATACCAAATTGATACGAGTCTTAAACAAAGAATAAGAATTCGAACTTATATCAGAGTGTTAGTCCTAGTATCGTCCTTTAGGCTGAATTAAGTCTTCCTTTAGTAAGACACCAACCCCAAGATTGAAGAAGGACCATACTTTTGTCCACTTGACACCCGAAAGAATTATCCAAATTCAAAGTTGAGAATTGAACTATCCTTGGAACCAACCGGCACACTCAAATTATTGAGGGAAAGAAACTCAATAAAATAGCTTAAACATGAACCTAAGAGGCTATCCTCAAAGACTCAAAACAAGTTCTAAACTAGAACTCAAAGAAAAGCTAAAAGCTCTCAAGTTTGTATTGTCAAAATTCTAAATTTCATTGTTGTTGAATACCTCTATTTATAGTTTACAAGTTGTAAGAATTAAGAAAGCCATTCCCTAGTTGGATTAGCTTTTTAGGAAACTAACTAAAGAAACTATTATTTAAAAGAAACAACTAATCTAAGAAAAGGAAATAAAACAACAAGTAGTTGCCTAAAACTAATCCAAGTGTGTTGGCGGAATTCTGCTTGAGCAGAATTTCCCATTCAGCTTTGTGGATTTGGTAATTCCTTTTATCATCATGGCCTTGGATTTGGCAATTCCTTTAATCATCATGGCCTTGGCCGAATTGGAGCTTCTTTACTCCAATTTAGAAGCTTCTTTAACTTGATCATGAAGAATGAACAACACTTGGCTCATCATTTACAATACTAAGTAAAATGACAAGTGTTGAACTAGAATTGGAAGTCTTCCTTACTGCCTTAGCTTCGGATTCAATGGATTCATTTATGAAAGAGATTAAGGCAGCTTGCATTCTCTTAGTCCTTGACCTAGTCATAGGTCCTCCAATGCCTTGCAATGGATCTTGTTGTGGAGTTGTAGGTGGACTTGGTTGAACGGATGTCTCGGCCCTCCTTAGGTTTTCATCACCTTGGCTGGTGAGAAAGGTAGTGTATCTGGCTCGCCTGGCCAAGGGAATTCTTTTGATTTTGGTATGGTTGAGTCGAGTGGGAGGAGAGTAATGAGGGGAAAAAGAGTTTTGGTTATGTCAAGTTCTGAAGAAAAGGGTAGTGTTTCTAGGGGTAGGATTATTTCTAAAGAGGTAGTAAGTTCTTCTTCAGAAGAACTGGAGAAATTTGTTACAACCCCAGTAGTGGGGTATCCCTCTAAATTTGTGCCCACTGCTAAGACTCTATCATCAGTTTTTGAAGAGGCTGATGTTAGAGAACTCATAAAGTGGTTCCATATTCCTAAAAACTAATGCGCCAAGGTTGCTGGTAGTGAAGGTAGGGCATGTAACCCTCCAGTGGGGTATACTGCCATGTATGAAGAAAACCTGAAGGCAAGTATTAGGTTTCTTGTTTGCCAAATTGTGGTTGATATTTTAGGTTATTATGGGATAGATTTAGCCCATCTGGTGCCCAATTCAGTGAGAACCATTATAGGATTTGAGGTTTTGTGTTGGGAAGGAAAGGTAAAAAGTTTTGTAGATTTTTTTAGATATTTATACTGCATGAAGAAATTTACAAATTACATGAGGTATTTTGCATTTTTTCCAAGATCCAAGAATAAGGCTGTTAGGCCTTCAGCCCACCATGAGTTGAAAAGAAGGTTTTTCTTTATAAAATCTGAGGCTTGTGGGCTGAAGACAAGATGATTATATGAAGATGTGAATGATGCATAACCAAATCAGAAAAGGCAGAACCCCCGTGGTAGTGCTTATATAGAACTCCGAGAGGAAATGATTGGCAGTGCTTTTTAGGTTATTATAGGATAGCTTTAGCCCAACTGGTGCCCAATTCAGTGAGAGCCATTATAGGATTTGAGGTTCTGTGTTGGAAAAGAAAGGTGAAAGGTTCAATAGATCTTTTTAGATATTTTTGCTGTATGAAGAAATTTACAAATTCCATGGGGTATTTTGCGTTTTTTCCAAGATCCAAGAGTAAGGCTGTAAGGCCTTCAGCCCACCATGAGTTGAAAAGATGTTTTTCTTTATAAAATCTGAGGCTTTGGCAGGTTTGTCGAAACCCACAAAATTAATTACTGGTCTTTAAGTGATTACAAATTAAATTTACAGCAGTAGCAGACCAGGTCGAGTCCCAAAAGAACTGAAGTATAGTACCAAGTTTTGAACAATAAATTATAAAAATAAATAGAACAAGGGGGATTTTTGAATGATGACTAAACTATGAAAATTTTGAGAATTAATAAATTAATAAAAATAAGTATTTAAAACAGTAAAAATAGAAAATAACTAAAATTACCAATTAACCGAGTTTCCAATCCAAGGGTCGATATCATTTAATTGCATCACTGATCATAGGTCACAAAAAATAATTCTTGCAAATTCAAATATTTAACTTGAAACTTTTTAGGATAGCTATAATAAATTCTTATTTTCCTAAAATAATTGACCGAGTCTAGCACCTTAAATCAAAACTCACCATCAATTGACTGGACACGATAGCATTCCATGTCAATTTAATGATAGCATTAAGATCTATGAAAATAGTTAAACCAAAATTAAAACACCGAGATTGATGCAGTAAATTAATCTTGTCCCATTAATTCCCCTAAGCTAAGCATACATATTTACAAATATAAACATATTTAACCTAGTCTCTACTTGGTCTATTTATTCATGACAATTACGGATCACTAAACTCATAGATAGCAATAGAATAAATAATGAAAAATTAATTTGTCAGATTAATTAATCATCAATTATTCATAAAATTAAATCAAGAATTAACAAGTATTTGAATAAAAGGCAAGAATAAAAATTAAGAACAAATCCTCACAGTGATTGCAATTGAAATCAATCATTCCCTTGAATTAGAAAAGAGAATTTAGCCACTCATAGTGGCATACATGGTTGCTAGAATTTTTCTAATAATATGACTAAAACTAAAAGAAAGGAAAGAACAAAAGCATGTAAATTCTAGAAAGATAAAAAGAAATAGTAGGCGGCTGTTTTGTTGATGCAAACCCGGATGTAATTTTGTCTTCAAGAAAAAAACAAAACAAATGGGTTTCAAGAAGAATGGCAGCTAGGAATTTTCTAACAACTTCTATAAAGCTAAAGAAAAGAACAAAAAAACAAAGGACGTGAAGTCCAAGAGGAGAACCAAATCAGTGGCTGTTTTCTTGAAGCAAAGGAAGAGATATACAAAACTTTTCCAAGTGCCAAGTATTTATAGACTACTCGTATGTCCTTCTCCTAGTAAATCATCAATTCAGAAACAAGAAACCAAATAGGAATGGCTTTCTGCTAGCTCAATTCCGTGCAGACTTAACAATTCTACCAAGAAGGAACATGTGGATTCACTTTTGTTTTCCTTTCTCGTATCCTTCTAAATTTCAGCTGTTAGAATCCTTCAATTTCAGTCAACTTCTACTTCCTTGTCCCTTTTCGATTTTTCTCTTTTACTTTTCTTTCCTGAACCTTCTTTACTTTTGTCTTCAAGTTGTAGTCAACTTCTTCTTGTCTTGTTGCCGATTTTGTTTTCTTTCTTGTGTTGAAATTGCAGCTGACTTCTCTTTAATTTTCTGCCCACACGAAACTACTTCTTGTCTTCTTCTTGCTTCCTAATTCAGCTCAACTTCTATCTCCTTGTTGCTTCCTTCTTGTGCTCATCTTGTAGTAATCTTATTGCAGTTGGTTTGTACTACTCTTCAGTTGTTTCTTTCCTTATTTCCAACTGCTAACCGACTTCTCTTTTCTTGATTGCAGTAGTCTTTCTTTGTCCTTCTACAACACGGTTTTGTCTTCTTCAAATTGCAGCTAAAGAAGTCTTCTTATTGTCTTCCAATTAGCAGCTACTTTCCAGGAAATAACAAGGTGCGGTGTAGCTGAATCTTTGTTCTTGTGGCTGTAGAATTCTTTTGTTTCCCTTGTACGGTTATATTCTTTTTGTTTCCAAGCAGTGGTTCTATTCTTCTTGTAGCTTCCGTTTCTTTCTTCACAGCTTTTCTTGTTGTGTAGTACACTTCTTGTTTCCTTACTTGCGGCTGAAGGAGTCTTCTTTTTGTTTGGTTGAGAAACTGACTTTCTTCTTTTCTTTGCAGCTTGGTATATTTTCTATTGCAGCTTTGTATATTTTCTATTGCTGCACGAAGTCTCTATTTTTTTTATACAAATTTGCCCAAGTCCAACGGCCAAAAACTTGCTGAATTTTGTCCTTTTCTTGTGCTGCTGGTTTCCAGAAACTTCAAAGAGCAATTGGTATCCAATCCTTCAAAATAATGGACGGCTGTTTCTCTTTTTTGTCCTTTTGTTTACTTCCTTTTCTTTCTCTATGGCCGAAGTCAATTTCAATGCTTCTTGTTTTGTTTTTGTCTTGTTGTGTGGCTGTTTCTTGATTCTTCTTCCGAAATCAATTTTTCTATTTCCTTTTCCCAATTAAATTTTGACTTGTGTAGCATTTTTTTTGTTTTCTTTTTGCTGAATGACTTGTGCCGCGAATTTCCTTCTCTTCTTTGTTTCTTATTTTGTTTTTGTTTCTTTGTAGCTTCTTTTGTGCTCTAAGACCAACATCTATGCTAGGAATAGGAAACTTTCTTTTTCTACTTCAAATCTTGCCTTTTATCAACTTTTCCTCAAATTCACCTTTCTTCATACCTAAAATAAAAAGTATAGTAAAACTAAATAATTCCTCTTAAAATTCAAATTAATATTAAGGAAATATTAACAAAAAATATGCACAATTTAAATTCTATCAGGTATTTGGGCTGAAGACCGGATGATTATATGGAAATGTGAATGATGCATATCCGAATCGAAAAAGGCAGAAGCCTCATGGCTATGCTTATATAGAACTCCGAAAGAAAATGATTGGCAGTTACATGAAAGAATAACTGGTTAAGTATAAATTGAGTTCGGCCATTGATAAAACTAAATCTTTGATATTGCAATCTGCCAGAAAGGATGAAGCAAAGGGTAGGATTTTCATATGTTATAGTGAATTTGTGTTACTATTGCAAGTGTTAATCATGTGTGTTTTGTGTATTACACTGATGAAGTTCAGCAGTTCAATTAAAATGGAGCCTGCAAATGAGGCGCGTTCTGATGCCAAGGATGTTGTTGTTACAAAAAAGGTGGAGATAAGGGAGCCTTCAAAGGGGAAGGCTGATGAGGAAGTGGTTGAGATTAGGTCTCCAGTTAAAAAGAAGAGGGTGAAGATGCCTGCCAAAAAGAAGAAGACAAATGAGGTAGAGGCCGAGGATGTGGCCTCTGAGACAGTTTTGTATTGCTCCAAGCCTGGAGAAGATGAAGTGCTTAAAATTGAGGGCTTGGATACCTATCAAAGGAGATTGGTTGAAATGCTGATGGCCGACCTAAATAATGATTTTCGTTATTCTGCTCCAAGGGCAAAATTTCTCTTTTCTCTTCTCTTTTTTTTTTTTGTGTGTTGTCTCAAGGATATATATTTAAAAGTGTCGTAATGAGTGGTTGATTTGGATTTGTCCAAGGCTACAGAAGATATAGGGAAGCATAAAGCGGCCATCAAAACTCAAGAAAAATTTCTCACCCTATTGTTGGAGGAAATGCTTGGCTACGACCCCGAGGTCATGGTGAGGGTTGATGAAGTATATGAGGACACTATGAAGGGGTTCGATGGCTCTTCAAGCTGTTGCAGTACTTGGCATCTAGTAGTACACCCTTGATCTTCAAGGAGCTGAATATTTATGTGGTGGACGAAGACCCTAATCTTTAGGCCACAGAGGTTGGGGGGCCAAAGGGGTCAAGCTAAGGCGGGGACTTTGACTCAAGGTGCAAGAAGTCGGATGAGGCTAGCTCCTAGGCCTTCTTTATTTCTTTTTATTAAATTTTTGGAAGGATAATTAATTTGGTTGCCCTTAGTGGGTAAAGTACTAATTTTTATTCAATTTTCATCATATCAAGATCATTCATGATCATCAAAGGCTATTATTACTAATTTGCATGAGAAAGTTAACACACTTGAAGCTGTGCATGTTGAGTTTCAAGATACCATTTCTAGGTTAGGACAAGAGAACAAAGACTTCTGGGGTCAATTTGTTTATTTGGAGTATCAAAACCATCGTCTTGACGAAAACAAGGTACAGTAACAACAAGCAACAGTAGATTTAACCCATAGGGAAAATCAATTTTTTTTTTTATAGAATGAGAAGAATAAGGAAAGGATTGCTAAACTTTCAACTGAGGTTGAAAGTATTACCTCTGAACTTAAGGGTAGGGATGAAGTGGTCGGTACCATGATCAATGAGCTTGACAAGAATCACTAAGAGGTCTAGGGTCTCCAAGGTGCGCTTGGACCTATAAGCAATAGATCTTTGAGTTGCAATTTAAATGTAAGACTTAAAGATCGCAAGTTGCAGAGATGGAGACTCGTCTGAAAGAGGTGGGTTTGAAGATTGCACTTGTAGACAGAAATCCTATAGATGTGATGATGGAAGAGTTAGAGCTCATGGCCTGACGACGTCAGGAAGACAATGTTGCATAGAAGGGAAAAGAGGCAGCATTTAACAAGTACCTTCAAGATAGGGTTAAGTATGAACAGAAGAAAAGAAAGGGAAAAGAAAAATTATAAACCCTTTCCTTTTGTACTTTGCTTATTTAATAAAATAATTAAAATTTAAAGTTTGGGAACTTTGAGGGATTCGAGATCCCTACCCTTTAGGATGTTCGAAACCTTTGAGGGATCCGAGATCCCCACCCCTTGGGATGTTCAGGACTTTTGAGGGATCTGAGATCCCCACCCCTTAGGATATTCAGGATTTTTTATGGATCCAAGATCCTCACCCTTAGGATGCTCGAGACCTTTGAGTCTGATTTCCTCAATGTTGCTTTTTTTCTCACCCTATAGGATGTTCTGTTTTAACACCCACATGGATGTTTATATTCTCCTCACCCTCTTGGGATGTTTTGGAGTTCGTAGCTAAACTCAACTGAACCAAGGTTACACGTGATTTTTTTGATTTAAAACTTTAGCGAGGTAGTTTCACCACCTTGAACTGAGTTCAGGGAAGTCATTATTCCTCCACTAGATTTAAAAATATTAAATTTATAAGTAACATTTTATTTATGAAACAAAATATCAAACATAAAAACGTTTTAAATTGCTAACATGCCAAACTCGGGACAACAAGTTCCCCAAAATTGTGGCCAGGCAATAACTCCCAAATCTTGACGTATCAATGATCCTATAAGGGCCTTCCTAGTTGGCTTCTAGTTTGCTGAACTTCTGGGCTTAGCTTGTTTCATTTTTGCACAAGACTAAGTCTCATGGAGCAAATTCATTGATTTTCACTCGTTCTTTGTAGTACTTTGCCATGTCTTGCTTGTATTGCGCTTCTTTAATTGAGGCTAAATCTCAGCGTTCTTCTAATAAGTCCAGATTCAACTGGATCTCTTCTTTGTTGGCTTCAGCATTGAAGGCTACAACTTTGAGATTGGGAACTCTAATCTCTGTTGGGATCACAGCCTCTAAGCTATACATGAAGCTGTAAGGGGGTCTCTTCCGTTGTGGTTTGAGGTGTGGTAAGATATTCCCACAAGACATTTGGGAAATTTTCTATCCAATCCTTTCTTGCTTTATCCAGCCAAGTCCTGAATCCCTGCAGTATAGTGCGATTTGTGAGTTTGCCCTATCTATTGGTTTGAGAATGTGCAACAAAAGTGAAGTTTTGTCTTATCTGAAACTCTTCACACCAGGAGCAAAAATGGTCGTCTGCAAATTGTTTCCCATTGTCTGAAATAATCACGTGAGGATACCAAATTTGCAAACGATTTTGCTCCATACAAACTTCAGGACATTTTTTTTCCAGTGATAGTGACTAAATGCTCGACTTCTACCCACTTAGTGAAGTAGTCGATCTCGACTATTAAGAACTTCACATGTCTTGGAGTTTCAAGAAAAGGTCCTAGAATATCAACTCCCTATTGAGTGAAAGGCCAAGAATTTTAGATGTTAATCAACACTATTTGAGGTTGTTTGATTGTTGGAGCATTAAGCTAACACTTAACACACTTCTACACAAAATCATGAACATCTTTAAACATAGTTGGCCAATAGTAATCCCATTAAACGATTTTCTTGGCAAGCATGCGAGGTCCAAAGTGGCTCCCATAAGATCTGAAGCTTACCTTTTTGGAGTATATAATCTGTTTGCTAAGGCCCTACACATCAGAGCAGATGTTGGAGGTAAGGTCGTTTGTAAAGGACGCTATCTTGTATGACATAGCGATGTGCCTTTAACTTCAATTTCCTTGCCTTATTTTTGTCATTAGGCAATTCTCCATTTTGCAAATACTTCCATATGAGAATCATCCAGTTATCTCCCACCTTCTTAATAGTCATGGTAGCCTTCTCTTCAATACTTCTACGAGAGTATTTTCACCGGGACTTTTTTGTTGAGATGAGAAAAGCAGAGGATGCCAACTTGCTTAGGGCGTCTACCCTCGTATTTTTGGACCTGGGGATTTGCACAATCTTGAAACCATTGAAAAAATGACCAAGATAGTGTACCTTATCAAGATACTTCTTCATTTGGGGTTCTTTAGCTTCATAGGAATATTATATCTGATTGATGACTATTTGAGAGTCGTTGTAAGTGCATACTTCTTTCGCTTTCATTCTTTGAGCCAACTTTAGCCCTGTGATCAAGGCTTCATATTCAGTTTCGTTGTTAGTTGCTTTGAAATCAAAGCGCAGAGCATAGGTAATCTCTACGTCCTCGGGATTACGCAGCAAGAATCCAGCTCTACTGCCACCTTCGTTTGAGGCACCATCAACGTATAAGGTCCAAATTTTTGCGTCATCTACTTTTTTTCTTGTTATAATGAGTGATGTTGAAGGGTTGGCCTTTGAGGTCTTTACAACAGGCATCTCTTCTACGAAATTTGCGAGGGCTTGAGCTTTTATTGTTGTTCTACGTTGGTTATGGATATCATGTTCCCCCAATTCTATAGCTTATTTTGCCAGCATTCCCGAAGCTCCTAGCTTAAAGAGTATTTTCTTAATGGGTTGATTAGTGAGAACACATATGGGGTGAGTTTGGAAGTAGGGTCTCAATTGTCAAGCTGCATGAATTAGGGTCAGGACTGCTTTTTCTATCGGGAGATACCTCATCTTGATTCCTTGAAGAGCGCGACTAAGTAGTAGACTGGTTTTTGCACGATGTTCACATCAAAGATGGGTATTATGCTAACGGCGTTATTTGAGGACGTTAAGTACAGATATAAAACCTTTCTAAGTACAGGTGCAATAAGTGCTGGCAAGCTTGTCAGGTGTCTCTTTAACTCCTCAAAAGTTTTCTGGCAATCTTCATTTCATTTGAAGTTCTTGGCTTCCTTTAGGATCTGGAAGAATGGTAGATACCGATCTGTAGATTGCGACAGCAATCTATTCAAGACTGCCAACGAACTAGTTAACTTCTGGACATTCTTTAAAGTTTGAGAAGGTGTCATTTCTATGATGACTTTTATCTTGTCTAAGTTGGCTTCAATTCCTTTATTAGAGGCCATAAAGCCCAAAAACTTTCCAAATCCTACCCCAAAAGTACATTTTTTGGGGTTAAGACGCATTCCCACATTAATCATGGTTTGTAGGGTTTCCTCCAGATCTCTGGGAGGACTCTCTATTTTCTTTGATTTTATCACCATGTCATCCACATATATTTCCAAGTTCCTACCAATTTGATATACAAACACTTGATTTACCAGGTACTCATAGGTCGCTTCTACATTCTTCAACCCAAAAGGTATTTTTGTACAGTAGAAAACTCTCATTTTTGTGATGAAAGTAATTTTTTTCGGCATCTTCTTTAGCCATTAGGATTTGGTGGTAGCCTTTATAGGCATCAAGAAACATAAGGATTTCGCACCTCGAAATGACTTCGACATTTTGATTAAGCACTGCTAAGGGATAACAAGCATTCAAACAGTATTTTTTTAGGTCAGTATAATCAATGCGCATCCACCAACTATCATCAGGTTTCTTGACCAATATTGGATTGGATAACCAAGTAGGGTAGAATACCTCTTTGATGATATTAGACTGAAATAGTTTTTTCACTTCTTCATTGACCACCAAGTTCTTGTCTGGAACCAACAATCTTTTCCTTTGTTATACGGGTTTAACCTTGGGATCAATATTGAGTTTGTGTGTCATAATAGATGGTGAGATTCAAGGCATATCCTTTGGGCCCTATGCAAAATCTTCTTTGTATCGGCGAAGGAAATGAATAACGTGGTTTTTGATCGAGGTCGATAATGTAGCTCCAATCTTGAACACCATGTCTATATAGTCATCATATATATAACTTCCTTCATTTCGTTGTGATTTCCATGAGACCTTTGTGCGAATTGGCCTCTAGGGAGCTACAAGGCGTGACTTCTAAGCCTTTGGCATCTTGTGTGACTTCAAAGTTCCCAAAAGGAAGTAGTATACTTTTGTCTTTGTCCATTGTCTCCAAGGATAGCACTTTGGAGTTGAACTATAACATTTCTAGAATATGAATGGTGGGTACGCCCTTCGTCAAAGTGTTTTTATCTTTGATTGCGATACGCATGCATTCTCTTGCTACATATTGGTCCCCTCGTACTGATGCCACTCTGTGTTCAGTAGGAAATTTCATGATCAAATGGTAAAGTGACCAAATGGCCTTAGCCTTGTTCATCCATGACCTGCCAATGATTGCATTGAATCAAGATGGAGCATCAACGGCGTAGAAGTCTGTCATTATAGTTTTATCCTTGGAGTAATCTCCCACTATCACTACAAGTGTAATTATACCCATTGGATGAACAACTTTATGAGCAAAAGTTACTAGAGGCATATTGGACATCTTTAATGCTACGAAGTCGATCCCTAACTTGCGAAAACAATCAATGTAAAAGACATCAACCGCACTGCCATTATCAACATAGACTCGATGCACCTTCTTATTTGCTATTATGGCTTTAATAACCAAAGTATTGTTGTGCAGGCTAATGGTGGGAAATGCATCTTCTTCCGAAAAGGAGATGACTTTTGAGGGTTTGAAGCATTTGTTGACTAGCTCTTGCGTGGGAATCCTCCTTGTGTTGACTTTAATCATAGACTATGATTGACCCTTCGAGTAGCCACCGAATATGGTGTGGATTACACCGGTTACAATATGGTTATCATTGTGCAGAGGTTGAGATGTTAATTATTGTGGATAGTTGTTTTGATATTGTTGATATAGTGATTCATAGGAAGGTCCCACCTTTGTCGATAGTCTGCTTGATGGGAATGTGGATCTCAGCCGCCTTGTTTTCCATCTCGTCCTCTAGAGTGGTAACCACCTTTCTGGCTTTTAGAACGGGGTTGCGTCCCTGAAGGCCACCTTTGGATATATTAGCCTAGCATTGCACTGTGGATGCAGTCTTTTATCTCCTTTTTGAGATCTTTGCATTCCTAAGTATCATGTCCGTGGTTGTTGTGGAAAGCGCACCAAAGATGCCGAGGTATTTTATGAGAAGCACCAGTTAACGAGATTGGAAGTCTAAGGAGATCCCTATGTATGGATAGGGTCTTAGTGTGACTTTTGGTTAGTGGCATTAGGCTTTTCTATTGAATCCAAAGCTCCAGGCAGCCTTGATTATAGTTGAGTCTGTCAAAGGTGCTTCTTTGAGGGTTTTTTCGCTTTGGCGTCTACTTGATGCTTTTTCTAATGCTTTCATTTTTTCCTTTTTTTTGATTATCTTCTTCTCCCTTTGTGTAGCTTTCTATCATCTGCCACAACATCTGAGTATCAATTGGGGTCTCCCGTACCAACTTTGTGTAGAATGGTTTAGGATTTAGACTATTCATGAAGGTTGAGATTACCAACTAATTTGTTCGATCAGCAACCTATAAGCTCTCATCATTGAAACTTTTAACATATGACTTGAGAGATTCATCATTTCCCCACTTGAGATTCATCAAATTGTGGCTGTTTTATGGAACTTCTTTCTCTGAATGAAGTGAGCATGGAAAAGTTGCGCCAGGTAGTTATTAAGTTAAAGTTTCTTTCACTATCGGCCAATTGTCGTGGGCCACTTGAGTGTAGTGTAGTATCATTTTTGTATAGTAGTAATGTCCCGATATAACCGGGCTTTTGTATTGTTGGTTGAGCCTAGGCCGTCTAGGTTTTCAACCTGTGCCGCTTTGCGGCTTTTGTCCCGCTTTGCGGGTGACTTCTGCCCCTTGGGGGCTTCTTGTCTTTGCTTTCGTGGGTTATTGCGCTGTTTTCAGTAGCGACACCACGAAACTCTTTAAGCCTCACGGCTTTGTATCCTGGCATTTGTGCCTGTTATTAATATACTATCGTTTCAGAGAAAAAAAAAAAAGATAGGTGGGCATTCAAGGATGAAACTTAGGGCCATTCTGCATTTTCTTTATGATTTTTCTTTTGTTGGGTCGTTTTACTACTGATCGAATTTGATTATGGAATTATTGTCAATTGCCTTGCAACTTGGGAAGATGAGGATCGTCGGGCCTCAATCTCCGTTCTATTTTGTGTTATTTATACTTTTGAGTGTAAGTATTGATGTAGCAGAAATGTGGATTCAAATTGCGCGAATGCTATAAATCTTTTAGAATTTAAAAGATAAAAAATTATGGATTTAACCAAAAAAAAACTGAATCAATAAATAAATTATATAAAAATGAGAATAATCCAGACCTAGGACTTTTAGGCATTACACTTTGCTTCTCGATTGCTTTGATATCTAATTGGAATCGAGGGACTCTTTGATATCTAACTTATAACAAAGTTATATCACATAACTGGTGAATAAGACAAATTGGTGCAACAATTTTATTAACTAACTCTCTATATCTCTTTTTATTTATATACTATAAAATTGAAAACAATTTACATTAGAATTTCTCAATTAAAATTACAATAGGATTTCTCAATTAAATCCAATTTATAATAAGATTCAACTTCTTGGCTAGACTTTAAATCCTTCATCTAATTAAATTTAATTTTCAAAACTAAAAGTTAACAAAAAAGACTCAAATACTAAAACACTGAATTCAAGAAATCTTTGAAATGCTCTTTAACTACTAAAATTACTAAAAATAGCCAAATAAAACTAAACTTGATTAAGGTAACTTTTATATGTTAACCAGATCCCATATTGGATCCTATCTTCCAAAACTTGCTAAATTAAGATTTGGACTTTAGAATTCTCTTTACCTGGCCTTTTGTAAACCTTAATAATCTTTTGCTATTTGTCTCCATCAATTATATGATTTAGTATTCTTGGTTGATTATCAAATTTGGCACCTTTTATCTGGCAAATTAGTGGTAGTGATTTTGTAATTTCAGAAAGAAGTAATGGCTCTTGGATCGCAGTAGCACCCTCAATACTGTTCTTTTAATGAAATGTAGTGTTCTTATGATGTATATGATCTCTTGTTTGTTCCCTATAAACTATAATATTCAGCATTTCAGTTTTCTTGTTAAGCGTCGTGTCCCTTCTTTGCTTAATTTCAGGGAAAGAAGTATAGTTATGGAGCCCTTAATTCCAATAGAAATGATCGAAGAGCTTGTTGCCAAAATGAATTTTAAGTCCAAATGATCATGTGGCTTTGGGGTGGAGCATTTGCAGGTAAATAAAATTAATTTGAAAGAAATTCGTGGGCTACGTTCCTGAATGCAAGTTCATGGATCAGCCTTCTTTTCTGTCCTAATTTCTGTTTATTTTTTTTATTTTTTTTTATGATCCCTAATGCAAATCCCCATGCTATTGGAATTCAGGTTGGGGATCAGTTCCAAATTAATGATGATGGTGAACCATCTGTGTACAACTAGGGAGCTAACATATCCTTCAACTGTGTCATCATGAACGAAATGATTATGGTGGCTGTTAATAGGGGATATTTTGCATATTGTGGAAGGTACGGAAAAGCACTTCTTTTCGTTCCACCCGCCCTTATGTGATTGAATTGTTTCTGTAGAAGAGGAATTGAAAATGAGCCTTCGTGTGACATTTATTTGTTCCTCATTTGGCACTTCCCTGCTTGGCTGCATTCATGATTTAGACACTTCGGAGGCATAAGACTTGGGCACTAGGGTGGGTCAGAGTGGATGAAGGGGTTGCTGCAGAAAGTTTGAGATATCTGCCTACTTTCTTATCAAGTCTGAAGTTACAAGTCCTTGTTGACATGTACCTCTTTTAAGAACTTGTGTACCTCACCCCAATATCAGTCTGAAAAGCTTTCTACCCCAACCTTTCAACTTCATATTTTGAGAGAAGAATTACTTGATAATCAAATTAATGTAAATAGGAACTGCTTCGTATTTTTCCATTTGATCTTTTGAAGGTTATCAGGTAATGCCCCTAGAGAATCTAATAGTTGATGTATTTCAGTTCTACTTCTGTTAAGCTGTTTAACAGCATTTTATTGACGGTTTTTCACGTTTATACATGAGGGACCATAAGGGGCTTCATTATGTTAAATATCTTTTTAATTTGTTAGTTCCTGCTAGTATACTTCTGCTTTAGTTTTCATGCACTATCGTTCTGCTAAATCTCACTGGCACCTCTCCTTTCTTAACTTTGCACTGGCTAGAAGCACATAATCAATTTCAAATTGGAAGAGTCGTTCCACCGGTATATAATTGAGTGGTCTCTTCTGAGTGCATTTCTTTCAGGTTGACATCAAGCAAAATTATGATAGTGGAAAAGATGGTGGCATCATGTTAAATGTTAACGTTTATTTTGATCAGATGCAGAGCTTGGAGGAAGCTATCAAAGTCAGTTATTATCACTGGAAGGCAGAAATGAAGGTTTCTTCAGGGAAGGCCAGTTATCGTATAACCTTTGAGGCCTTCAAGACCAGTATCCACATTCTCCCACCCCATTGTATTCAACAATATCTTGGAATCTATTTATTTCGGATTATTATTTGTTGTGAGGTATATGATGTAGACACTTTATCTGAGGGTGCTGGTTTACATAATCACTAACTTTATTGTCCTTTCTACTGCCTAGAAGTCTTAGCTGATAATCTGAGAGCGTACGCTTCACTTCACTCTGCAACTGATTTTTGCATTTGATTTTGCAGACTACAGAAGCCCATTGAGAACAAAAGTCTCCAATTGTGCAGTTGAATTATCTAGGGGAAATTTCATTACTCGCCACATTTTAGTAGTTCATTCTGCTCATATTGGACGAGACAAGAGCGTCTAGCACTTAACTACTGCGCATGTTTTTCCCACTTTTTATGCACAGATCAGCTTGAAACCAAAAATTGTCGGTTCTTGGAATCTAATTCAAGTGTCCAATGTAATAGACATACCAACTACATTATGTTGGAATTTTCTCTAGTTTTTGGTTTTCTTTGAAATGTTTGCTCTTGTTAAGTCTGTTAATCATGGAAAGTTGTCTTTAACGTTGCAGGTTTGAGTTACGGTTGAAGTTCAATAAAGTGCTGCCATAACTTATTTTTGTTTATGTAAATTCTGCACTTGGCTAACGGACATTTATGATGCAAGGTGTAAATTTAGATAACGTAATATAGTAACGTGATTCATAATTAAATTTATAATTGCAGGATGCATCAAAACACTAAAATTACTATGTAATAGAAAAAATAAATCAATTTGATTGTATATTGAAAATGGGAAACTTCCTAAACCATCATACAAATCTAAATGAAGAACAATGCAATATTGCATCCCCAATCTGTCATTCAAAAATAAACTAAAACTAAGAACAACGCAATGCAAACAAATTACACTACTAATCCAGCATACAAATCTTAGACAAAAATACAATACAGACAAATTGCAATTTCAGAATCTCCAGTAAGTCCAATGCGCTAAAAATTTTCTACCTGAACAATTGCTCTGCTTTTGCACACGGGGCAAACGTTTCTCTCTAAGAGCCACCTATGTATGCAAACTGCGTGGTACTCGTGCCCACACTCAAGCCGCCCCAATTTCTCCCCGTTTTCAAATTCACTCTGGCAAACCACACAAAACCGAGAATCTTGATCGCTAATGCTGCAAGGGATTTGATAAAATCTGGTATTGAGATGCTGCCAGATCTTTTCTTCCAACAAACCCTTATCCTGATCACGCTTGCTTTCTCGGTCCGTTAAATCTGATTCATTCAGTATAAGAGTTCCTTCTTCTGCGGTGGACAACCTCATGTTAAAATTTACAAATTCCCCACGAACATTATCAAGAATGGCGATCTCATCTTCAAATGAAACGTTAAAGCCCAATAAAACAGTTCTCGTTCCTCGGCCATTGGATTCTATGTAGGGGCCGTGTCTGCCATTGCCAACGTGATTAATTGGTCGCCGATTATTGGCGCGTAAAGGGCTGCTGAAACCATCAACAGGATGAGGATTATAGATCGACTGACCGCGGTGTTGCCGAGGATGGAACATCATAGTTTCACTCTGCTGTTGCAAATTGTTGAACACTGGATAATAATGTCTGTCAATTTGATGAAGATACCTATAATGGCTTCTAGGTTGATGATAATTGGGGATCCTGGGCGCCTGATCATCGACGCTTTCCATGATTTTTCAGAAATACAATTACTGATGCAGTGATTATTCCGAGTGATTAAAGATGAAGACTGCGGGAATTGTGCGCGTTGCGTGTTTATATAGGAGTCAGATTAGCAAAATTAGGAAGTTACCGTTGTAATCTCATTCCCGCGGTGCGGCTCAAATTGCCACCTTTTCTTCCTTTTCTTTTTTGGAAAATTTCTATAAAGGCAGCGTAGCTACCGTACATGCGTTTTCTCCCTTATTAACCTCCTCCGCTTCCTTTCTCTCCGCATACATCCTCTGCAATTTCTTTGTTGAACTCAAAATAATATGAAATAAAATAAAATAAATGGCCCTAAACTCCAGAGCAACACATTAAATTTCTAAAGTCAATACATAGAGAACAAAGCCAATGTATACTACAAAAAAAAAAAAAAAAATTGGAAGCTTATTTTATCTTTTACATACAAAATATATTGGACAACATGTCTTATTTATAAGAATTATCAAAAACCAAACCTAGTAAGATTTTCTTTCTAATTTAAATCTAATTTAGAATAGGATTTAATCACCATAACCAAAACCAAATCCAAATATGAATCACTACCCAAAACCTAAATCCAATTCGAAATTTTGTTTAATTATACTACATTACTCTCTTTTAAACTAAGTTTTCATAATTCGTCATACCTAGCATTTTCTTCAACTTCACAAAACTACAAGAATTTTAATATTTGCGAGGGCCACATCCCTCGCAAAAACACAAAAATTCCCCCGCAAATTATTTTTTACGAGAGAAAAAATCCTCGAAAATGCACTCGCCAATTTTTTATTTGCAAATAATAATTCATTTGCAATTGTTCTTGCGAGGATTAAATTCTCACAAATAATTATTTCTAGGGCTTATTGGCAAGAAATTATCACTCACATTTGATTTTTTATGGCGAGGGCGGAGGCACTCGCAAATAATACAATGGCCCTCGCAACTGTGTCTAAGTGCGAGGACTTTACCCTCGCAATTGAAGGGTAATGTCCTCGCTTAAAATACTATTTGCAAGGATTATTGCTTTCGCAAGAGAAGTCGCTACCCTCAAATTCTTTGATTTTGCAAGGGCTTCCATCCTCACAAAAAAATATTTAGCACTTGCAAAAATGGTCGGTCATATCATTAGTTTCAGTTAAATGCGAGGAAAATAGCCCTCGCAAATACATAGTCTTTCACAAAAACTCATATTTTTATAATAATCATATTCTTGATTGATTCAAAAGTAACATTTTAAAATACCTGCTAGCTAATAAAATAAAACCTGTTCCATTTTAATAAAACAATCTACAAATTCAAATTGAAAATATAAAATTTATTAAGTTCAAAGATCTAACAAAAACCAACAGTATTTATAAAATGTTCTAAATATCTAATAAAACAACCCAAACATCTAACCAATAATTGTTGCTAAATAAGAAAAAGATCCTAATATCCATAAAATGAAACAAAATCAAAATGCAACAATAGCAAATATTCCAATAATGTGATTAAAAGGCTAAAATATTATCAATGCTAATTATCTAGGACTCTCCATTACAGCTCTTTGAACCTGAACGAGAACCATCACCACGAGTATGAAAATAAGGAGTACCCTATTTGAAAAGAGAAAAACAAAGCAATAAATAATAAGTTTAAAAGAACCACAAAATAATAATATCAAAGTGTCGGTAAGAAAATTACAAGTCAAATTACATTTATACAATTTAAATTAGTAAAAGAAATCTGTAATTATGTAATAAATATTTGATCAGAACAACTGACATGAGCCTAATGCAGATTGGATATCATGTTCGCAAAATGTTGTGAAGCCACGTCACGAGCTGTAGCATGAAACTATATAATAAAAGGAATATCGTCAATATCACCTTCTGGAGCATTTGAACCATAAATAACTTTAAGCACAGTTGATTGAATCTGCTCCCTCAAAATATTTTTAGCAGTAGCATTTCTTGCCATCATACGCCTATCAAACTAGTCAATAATCCGAGCAATAGTGGCCTTATCAATAGAATGACCTGCACTAGATCCACTAGCTCCTATTGAGAAACTTGCACAACTTGGATACCTTAGACATACATTAGATGCCCTAGTCCGATGGCCTAGTCCAAGCACTCTATTCTTTTGCTTTCCACCTGAATGCTCAATCCAAGCCTCCATTTCCATTTCTGGTGTGATAGAAGTGTCAACTTGCTCACCATCAACATTAACACCACCATCATGAACACCCTCACCTTCACTATCGCCCTCACGATCACCCTCAAGACTAGATTGGCAAGTTTTCAATGTTTCTATGGCTTGCTAGAACTGAATCTGAGCAAAAACAAATATAAATGAATTCTTAGTATATAACATTAAACGTATAATTCAACTAGAATAGAAATTAGTATATCAAATATTAAATAATATAACATTGAATTGATAATGAAAATAACTTAACCTGTTAAAGCAAACTATACTTTTATGACAAACAGCAATCTCCTCACAACAAGGTGTGGCCCATTCACCAGTCCTTTTGTTCTTGTTGTGACAGTGTAAATTTCTCTATCATTGAAGCTTTCCTTCCCAATTCTTTCTCTAGATCAGCATAACAATATGTAAGCAGTTTTGAGCCAACAGTGTGGCCAACTTTTTGCTTGACTCATGCCACTTGAGCATTCTTACACCTTTTCTTAAAAGCTTCATCAGTATTCCAAAAATCAACCATAGAATCCCATTATCTTTGCTCCACAAATTTAGTCTTATGTCTCTTATGCTCCACTGTTATCTTGTGACCAAGGAGAGAGGCAATCTAGCCAACTCCTTACTTTTAGCACGCATTCTACTCAGCCACTTACTCCAATTTGTTTGCTAATAGCCATCTCAGGCTTGGTAACCAATGGACTCATCTATTCCCTCATCAAAATGAAAGCGTGATTGCAATAAATATGAATGCATCAAATACAAAAATGTAATAATTCTTGAATGTAAAATCAAAAAGCTAATACCAACAATCACAAAAATAGAGAAAGTAAAGCACGTCCAATCACAAAATGCAAAATCTTAAATACTATCAATGAAATGAAAAACATAAACAAGTTTGCATTTAAATGAAAGACAAAAAGTTGATACCAATAATCAATGCATATTCTAGTTTCGAGTTGTAGCATAAAAGGATATAAGATAATCATGTAAATTGCACAACTTTTTTCAAAATAGACATATATGTACTTTTTGACATTTTCAATAATTGATAGCAAAACATGATAAGAAAGACAACAAACATATAATTTCTCATGAAAGCATGTCATTGCAAGCATTATAAATAGAAAATGATATAAAACCATATGCATGTGTTATTTGAAATTCCCTATACATTCACTCCCGATCTTCTTGCTTAACTTGACTCCATAAGAATCATGGCCCTCTAAGTTGTGTCCTTGCAATGGCAAATACAGTAGTTCTCGCCTCTTTTGTCAATAGCCTATCATTAATTTATGAATTTTTTTTTACACATATAATAAATAAAAAAATATTGTGGAAAAGACAAAACAAATTGCACACTTACTGGCTAGGAGCTTTTTGACATAAAGTAGTAGGTTTAGATGGATCACATGGGCATCCAATGTGACCTTTGGCGAGGCCTCTATGTCCGATAAAATAATTAATTCAACTTCACAATTAGTGTTATTTACATATTATCAACAAAATACAATAAAAAAGATTGCAAAAATTAATGCATTTGTTGCTAATTTAGAATTTATATTGGTCACATTTAAATGATTTATCACTAACTCGGCCTCTGCCTCCCACGCCATCATGACCACCATCATGATCGCCACCTCAACCGTTTCTGCCAACTTCGGGACTTCTTCCTACATATCCAACCATGACTATACAAATATATTTATGTAATTAAAATCATAATGAGATTATTAACATATAATATCATAAAAAGATGTCATTGAAATCATACAATAATATGTAAAAGACATTCTTTATACTCACCACGATACAACACTCAATCATTCTCATATGCATCAATCTTTTCATAACCCAACCCTAGCTTTTTAATCAACATCTTGACATCATAATATGAGTCTGGCAACTTAATAGCCTTCGGTGAAAACTCTTTAAACAAATTTATCATGTCATTGAACCCTCTCTCACTTAGGTCATACGCCAACTTGTGGTGTAAAGGCCTAGTAAGTGCAGATATCCTTGTGTACTTCTTGTGACCCTTATATAATGGTTCATCCATAGTCCTCAATAGTTCAAAAAAGTCTTTTGCCTCTTCAGTGGGTCCTTCTTCATCAACTACAATATCCAAGTCATCATCCCTCATCCCCTATCCCTCATTCAAATCGTAAATGTCCAATAGCATCAAGCATCATTTGTCCGCAATCATAATGATCACTTTGGTTTGACTTGACCTCGTCATTGTGGATAGACGTTGAACTTTCAACAATAGGTAAATCAAGTTCTCCATGGTATACCCAACGAGTGTAGTTAGTTGCATAACCTTTAGTATAAAGGTGGAATGAGACAGTGTCACTGTCTTGCCGATATTGGTTCACACAACTTCTACATGGTATCGAATTTTCATGTTTTTAAGTGGTGTTCCATACTTATAAGCAAAATCTAAAAATGTTGCAACCCATTTTTGAAATCAGTAGATACCCTGGCCCTGAAGTTTGTATTTTATGTCCCATCCAACTTCCATCATCTAGGTATTTCTAATAAGTCATTTGCTAGCTCTTGGAACTGGGATAGCTTTTTCCTTGATAGCTGAATTGACTAGATAACTAAATGAAATTGAAATCCATAATTATGTAACAAATACTTGATCAGAACCACCAACATGAGCCTGATGCATATTAGATATCATGTTCGCAAAATGTTGTGAAACCACGTCACAAGCTGTGGCACAAAACTATATAATAACAGGAGTATCATCAATATCACCTTCTGGAGCATTTGAACCATAAATAACTTCAAGCACAGTTGATTGAATCTGCTCCCTCGAAATATTTTTAGCAGTAGCATTTCTTGCCATCATACGCCAATCAAACTAGACAATAATCCGAGCAATAGTGGCCTTATCAATAGAAGGACATTCACTAGATCCACTAGCTCCTGTTGAGTAATTTGCACGACTTGGATACCTTAGACATACATCAAATGCCCTAGTCCGAGAGCCTAGTCCAAGCACTCTATTCTTTTGTCTCCCAACAAAATGCTGAATCCAAGCCTCCGTTTTCATTTGTTGTGTGATAGGAGTGTCAACCTGCCCACCATCAACATTAGCATCACCATCATGAACACACTCACCTTCACAATCACCCTCACGATCACCCTCAGGACCAGATTGACAAGCTTTCAATGTTTTTATGGCTCTGAATCGAGTCTAAGTGAAAACAAATATAAATAAATGTTTAGTATGTAACATTAAATGTATAATTCAACTAGACTAGAAATTAGTATATCAAACATTAAATTATATAACATTGAATTGATAATGAAAATAACTTAAACTCTTAAAGCAAACTATACTTTTATGACATATCGCAATCTCCTCACAATACGGTGTGGCCCATTCACCAGTCCCTTTGTTCTTACTATGAGTCAATGTAAATTTCTCTATCATTGAAGCTTTCCTTCCTAATTCTTCTCTAGATCATTATAACATTGTGTAAATGGCTTTGAGCCAACAGTGTGGCCATCTTTTTGCTTGGCTCGTGCCTCTTGAGTTTTTTTACACTTTTTCTTAAAAGCTTCATCAGTACTCAAAAATCAACCATAGGATCCCAATATCTTTGCTCCACAAATTCAGGCTTATGTCTCTTATGCACCACTTTTATCTCATGACCGGGAGGGAAGGGCAATCCAGCCAACTCATTACTTTTAGCACGCATTCTACTTAGCCATTTACTCCAATTTGTTTGGTGATAGCCCTCCTAGGCTTGGTAACCAATGGACTGATCTATTCCCTCATCAAAATGAAAGTGTGACTGCAATAAATATGAATGCATCAAATACAAAAATGTAATAATTCCTGAATGCAAAATCAAAAAACTAATACCAAACATCACAAAAATAGAGAAAGTAAAGCACCACCAATCACAAATGCAAAATCTTAAATACTGTCAATGAAAAGAAAAACATAAACGAGTTTGCATTTAAATGAAAGATAAAAAGTTGATACCAATAATCAATGCATATTCTAGTTTCATGTTGTAGTATAAAAAGATATAAGATAATCATGTAAATTGCACAACTTTTTTCAAAATAGACATATATGTACTTTTTGATATTTTCAATAATTGATAGCAAAACATGATAAGAAAGACAACAAACATGTAATTTCTCGTGAAAGCATGTCATTGCTAGCATTATAAATAGAAAATGATACAAAGCCATATGCATGTCTTACTCAAAAGTCCCTATACATTAATTCCCGATCTTCTTGCTTAATTTGACTCGATAAGACCAATGGTCCATAAGTCATGTCCTTGCAATGGCAATTATAGTAGTTCTTGCCTCTTTTGTCAACAGCCTATCGTTAATTTAGGAATTTGTTTTACACATACAATAAATTAAAAAATATTGTGGAAAAGACAAAACAAATCACACACTTACTGGGTAGGAGCTATTTGACATAAAGTAGTAAGTTTAGATGGATCACATGGGCGTCCAATGCGACCTTTGGTGAGGCCTTTATGTCCTATAAAATAATTAATTCAACTTCACAATTAGTGTTATTTACATATTATCAACAAAATGCAATAAAAAAATTGCAAAAATTAATGCATCTGTTGCTAATTTAGAATTTATATTGGTCACATTTAAATGGTTTATCACTACCTCAACCTTTGCCTCCCTCGCCATCATGACCACCATCACAACCACTACTTCGACCGCCTCTGCCAACTTCGTGACCTCTTCCTACATATCTCACGATGACTATACAAATATAATTATGTATGTAAAATCATAATGAGATTATTAACATATAATATCATAAAAAGATGTCATTGAAATCATACAATAATTTGTAAAAGTCAAGGAGCCAACTCATTAGCTCATGTCAGTGAAAACTGTGTTCAAAATTGAAACATCTCACTTACTTTTATGATTCAATACATAAGACTTCACACATTTTAATAATAATCATCATCATCTTCATCTACATCCAACACTTCTTCTTCATCTTCTGAAAATTCACCCTTTCCTGAGTCATCAATAAATTCATCGACTATGTTCCTCGATTCCGTTGCACTAGCTCATTATTAGCACGTAGATTTACATTTCCAATATCTTGAAGAATTACAACCTCCTCTACATGAGATACTTCATGTTCTTGCAATGCCTCATCATTATTTAGTGGAGAAGTTGAAGCATTCTCTGTGTGTGTTTGTAAATCAAACAATGAATGAGCTCTAATTCTTATAACAGTATATCTATTAGGGTATTTTATTGGCAACACCCCTTTGAAATTACATACTTGAGTAGCTTAACTTGACAATATAAATGGATCATCTCCATAAACTCTGCTTCTCAAGTCTACCGTCAATATCTCATGTTTATAATTAGTGACCTTTTGAATATCGAACTAATCACATTTGAAAAGCACAACATAGTTCTAACTGTCGTATCTAGTTGAACAACATCACGCAAGCGTCTATACAAACCAATACTATTATCATCATAACAGCTACCACTCACCAATAAGCCAGAATTTGAAGTTTCAATGAATCAGTATCTAATGTATGAAATCTGAACCCATTATTAATAGAACCCATATAACTATAAGCTTATTTATGCGGGCCGCAAATTATGTCTTTAAATCGAGCCAAAGCTTGTACATACTTTGGAACCTATAGGCACAATAGATAACTAAAGTGAATAACTAAAAAAATTATGAAAGTCTAAAGTTTGTAGAAGAACGTACAGTCTCTCGAAACTAATTTGCAAAATTGCAATTTCATAAATATTTTTAATTGTTGGGTAGTTATAGTTGGATTTGACTAGTATATTTCATTATCATACTGCCTACAATTGAAAAAATAGTTTAAAACTATTTT
Organism: Gynochthodes officinalis; assembly: GCA_020080225.1. NCBI lineage: Eukaryota > Viridiplantae > Streptophyta > Magnoliopsida > Gentianales > Rubiaceae > Gynochthodes > Gynochthodes officinalis. The sequence goes on along the minus strand of CM034621.1, from coordinate 15,282,008 downwards.
AGCACTCTATTTCATCATTTTTAATAAATCAACATTGAAGGTACACATGATTTACTCTATATATGGGACCACCTCGTCCGTATTCACAATGGTATAAAGATGTGCAACTCTCTACTCTAAGTCAGACAAGCATTGCCTTTTAGCAGAAGCAATAAACGCACCATTTGGAGTGAAGATAGAAAGTTTATTGGAACTTTGTTTAAAAACTACTTCATTTTACCCAAGGTCGTTATGCACAATCTCTATATAACTTTGAAAATAAAGAGAGCAAAAATTTGAGAGCTCATTTGCAATATAGAGCACCGCAATAGAACACTCAGGTTTTGCCTTATTGTACACATTATCCGTTAATCGACACATATACCTACACTAACAAATTAGTTAATCATATGTTTAAGTATGCATTTTAAAACAAGTAAGCAACTATTAAGTTACCTCTCAAATGGATACATTCACCTATATTGCACTGGGCCACCAACTTTGGTCTCATATGGTAAGTGAATGGGCAAGTACTCCATTGAATCAAAGAAAGACAGTGGAAATATCATCTCAAGCTTACATATCATCACAATTATGTTTTTCTCAAGAGTTTCTAAGTGCTCCTCCTTCAAAACAACTGAGCACAAATCTCCAAAGAAGTGAGAGAATTCTATCAACATATCCTTAACTTGGGAAGGCAATAAGTCCTGTACCATAATAAACATTAATCTTTGCATGAATACATGGCAATTATGACTCTTCATCCTAGAAAATGAACAATTTTCAACATTACAACATCTTGAGATGTTTGATGCATACCCATCAAGAAGTCTTATTTCCTTCACTCATTGGCAAATCAACCTTATTTGTTCATTAGTAAATGTATACATGACTTTTGGACACATAATTTTATTGCCTTGTTGGTAAAGGTGCAACTCATGTCTTATGCCCAAATATTGTAGGTCTTTGCTTTACCGATAATTGTCTTTAGTTTTACCTATCATATTGAAAACATGAGAAAATTTCTAATAAGAATAATTTATATTAATAAGGAAAAAACTCAATATAACATAATTACTAATATTTGTACCTTTCACATTCATTAAGGTGTTAAACACATTCTTTTCTATATGCATGACATCTAAGCTATGGCGTAGGAGTATTATATGCCAATAAGGTAGTTGAAAGAACACATTATGATTCGTCCAATGGTGATCCTGACCATAACCTTGGGCTCTTGCATTCTTGTCGTTCTTGCCATTAGGTGGAAAGCTAATAGAGTTTAGCCATGAGCAAAGGAAAGACCCAGTCTTACATTTAGTTGCTTCATTTGGTTCCTTTTCCTATTGAACTCTTTTGTCATTAATCTAAATCTATGTCGCATCGGGAGAAATCGCCTATAAGATGCAAAATAGCTTGGCTTGTTATTATGCTTAAGCATAACAGCCATGTCCCTTGCCATACAAATTAGACAAGATATGAGACAATGAGTACACCAACTAAAAACCATCCCATAAGCAGGGAAGTAATTAATGGTCCACATAAAAGCTTCTCCTATGTTGAACATCTTTTTTGTATGTACATCATATGCCAAAACCTTAGTATCCCACAATAATTTCAGTTCATCAATCAACAGTTGCAAATAAACTCCCATGTCTTTAGTATGACCCTTATCACCAGGAATGAGAAACGTTAAGTACATGTAAGCATATCTCATACAGAGATATGGTGGAAGATTATAGACCAATGAAATAATAGGCCAACAAAAGTAAGTTTTGCCACCAAATGGATTAAAGCCATTTGTAGCAAATGCAAGCCTCACATTTCATTTCTCTGTAGCAAATTGAGGATGTCTAATATCAAATTCCTTCCAAGCCACTGCATCTGCTGGATGTTTTAGTTCACCATCCACTTTTGTTCTTGTACTATGCCATATCATGTGCTTTGTTGTCGTTTTGGACATGTAAATATGTTTAAACCTAGGTGTAATAGGAAAGTAATGCAAATCCTTACATGGTATGCCCTTTCCCTTACTCCCTGACTTCTTTTTCACATGTCTAGGAGGTTTACATTGTGGACATTCCCTTACGTCTTTATACTCACCATGATACAACACACAATGATTCTCACATGCATCAATTTTTTTATAACCCAACCCTAGCTTTTTAATCAACATCTTGACATCATAATATGAGTCTGGTAGCTTTTTAAACATATTTATCAAGTCATTGAACCCTCTGTCACTTAGGTTGTGCTCTGACTTGTGGTGTAAAGGCCTAGTAAGTGTAGATATCCTTGTGTACTTCTTGTGACCCTCATATAATGGTTCATCAATAGACCTCAACAGTTCAAAGACGTCTTTTCCCTCTTCAGTTGGTCCTTCTTCATCAACTACATTATCCAAGTTATCATCCCCCATCCCTCATCCCTCATCCCTCACTCAAATTATAAATGTCCGGCAACATCAAGTACCATTTGTCTGCAATCATAATGATCACTTTGTTTTAATTTGACCTCATCATTGTGGATAGAGGTTGAACTTTCACCAACAGGTAAATCAAGTTCTCCATGGTGTACCCAGTGAGTGTAGTTAGTTGCAAAACCTTTAGTATAAAGGTGGAATGAGACAATGTCACTATTTTGCTGATATTGGTTCGCACAACTTCTACATGGGTATTGAATTTTCATGTTTTCAAGTGGTGCTCCATACTTGTAAACAAAATCTAAAAATGCTACAACCCATTTTTGAAATTAGTAGATACTCCTAGCCCTGAAGTCGGTATTCTATGTCCTATCCAACTTCTATCATCTAGGTATTTCGAATAAGGCATCTGTAAGCTCTTGGAACTAGGATAGCTTTTTCCTTGATAGCTTAATTGAGTTGATAACTAACTGACTAATTCAAAGAATTGGTTAGAAATATTGTCTAACAATATCAGGACATGTTGAAAGCAAATAAAAGAATGAATTTAAGAATTATAAAAATTCTAAAATAAACATATAACTAACAGTGCAACCCTTTGTATCTATAGCATTCCCATAATAATAAATTAATAACAATTGAATAGCTTAGAAAAGATTCCTATTATAGATATAGTTTTAGAATAGAAAGAATATTTATTAAGAGGAATGATAAACAAAAAACTTATCTTACAATCAGATACATGCCATGCTCACTACCGAAGTGCCAAATTTGAGAAATTTTTTTTTTTTTTTTCAAAAAATGAAATCAAAAAGAACATTTAACTAACTCTCTAATTATTGACTTTATCATTTGTGACCAAGAAAATTTATACAATGCATATATAAAGACATGTATGTTGACAAAATATTTGAAATAAATCATAAATGAAGAACTATAAGAGAAAAATGACTTTTCAATTAGACAGTGCATGACAACTTAATTGAGTTTCAAGCTTCACGGCTGGCAACTTTTCACTAACCAAATCTACACAGTAGCCAAATTTTATATAACTCATAATCAACTTATAAAAAGTAACCACAAATATTGATAACAAGATAGAATTTCTAGCACAACCAAGAACTAATTTACAACAAATAAAAACAACCCAGCAACCAAAGAGTAAAATTTGCATACAAATATATAATAGAATAATAAGCATAGGAATTCTCCATTAAATATAAAGGTCAAATTATTGCACTGCACATAAAATACATGTCCTAAAGAAAGACTAAGCAATTAGGTTCTTTCTGTTATTAAAACTACATAGGCACATTATCAAGAGCTTGAAGGGATCATAAAGTGCATTTAGTGTGCTCTGTATATGGAGCACTGTATTTCAAAAATTTGCTGACACGTATATCATAATTTTTTACGTTTTCATATCTTATTATGACATTAATAGTAATGTAACTGGTAATTTAAATGAGATTGGATCAGTAATAAAGCATTGTGGAAAACTGAAAATCTGTCCAACAGCGAAGGGATGATGAGTGTAAGGTTTTTTACCGATTTACAGTATGTCATTTAACTCCTGATAACCAAGTGCTTTTATTTCAAAGTCTAGGAAAAAAAGAATTATGACCATCAAACTAAAAAGAAATGAGAAAGCAAGACTGGAACATGAGAAGAAAGAAGCCACGTTTTATGTAATCATTTGTCCTCAAAGTGAATAACCAAATTTAATAAATAATCTATTGAATTTCTTTATAACATGATATTATCAACTTAATTGGTACTAGACCCACTAGAAGTAAAATGATATGTTCACACTTTTATAATTTTTTTAAAATTGAAATAAGATGCAGGTTTACTAATTATATTTAGTATAATTTTTATAATTTGCTACTTTTATTCGACTGAATCCCTCAACTTTTAATAGTAACTAAATTGTCTTTTTATGATTTATATTAAGTCTTTTTTGTCTTTTACTGGGTCCTACAAACAAATTTGTAAAGATTAACTAAATTCTTTTAAATATAAGCAAGTCTTTCTTGTCTTTTATTGGGTCCTACAAACAAATTTTGTAAAGATTAACTATATTCCTTTAAATATAAGCATTGAATTGACTGCACCAACAACAAGAGTGTGTGTATTATATATATAAGACTACATAGAGAATAAGAGTGTATTATATATATATATATATATATATATATATATATATATATATATATATATATATATATATATCAGTGATAGCATAGAGAATAGGAGCATACATAAATATACAAGTGACAACGTAGAGAATAGTATATATATATTCACTTTGTCTATATGCGTAAATGGTAGAAAAGAAAATAGATATGGAATATTCATTCATAGTCGATTTTTAGAGCGTGAGATTGAACAAACCATAGATTGGAGCTTCACACTTCAAACAAAATTGGAGTTAGGGTTCTACGAAAATTACCCTACAACTTCAAATCCAACCAATTGGAGATGAAGAATAATCAATATATAAATTTAACATAGGTAAATCAAGTAGAAGTTTTAAAAGGTGAAGAGAAATAAGTTAGATTGTTACCTTGTGCTGATACTGAATCGTTTTGTCTCGCTTGGAAGAGAGGTTTCTTCCAATTGTAAAGAAGTTTAAGGGTATTGGGATTGATCGGCGTGGGAAAACTAGGAAAGTGCTTAAACTTCTAGGTTTTTCCCCCAAAAAAGATTTTGTTTTAATTTTCATAAATTGTATTTGGATAAAAATATGAATAACGAAAAAAAGAAAAAGAAAAGAGTAATATTGATTTCAATTGAACAAAATCAAAAGGCCATATCATGGAATTGATTTTAAATTAATTCATATCTTAACTAATATATATTTTAATTTAATTAATTAAGATTGATCTCAATTAAATTGATTGATCTAATGCAATTAACAAATATTGATCTTAATTAAATTCAACTGAATTCATTTCAATTAAAATTGATAAATATTAATTGGATTAACATCTTAATTCATAGGTATATTTTTCTAAAATGAATAATTTGTAGTGCTTCCCGTTTATTCCTTGACATATTTTAAAGAAAAATTATCTTAATTCAATTAAGATTGATCTTAAATTGAATTGTTTTATTTTAACTCCATTGAATTCAAATTTATCTTAATTAAATTATAAATTAAGATTGATTTTAATTTAATTAAATGACATTTATCTTAAATTGAATTGGTGTTAGTGTGAAAGCTATTGTTTTAGCTAATTTTCTTTATACGCAAGTCTATTTCAAAAGTTGTGGCAAATGTCTCACTTTACTATTAAATTAAGTTTAAGTAACCCTTATCATACAAGATTTTAATTGACACTTAATTTTTTTTTTTTGGTTATTGATAAAATTCTTTGACTCTTTTATCTGCTTTTTTTAAATTCAAATAAGATGCAATTTACTGTTTAGATCACTACAAGAAAAACCCCCCTTTAGTGACGGAATTTCTAGTGACCAAAAAAAATATTGTCACTAAATACCACCTTTAGTGACCAAAACTTTTGTCGTCACTAATTTTTTGTCTACTCCCAATTTTTAGTGACGAATCACAGAAAGTCGTCACTAAAGAGTGTGGCGGGAAACTTTCCCGCAAAAATGGTCGTAATTAGTGACGAGAATTCGGATTTACATTCATTATCGTCACTAAAATAATCATTGTGACGAAATTTTATCGTCACTAAGTTTTAATACTTTTTAGTGACGATATCTTTTTCGTCACTAATTGGAATACGTTTTAGTGACGCTATTGTTTCGTCACTAATTGCTTATTTTTGTTTTTTTTTTCCAAACCAAACTGATTGTATTAAAGTAGAAATCCCCAATTAACACATTACATTAGTGTCCATAAAAATACTAGGCTTAAATGGACGTGCGTTAACACAAAGTATCTAACCCCAGTAGGGATTGGTTAAGGCCTAAACCCGCTACTGATATATGATTTTTAATTAAATTCTTGATTATATGTATATGTGTGAAATATCAATAATTAAAAAATAGAAATTTTTTTAGCGCATTATAAAAATAATTTTTTGGTGCAAAATAAAATTTAATTAGTAAAAAAGTGACAATGAAAAAGAAAATAGTTGTAATCTATTAATTCATTTTTTTTATACATAAGGTTTAAGTATGTAATATTATTACATATGGAGATAGAAAAAATTTATTTTAGTGTATAATAAAACATAATATTATAAATTTGATGAAAAAATATATGTGTTAAACTAATTAATTTGTGATAGAGTAGATAAAATGTTTTGGGCTAAATTACTTGGGCCACAACTTATAAAGGATTGGGCTTGTTTTGAGCTAAATTGCTTGGGCTACAACTTATATAAGGATTGGGTTTGTTTTGGGCTAAATTACTTGAGCCACAACTGATATAAGGATTGGCCTTCATTTTTGTTTACTTAAGAAATGGACTATGTAATTTATTTATTGGGCCGAAGTTAACTTTTGAAAAACATAATTCTTAATTTTTAATAATTGTACTAAAACACCCAAATATATATGCATTTGCCAACATTAGTTGACGTATGAATAGAGTATTTGTTTGTAGATACACTATCAACTCGAAAATTTACGCATATATATGAATTTGACTACATTATATGAATTTACACATATAAATTTAATCACTTTAAATCTATAATTTTGTTAGTAGTAATAAGCACCTCAAGAACCAATTAGTTTACTAGTTTGACGCATTTAACCGGGTTTAATAATATTATTAATTATGTTTGTTGTAGTCATAGTTTATAACTAATAAAAAAGTTTTACTAAATTAGCCATTTTTTTGAGATGGAGAGAGAGGGAGAAAATGTATAATATTTTCACTATTTTAATTAAATTTAGCTCAAACCACAGGTGCCACAACCTCATCAAGAACAAGACTTCTCTGACATTTGACTAACAAGAATTGGCTCAACATTGTATTTTAGTGTATAATATTATTAAATATGGAGATATAAAATATTTGCTTTGGTATATATATAACGAAATTGAATATTATAAATTTTAATAACAAGATATGCATTGGGACATGTAATTTGGAATAAATTAAATAAAATATTTTGGATTAAACTAATTGGGCCACAGTTTATATAAGGATTAGACTTGGGACTTACCACTCAGCCGTATCACAAGGATACTAGTTGGCTTTTTTTTAGTAAAGAATAACAGTTGCACTAAGCATATTCTTCATTGGGTTGAGATTTATTAGCTTATTTATTTTATGGTTTTTAATTTAAAATAATTATACTATAACACCTTGAAGTTTATGAATTGGCGCACATACGTTTTGTGTGTGTTAAAATAAACTATTGATTAATGGTAATCAAAAATTTTGATATTTATTACGAACTTTATTTCTTTATAAGAGAATTAGGAATTAAAAATATATAGTTTCAAACTAATTAAAGCCACTAATGTAATATTATAACACAAGTAGTGATTAATACATGTACATATATAGTTATCCGTATAATGTATAACAAAAGTAGTAAATAGTTATATAGTTATATTCTTTTTGTTCTAAAAATGGAGTTCGGTTTCACTAATATACAACTTTTTCTTTTTAGTCAATCACATGGAAGTACAACTGATTTTATATCACTAATTTCCTCATTAAAGGTATTATATGTCATACACTCTTTAATGTAATCTATCTCATTGAGAGTATTTTGGATATTTTGTTGAATGATCAGTTTTGACTTTTGAAACTCAATTATGTTTTGAGACAAACACTTCTTGAAAAACTGAGCTCTTTCTTTTATAGGACAGGGGGAGTATCTATATATACATATATAGTTAGGACTAAAATTTATAGTGTAAGTAGTTAATACATATATATAGTAGTTATATAGTTATAATAAAAGTAATCATTACAAAGTATAAGTAGTTTGGTGTGTATATACACATACTTTTAATATACCTAATTTCTTTAATCTCAACATAGAAATGTAAATATTATTTTTTTTCTAATTTTTTTTTAAAAAATTCACTTTTCCCATTTAATAACTAATTAGCAATTCAAAATTTAAAATTTTAAAAAAATTTAAATCAAAATTTTATTAAACTAACATAGTATTGTAAAGTGAAAAATTAATGACTGATTAAAAAAAGTAAAGATTTTTTAATAATTAATAATTAAATAAAAAGTTTGAATACTTAAAAAACAAAATGAGGGAAAATGAATTTGCTAAGAGGGAAAATTGACGTTCAAAATGTTTTTTACTTTTGCCAACACTTAGTCAAATTTTCAATCTAACGCCAAAAGTTTCTCTGCCCAAACTTCATCTCTTCCAAGTCATTTTACACAAAACACATTTGGGAGCTTGTGAAACCCAAACACTTCTGTCTCAATCAGCCGGCCACCCCCTCCCATTTTTGCCCTTTCCTGAATTCCCTCATCGGCTAACTCTCCGGCGCCTCCCTCTCACCACCCCAATTTTCGCCACCTCTCTCATTGCCGCCTTCATCCACCGCCAAAGCTACCTTGGCCTCATTGCCCCATCATTTGCCGCCGCCTCTCTGAAGCTTCGCCATAGAGCTCTTCTCACTGCCCCAAGCTCGTTGTCAAGGCAAGGAGGTCGCTCCATCAGATCTGATATCCGCTTCTTGAAATCCTGTAAACTTTGGTAAAGAACTCTTTTTTTCCCCTTGAAATTTTTCCCCTGCAAATCTTGTTTTTGTGATGGAAAACAATGTCACCCCCAGAGATCGGTGCTACTTAGCGTGGTCTAGAAAAAATAACGTGGGCATGCCTATACTGCCCCGGATGATTTCATCTCTAGATTATGTGCCCTCGTGGTCTTATCCTTGACCACATCTGTTAACCGCCACAGATTCAACTCAAACTGGCTCTCTAGTTCAGCCATTTGGGAAGAAAATTATATATATTTTTAGCAATTTTTTTTCCACCGAACAAAAGGAATGATGGCATTTAGTTTGTATTCGACGAATTGGAGCCCCATTGCATTTCAATTCGATACTCCTAGGGTTTCAATTCGATATATATTTTTAACAATTTTTTTCTCGCCATTTCACCTAATTTATTGCAATGCTCCTTCAAAAGTTATCTTTAACGCACAAGTTTTTTTCTAAAACAAAAACTGTTTGAATAAAGTATAACAAATTTGTAAGGTACTACGCCTTTCGGTGGTCGTGAAAAAGCGTATGAATTTACGTGCAAAATATAAAAGTAATGCAAGATTTGTTATTCATGCACTCAAAAAAAGTATTCTTATGCGGAAACCTTTCATTTCACTTCACGCCTTCTTATTTTATTCTCACCTTTGCTACAGCGCAAAAATTTGCAGCTTTTTCTTTTTTTTTCTCCAAGGATGGCATTTCTTTTTCATTGGAGAATGTCTCTAAGGTTAGGGATGTGAACATCAAGTTGAATTTGGATTGATGAGTCAAATGGCAACTCCGTTTTAACAGGTATATATAAATTTTGGCCATTGTCTACAGAACATAGCTCTCTTGCTCTATTACTGATTTTTATGTTTTACTAATAGGTTGGTGCAATGTATCTTCAACAATCTGCACCATTATTTTCTTGACCTGTCTAAAATGATGAATATGTGTGTACTTGCACCTTAATAGCTATTTACTAGTGAATTTTTTTCTATCACAATATTGACAAAAATATTGATGAAAAAAATCAAAAGAGATTTTAAGTATTCCTAAATTCTCTTAATTTGAAAGGCTTGTCTTCTCATCAACTGATGTTGAAACAAAAAAATTGTCCTCTTAGACTTCTTAGAAATTTAGATCTTTGTGAAGGGTTACGCAATGGGACTAGGTTGACATTAGAGAATTGAGACCAAACACCATTTTTTTGAGATTATAATAGGTGACCGTAAATAAAAGCAATTTTCTCAACAAAATACTATTGAATAGTTTGGATTTCAGTTTTGTGTTTTTTTTTTGGGTTGTGTAAAGGTGACCCCCCCCTTTTTCTGTCTCAGCTGGATTTCAGTTTTGTGTTTTTTTTTTGGGTTGTGTAAAGGTGAGTATATGAGCTTGCCGGCAAGTAAGTACTCAGTGTTGGATGCGGAGAGGATAGAGAGAGTTGATGATAACACCTTCAGGTGTTATGTGTACAGATTCAAGTTCTTTGCATTTGAAGTTTGCCCTGTTTTGTTAGTCAGAGTTGAAGTGCATCGATGGTCATTGTATCAAACTCTTGTCTTGCAAGGTTAACCTTTTGTTTTCTTCGATTTATGACTTAATTTGAATGCCATCAAAGTATATTAATGTCTAGAAGCTTTGTGCCATTCTTGATTTCAGCTTGAGGGTTCACCAAATGGACTGAAGTATACGACAATAGGAGAAGGTGTGGTTTTATTCAAGTTTGTGTCAGAGATGGATAGAAAAAGAGTCATACAGGGATGTGCTTGGGTGTTTTACAAGCAATTGGTTATTCTTGCTGAGTAAAATGGCGATATCTGACCAAGCAATGGTTTATAAGTTAAAATGATGCTTATGCTTATGTTACAGCTCTTTGTTTCATATTGGATCTAAGATTTGCTATAGTCGTCACCTAATTATTTCTTCTTTGCCCTTTCCTGCCTTTGGTTGCTGTAGGTTCTTCAGCCTCTAATCAAGAAAAAGTAAAGCGTCTTCCTAGTGGGAAAATAAAAAAGAAAGTAAGTTTTTCCAAGGACTGACTTTCACTGGTCTCTTGGAAAGATTTAACTGGATTGATTAGATGTTTAGCTCCTTGTTATTGTGATTGTATTAGCATCTCTGCAGTTCTGTTTCTGTAATTATTATTTACATTTCATTGAGTCCAAGACTGCTTGATATATCAAGAAGGATAGTTTTATTCATTTGGCGTAAGTAATTTTGTTAAAGCCTAAACTTGATGATCTTCTCTTGGAGCTTAATGGACTTGAAAACAAGCTGACTCATTCTTTAAAGATTTCCTCATCTTCTACTAAGACTGATGCCGGGTATGTTTTTGCATGTACTCATTTTGTGTTGCGAGCCTTTCTGGTCATTGGGTATCAGAAAATGCATTCTGATGTTTGAAATTGTGCAGAGAATTTTTGAAGTCAAAGAACAGAGAAGTTCCAAACTCAAAGGACAAGAATGGAGTTTCAAGGGCATTTGTTATGTGAGTGTCAGATAAAGACTTGTAGATTGACGATCATCTCTATGATAAAGCAATGGTTATGCGGAGATTCGCTTGTGATGAACTCATTTTGAGGTGTGCTAACATATAGCTGTTCTTTTATGTAATTATTGGGTAATTACTAATGAGACTTTATTGACCGGAAAGAGAGGGGAAAAGGGAGTTAGGATGTTCCCTGCATTGATGATGTGATATGTAAAGTGTGAAGGAATTGATGCTGTATTTCACAAGCTTGGTGTTACTTTCTGCGTCTTAGTGTTTAATCACAAGCTTGGTTTCTTGATTGTGATTTTATCTTGTAAAAGCCTTCTCTGACATCTTTTATAGCTTTTCATGTTTGTGAATTTTAGTTTACATATGTAAAACATTCTATCTATTCTACCTCAACTCTCTGGTCAACATGTCCACTTTTCCTATTTTGCATTTTTTATATTTTGGGTTTACTATCTTTTGATTAATAGGAAGAAATAAGAGGCCAAGTAATGGACTTGGAAATAGGTTTGACGAATGAAAATGAGAAATTCACCTCTAATCTTACCTTATGCATAAATATGCAGAAACAAAACGCGAACTGGATAGAAAATTTGATATGCAGTACCAGAGGAGAATGTAAGTAATTTGATTCTAGCTGTAAGGGAAAATATATTTAGTAAAAATAATCTATATATAAGCAGTATCCAAAAACTTTATGTAGGAAAAAGATGGGATTAAAAAGGGTGAGCTGCTAAGGGTCTGTTTAATTCTTAAATTCTGCAGGCTACAAGAATTGGGCGTAAATTTTTCTGTTTTTTTTTTGTAATTTTTTCGCATTGGTGCCTAAGGTTCAAAGCTGACTTTTTTTTTCTCTTTTTGCTGATTACCTACATTGCTGGAATGTGCTATCCAATAGTTGGATTGTAGGAATGTTCAACTAGATTTACTTGAACACCTTGTTCTGCACCTTACACAAATGATTCCATGTTTTGTATACTTGGTTTATCTCACAATATCTCATGTTGATGGCCTAGTATTATCAAATTAGTTTGTAATTGAATGAACTATAATGTTGGAGTAGGGATACTACTGGACAAGAACGATTCAGGTTTGTACTTCTATTTTATAACTTCTTTAGCCTTATAATGTTGATGGTGTTATATTCCATTTGATGTAACTGGTGTGATTTTTGGGGTTTAGGCAATCTTTCTGAACACTTCAAAGTGGATTGAGGAGGTTCGCACTAAGAGAGGCGTGATGTCATCATTGTCCTTGTTGGAAATAAAACCGATCAGATAAGAGGTAATGAAAATTAGCCATCTTTTTGTGTTTGGAAGAAATAAAATTGCATTTACATGTATGGACTCTCAATATAAGGCAAATTGTTGTATCATAAAAGTTCCTTTCTGTTTTGGGTTTATTGTTGTTTTTAAAGTGGATTGAAGTTGTGAATTTGTGGGATTTTTTTATGCAGTTTATTGATATTAATGGGTTATGCTTAAATTGGGTTATTTATGCACTTAATGGTTTTTTCATATGTACACTGTCGTAAAGGTGTTTGATCATTATATGGAAAATTTTCAGCTTTCGTGACCTTAAAAATAGAAGAGAATCGCTTGAAACGTCATTTGATCCAAAACTATGAATAATGCAATTGAAGGTTGGCTTTCGAAAATTGTGTAGAAGGATAAGTGGCAACAACTTTAGGGTACCAATTCTTGATTATTTTCGATTGGAAACAAATGACCAGATTGTAATCTTTATATCACTTTTGGCTGAATTCATCGGATCAAGTATGAAGTATAATGTGACTAATTTTTTGGTTTTTTCTCGGATTGAATTGGCCTAAACTTGAAGTAGATGTCGACTAATTTTTCGCTTTTTTTTTTGTTTTTCCTGCATCGAATTGGCTCAAGCATGTTGCTATGTGTCTTTCTCGTTAATTTTCCGATTGTGTCTAGATTGATTTTATGGTTTTCCCGATTTTTCTCGGATGAAATATTGCGATCGATTTCTTGATTTTGTTCTCGATTTTTTTCTCGATCAAGTAGAATGACTAAATGAGACCGATTTTTGGGTGTTTGTCCGATCGAATTGGATCGAACTCATCAAGTAGATGGCGATCGATTTTTCTCGCTTTTCGATCAGTATTGGCTTGAAGCATTTGATCGTTTCGCATCAATCTTCAATTATTTTTGGCTTTTTCTAGATCGGATTGGCTTTAGCATTTGGCTTCTTTTGCTTGTTTCGATTGTTTTGGTGTTTTTTGGTCGTTTCCGATCGAATCAATTGGCGAAGTGTTGTGACTGATTTTTTTGCTTTTTCTAATATTTTCTTGGCTGAATTGGATCGCAATAGAATGCGATAAACGCTTTCGCTTTTTCTCGATTGAATTGAGTATTGACCAAGTAGATGCCGGCGATTTTTCTAGTTTTTTTGGTTATTTCGGATTGAATTGGCTCAAGCATTTATCTCTGTGTTTTTTAGTGTTCATTTTCCGTTGTATGAGTGTTTTGTTTTTCTGGCTCATTTTGTGGTTTTTATGAACTAATTTTGGGGTGTTTTTCTAAGTTTTTCTAGACTGAAGTGTTGTGAGTTGTGAGTTATTTTTGGTTATGTTTTCTAATTTTTCTGGATTGAAGTAGAATGCGACTAGTTTTCCTGGACTGAAGTTTCTGGACCAAAGTAGATTGCGGTTTATGAGTATGATATTCAATTTGTGGTTTTGTATTATGTCACGTGATGGATTGCGTGGTTATTTCCGTTAAATGTGATCGGTGGAAAATGTAGTATGATGATTATCATTCATTACGATGAATTGTACTATGTCATGAGATATATAGTTATGGGGTGTTGTTTTCGTAGCTAGTCATATTTACAATTGGATTGGATTGAATTTATAACATTGAGTGCTTTTTCTTTTCTTGTCACAGTGACGCAACCACCACCACATATAGCCAAGCATCCATAGATTAAAGGCATCACCAAATGGCCTGTCGAGGTCTAAGTCATTTCTTTTGCCTCTTTTTTTTTATAATGCCAAGGGAATTATGTGTACATTACTATTTTGTGAGGTGTAAGGTGTTTGAATAATGTTTTATTCTAATGGTACAACTGGGATATTTGACTTTAATTTTCTTGTATGTTGGGAAAGGAAAATGTTATCTTTTGCAATGCACAAGTTTATCTTTTGTGTCTTTCTTCATATAGGTTGTGAATGTTGAATGATTAGTATGATTGCTTTTGTTACATTTTTGACGTCGACGATGTTTGTATTAAAAGGATAAATAATGTCACAATCAATATATTGATGTTATTAGTGATAAAATATTGAAATATACAATGTTATAGCTTCGATTAAAATTGTCACTAATAACACTATTTAGTGACAAATTTTTTTTGTCACTAATTTCATTTGCGAACGAATTTTTAGTGACGAGATTTTTCCGTCACTAATGCAAAAGGACGTCAAAATTTTCCGTCACAAAATTGCATTCAACAACAAACTTTCTGTGACAAACTTAAAGTCGTCACTAACCATTTAGTGACGAAAAAATATATCGTCACTAGTTCGTCACAGAAAGAGTTGACCAAGGTTCTTTTTAGTGACGACTTTTTTTTTCCGTCACTAAACCGTCACAACTGCCCAACTGACCGAAATAGTTTCAGTGACGAAAATTTTTCGTCACTAAATTTCGTCACTAAACGTGCTCAATTAGTGACGATTCTTAACTTTTAGTGACGACTTTTCCCCCCTTTTTGTGACGACTTTTTTCCGTCACTAAATTTTGTCACATCTTCAAGTCGTCACTAACGCACTCATTTAGTGACGACTTTTTTTTTCGGTCACTAAAACCCTTTTGTGACGGAGCATTAGTGACGACCTAGTGACGAACCGTTTTTTCGTCACTAATTGGTTTTTGTGACGAAAAAACGACCTTTAGTGATGATATTCCAGTCGTCACTAAATGGGGGTTTTCTTGTAGTGGATTTTCTATAATTTTTATAGTTGAAAACTTTAATTTAGCCAAAAAAAAGTGTAATTTCACCTCAAAAGTTAATGATCTAATTCGTACATAAGAACCTATTATGGGATAAATTATATTTCATTTGAAATCAACATAAAAAAAAATAAATATTACTTGAGAAAAAACATTAAATTTCAGTAATAATATTGTCCCAAGAATATGACTTTAGAAATTAATTTATATTTAACAAATAATGAAATTAAAAAGAGACTATTTTCACTTATATAAGCCTTTCATGGGATAGGTAAAGACTTGTCAACGAAATGAAGCTTTTTTTTTTTTAAAAGAAAACCATTATTGTTTGCTTTTGTGAAGGCTTAATACTCGCAAATAAGCCCTCACAAACAAGTTAATTTTGTGAGGCAATTGTACTCACGAATAAAGACATTATCCTTTGCCTATAAAAAAAAAAAAAAGGCGCACCTCGACTTTTTATTCCCGCCATAAGTTACAAGAGACATAAATGTTATTGCGAGGGCTACAACCCTTGCAAATAATAATTTTATTTATTTATTATTGATTGAAATTTTCTTGTGAGTGATGCATTCGCTGGAAAACACTCCCTCGCAAATAATGTGAGAAAAAGGCAATGTTGACCATTTTTTGTGAGGGCGTAACACTCGCCTATGTGCCCTCTCAAAATAATTCTTATTGCAGAATCATGTCCCTTAGATAAAATGATAGAAGCCCTTGCACATAACAAATAAAAAAGGAGCGCATCATTTTCTATTCCTGCCAAATCTAGCAAGAGCTATCAATGCTTTTGCGAGGGCTCGATCCCTCGCAACTAATAATTTTATTTATTTATTTTTAATTGAAATTTTCTTGTGAGGTATGTCTTTGTAAGTAAGTTATCTCTTGAAAATAATTGGAGATAAAGTTAATATTGACCACTTTTTGTGAGGGTGTCATACTCGCACATATGCCCTCGCAAAATAATTCTTATTGCGAGGGACAAGGTCTCACAAATGATGATATAAGCCCCCGCAAATAATAGAAAAAAATGCTTGAACCACTTCGCATTCCCGCCTAACCTGGCTAGGGCCATCAGTGCTTTTGTGAGGGCTATATCCCTCGCAAATAATAATTTTATTATTTTATTTTTAAATAAAATTCATTTGTGATGGACTTTATTTGCGAGGCAATTTGCCTTGCAAATATTAGTTTTAGGTGAGGGCTTGCTGACCTTCGCAAATAATCCCTCGCAAATATTTAAAATTTTATGATGGAAAACCATCTATGTACATTTAAGGAGCTAACATATCCTTCAAATGTGTCTTCGTGAACAAAAATAATTATGGTGGCTGTTAATAGGGATCTTTTGCATATTGTGGAAGGTAAGGAAAAGCACTTCTTTTTGTTCCACCCCGCCCTTATGTGATTGAATTGTTTCTGCAGAAAAGGAATTGAAAATGAGCCTTCGTGTGACATTTATTTGTTTTTGTTCTTCCTTTGGCACTTACCTGCTTGGCTTCATTCATGATTTAGACACTTGGGAGGTATAAGACTTGGGCGCTGGGGTGTGTTTGCAGACGGGGGGGGGGGGGGGTGTTGTTGGTTGCTGCAGAAAGTTTGAGATATCTGCCTACTTTCTTATCAAGTCTGAAGTTACAAGTCCTTGTTGACATGTACCTCTTTTAAGAACATGTGTATCTCACCCTAATATCAGTCTGAAAAGCTTTTTACCCCAACCTTTCAACTTCATATTTTGAGAGGAGAACTACCTGATAATCTAATTAATGTAAATAGGAACATGCTTTGTATTTTTCCATTTGATCTTTTGAAGGTTCTCTACTATCAGGTAATGCCCCCAGAGAATCTAATAGTTGATGTATTTCAGTTCTACTTCTGTTAAGCTGTTTAACAGCATTTTATTGACAGTATTTCACGTTTAAACATGAGGGACCATAAGGGACTTCATTATGTTAATTATCTTTTTAATTTGTTAGTTACTGCTAGAATACTTCTGCTTTAGTTTTCATGCACTATCGTTCTGCTAAATCTCACTGGTACCTCTCCTTTCTTAGCTCTGCACTGGCTAGAAGCACATAATCAATTTCAAATTTGAAGAGTTGTTCCACTGGTATATAATTGAGTGGTCTCTTCTGAGTGCATTTGTTTCAGGTTGACATCAAGCAAAATTATGATATTGGAAAAGATGGTGGCATCATGTTAAATGTTAACGTTTATTTTGATCAGATGCAGAGCTTGGAGGAAGCTATCAAAATCAGTTATTATCACTGGAAGACAGAAATGAAGGTTTCTTTAGGGAAGGTCAGTGATCGTATAACCTTTAAGGATTCAACAATATCTTGGAATCTATTTATTTCGGATTCCACATTCTCCCTCCCCATTGTATTCAACAATATCTTGGAATCTATTTATTTCGGATTATTATTTGTTGTGAGGTATATGATGTAGACACTTTATCTGAGGGTGCTGGTTTACATAATCATTAGCTTTATTGTCCCTTCTACTGCCTAGAAGTCTTAGCTGATAATCTGAGACCGTACGCTTCACTTCACTCTGCAACTGATTTTTGCATTTGATTTTGCAGACTACAGAAGCCCATTGAGAACAAGAGTATCCAATTGTGCAGTTGAATTATCTAAGGGAAAGTTCATTACTCACCACATTTTAGTCGTTCATTCTGCTCATATTGGACGAGACAAGAGCGTCTAGCACTTAACTACTGCACATGTTTTTCCCACTTTTTATGCACAGATCAGCTTGAAACAAAAAATTGTCGGTTCTTGGAATCTAATTCAAGTGTCCAATGTAATAGACATACCAACTGCATTATGTTGGAATTTTCTCTAGTTTTTGGTTTTCTTTGAAAAGTTGGCTCTTGTTAAGTTTGTTAATCATGGACAGTTGTCTTTAACGTTGCAGGTGCAAGTTTGAGTTAGGGTTGAAGTTCAGTAAAGTGCTGCCATGACTTATTTTTGTTTATGTAAATTCTGCACTTGGCTAACGGACATTTATGATGCAAGGTGTAAATTTAGCTAAGGTAATATAGTAATTTGAATCGTAATTAAATTTATAATTGCAGGATGCATCAAAAGACTAAAATTACAATGTAATGGAAAAAATAAATCAATTTGATTGTATATTGAAAATGGGAAACTTCCTAAACCATCACACAAATCTAAATGAAGAACAATGCAATATTACATCCCTAATCTGTCATTCAAAAATATACTAAAACTAAGAACAATGCAATGCAAACAAATTACACTACTAATCGAGCATACAAATCTTAAACAGAATTACAATACAGAGAAATTGCAATTTCAGAATCTTCAGTAAGTTCAATGCACTAAAAATTTTCTAGATGAGCAATTCCTCTGCTTTTGCACAGGGGGCAAACGTTTCTCTCTAAGAGCCATCTGTGTATGCAAACTGCGTGGTACTCGTGCCCACACTCAAGCCGCCCCAATTTTTCTCCGTTTTCATATTCACTCTGGCAAACCACACAAAACCGAGAATCTTGATCGCTAATGCTACAAGGAATTTGATAAAATCTTGTATTGAGATGGTGCCAGATCTTTTCTTCCAACAAACCCTTATCCTGATCACGCTTGTTTTCTCGGTCCCTTAATTCTGATTCATTCAGTATAAGAGTTCCTTCTTCTGCGGTGGACAACCTCATGTTAAAATTTACAAATTCCCCACGAACATTATCGAGAATGGCGATCTCATCTTCAAATGAAACGTTAAAGCCCAATAAAACAGTTCTCGTTCCTCGCCCATTGGATTCTATGTAGGGGCCGTGTCTGCCATTGCCAACGTGATTAATTGGTCGCCAATTATTGGCGGGGAAAGGGCTGCCGAAACCATCAACAGGATGAGGATTATAGTTCGACTGCCGAGGATGGAACATCATAGTTTCACTCTGCTGTGGCAAATTGTTGAACACTGGATAATAGTTTCTGTCAATTTGATGAAGATACCTATAATTGCTTCTATGTTGATGATAATTGGGGATCCTGGGGGCCTGATCATCGAAGCGATGCATTATTTTACAGAAATACAATTACTGATGCAGTGATAATTCCGAGTGATTAAAGATGAAGACTGCGGGAATTGTGCGCGTTGCGTGTTTATATAGGAGTCAGATTAGCAAAATTAGGAAGTTACCGTTGTAATCTCATTCCCGCGTTGCGGTTCAAATCGACACCTATTCTTCCTTCCCTTTTTCGGGAAATTTCTATAAAGGCAGTGGAGCTTCCATACACGCGTTTTTCCCCTATTAACCTCTTCTGCTTCCTTTCTCTCCGCATACATCCTCTGCAATTTCTTTGATGAGCTCAAAATAATATGAAAATTAAATAAAATAAATGGCTCTAAACTCCAAAGCAACACATTAAATTTTCAAAGTCAATACATAGAGAACAAAGCCAATGCATACTACAAAAGAAATTGGAAGCTTATTTTTTCTTTCACATACAAAATATACCCAAATCGAATAAGATTTTCGGTGTAATTTAAATCTAATTTATATTAAGATTTAATCACCAAAACCAAATCCAAATATGAATCACTACCCAAAACTTAAACCTAATTGGAAATTTAGTTTAATTATATTGCATTAGTCTCTCTTAAACTAAGTTTTTATAATTCATCATACCCAGCATTTTCTTCAACTTCACAAATGTTTTCATCTTCCATTCACAATATGTTGTGTTGAGTCCTGCTCTCTGTGTACGCACTTCCCGCTCTCCTTTTTTCTATAACTATAACACTACTATGTCTACAAACACAGAGTATAATATGGTGGAAGAGGTACTAAGAGGAAGCCATAAGGAGAGATGGATGAAGAAAAGTACAAGAGTTTTAACTCTATGAACTAACCCCTAGTCTATCACTTTTTTTGGGATTTACTTGTAATGGCTGATTACATTTGTCTCTGTTGGGAGAAATTGGGCTAAATTAATTGAACCTAACAACAATAACAAGTAAAAAATCTCCCTAATTTTTTAGAACACGTTAGGAGTATTAAAAGTAGTAAGCAAGTGAGGATAAATCAAACTACAAAGCACCAAAAATCTGAACACAAAGGAAAACAAGATTTTTACATGAAAAACCTCTTCAATGTGAAGAGGAAAAATCACGGGACCTTTAAGTCCACCATCAAAACTTCACTATCAATCAATGAAGTGTCAAGCACAATTTCCAATAAGTACAAAAATAAGATACAGCCTTAAACAATCAACAGAAATAACCAAATTTCAAATAAAAAAACAAAGTGTGAAAAACTTTAGTAGAAAACTGTAGCAATCTTGTGAAATTTATATCTTAATTTGGAATATTAAAATTCGATCTTCACCATTCAAAACGTAGATTAAGATGTCCTCTACTACCAGTAAAAATTTCACCATGATCAGGCCACATTTGACTCTCTAATCATTATTTGATGAAGACTACGTAGACCAAAAACTAGCTAAAAATTGTAGTAAAAATTCTGCCCGATTTTTTTTTTCAATCTCAGTCACGATTTGCATCTGTTTAAAAGTTATAAATACTAAGATTAAACTTCTTAATTGGCCAAATAATTAACCCAACACTCTTGGATTTTTTCCACATAAATTGGGAGTACAAAAGACCCAACGAATCTTCCCCTTCCCCCAATTATGTGAAGGAACTTGCCATCCTAGCAAAAGAGTAACATATTTCAAACTTTTAACTTGGCAACGACTTAGTCAACATATTGACACCATTTTCTTGTATATGAACTGTTTCAAGTTCAACAAACTTCTCATCTAACACATATCCAGTGATATCTCACATTTATATATTTAGATTTAGAATGAAAAGATGGATGCTTTTGAAGATGAATTGCATTTTGACTATCACAAAACAACACATTCCTTTCTTGAAAGCAACCAAATCCTTCAAAAACTTCTTCAACCATAGCAGCTCTTTACATGCATCAGTAGATGAAATAAATTCAACTTTAGTTGTAGATAATGCCACGTATTGTTTTAACCTAGACTACTATGACACTGCTCCTCCTACAAAGGTAATCAAATAACTTGAAGTAGACTTCCTCAAATCAATATCTCCAACCATATCAGCATTATTATAACCAATAAGAATAGGCTTCCCACTTTCAAAACAAAGATTTAAACTTGAAGTGCCATGGAGATATCTCAAAATCCACTTCACCGCATTGTAATGCTCTCTTCTAGGATTAGAGAGAAATTGGTCAACTGTACTAACCGCATGAGCTATATGTGGTTTTGTACTCACTATTGCATATTCAAATTACCAATGGCAGAAAAGTAAGAAAAACTTTCCCATATCTTCTTTATCTTCCTCACTAGATGGGCTCTATGTTGCTCAACTTCATGTGGGTAGCAAGTGGAGTGCCAACTACTTTAGCGTTCTCCATTCAAAATTTTCGAAGCACCTCTTCAATGTACTTCTCTTGAGATAACCAAAGTTTCTTCGCCTTTCGATCTCTCAAAATTCTTACACCAAGAATTTGTTTTGCTAGCCCTAAATCTTTCATAGCAAATGACTTGCTCAACTTCTACTTCAATTTAGCAATCCTAGAGGCACTTTGACCTACAATTTGAATATCATCGACATAAAGCAACAAGATAATAAATCATCATGTGAAAATTCTTTCACAAATACATAATGAACAAAAGTAGTCTTCTTTTAACCTTGTTGGTCCATAACGGACTCATAACTTTTTATACTATTGCCTTGGAGTTTGCTTCTACTTCTGCCTCGATCATTCTGATTTCTATTCTTCTGCCTCTATCTATGCTCAACAACTAGAACCTCATTATGCAAAAATAAACCTTGTGTTTTTCTTCTCATATTTTTATCGAGAACTTCACTCTTTGCATAATAATAATCCAATGACATAATACCACCAAGAGCAGAATTAGTGTGTGATACTCAAAAAGTTTCCCAAAAACTAGGCAAAATATTCCACAACCATAATCCAAGAATCTCAGCATCAAATTTTACTCCAACATTAGACAATTGATCCAAAACTCATTGAAACTCATTCACATGGTCAGAGATAGGAGTACCTTCTTTCCACCTCAATTGCATCAACTGTTTGAGTAAAAACAACTTGTTGTTCCCAGTTTTGAAAGCATATAACTGTTCTAATTTATTTCACATTGCTTTGACATCTTTCTCATTAGCAACAAGATTAAAAACATTATCTTTCACCCATTGTCTAATATAGCTACAACCTGTTTATGCTCAAACTCCCATTCCTGATCTAACTTGGAAGTAGGCTTCTGACTCGCAAATACAGGTAAGTACATACTCTTCATAAATAGAAAATTTTTCATCTTACCCTTCCATTTATGATAATTTAAACCATTCAAATAAATCATCTTACTTGTATTAACTTCCATACTTTAACAAATTAGAAAGACGCTCTAAGACCAATCTATTGTAAGACATTGAGTTAAATCAATTGACACTAACCACAATGACAAGTCAAAATCTCCCCAATTTTTTAGAATATGTTAGGAGCATTAAAAGTAGTAAGCATGTGAGGATAAATCAAACCACAAAGCACCAAAAAATCAAATACAAAGAAACACAAGATTTTTATGTGAAAAAACTCTCAAATGTGAAGATAAAAAACCATGGACCCTTAAATCCACTCTCAAAACTTCATTATCAGTGTCAAGTACAATTTTCAACAAGTGCACAAATGAGATATAGCCTTAAACAATGAATAGAAATAACCCGATCTCAAATAAAGAACAAAGTGTGAAAAATTTTACCATAAAACTACAGTAATTTTGTGAAATTTATATCTCAATTTTGAACCATTGAAATCTGATCTCCACTATTCAAAATGTAGAATAAGATATCTTCTATCATTAGTAAAAATTCACCTTGATCAGAGTACGTTTGTTTCTCCGATTGTCAATTTGATGAAGACTATGAAGACCAGAAAGTTTCTAAAAAGTATAGCAGAAATTCTGCCTAATTTTCTTTTCTCAATCCACCAGGAGTTTAGCGAAAAGGTTTACTTTTATCTCTACTAATATACTCGTACTCAGGCTATTTTCTTATAAATATGTCTAAATTTAAAACAACAGAGATTCACATATTTGTACAAGCAATTTTAAAGTGAATTTGTAATTTTTTTTTTTTTGATTCTTCAAATTAGGAGGCCTCTTTTCAAAATTCACCAATCAAAACATGGTTTTGCTTCTGCTCAAAATGGTTGCTCTTACAAAATATACAAGTGATCATTTTCTCTTAATCATTCAATTCTTCCCTTGAGATCCGTCTGCCATGCGTATTGCTTTTCATCTTTTCCCTAATCTTTTTCTGCAATTATCAAATAAGTACGTCAGAAATCTAAAAATATTCTTTTATAATTTGGATCTAATATAGCTGACCTTTTATCTGTGCATGTAGAACGATTTTTTCTTCTATAAATTATGCCTTTTGAAAGTTTTTAGGAGTAAAACTCTGTAATCTCAAGAATCTAAAAATATCCCTTCAAAGTTTTTACAAAATTTTTCATATTTGCTGAGAAATTGCAAACCTTTGTACTTACAATTGAAAATTTAGAAAATATTTTGTTTCTTGGCACCTGCTATTTTGGGAAAACTTCTACTCTATCAGCAAGATAAATCAGTTTTCCTGGATTTTCTCCTCCATCTAATTGTATCATGTGGATGAAGCAATGGATCGGAAAACCCATATGCTGTGGCGTTTCCTTCAAGATTGTTAGAGAGCATTTATCAATGAGAGGTTGAACATGAGAAAAATATTAATGATCTAGAATTATGCCAGAAAAATTAGTAATCAAGTTTATTATGTGGTTCTAATATCTCTTAAGGCACAGTGGTTAAGGATAAAAATGACAGATTTTGTAACGGTTACAATTAAAGTTCTTGTTTTGGTTGAGAAAAATGGTAAGAAGGATCCGTGGAAAAAGACGGAAATTTAAAGGTTACCTCAAAAATCCCAAGCAAACCCAACCAAAAAAAAAAAAAAAGGCAGAAAGGAGGAAAGGTTTGTAAGGATTTGTCAACAAATTGGGACCAAGGAATTGTCTCCTAGTAATCAGAACTTCCATGTAGTTGTACTAAGTTGAATTTATTGGCACTCATTAGCACATAGAATTACTTCGCGCGGTGCAACAAATATAAATATATTTATACATGTTGAGATTATTGATTTATAAAATTAATTATAATTTATAGTATTGGGCCAAAATATGTAGTAAAAAATCATTCAAGTGAGCTTTTGACTATAGTATTTTATTGGTCAAACCAAGTGTTGCAAAAGCTATCAATATTGCTAAGTGGATGGCTGTTATATTACAGACGCCAATATGCTTTATTAAATGAATATTTATAATGGCTTGATTAATACTAATATGCTAGGAAGTGGGCATTATGATATATCAATTTTAATTTCAGTTATTACTTTGTTCATTTTACATATAAGTTTGAGGAGTACAATAGTGTAGCGCACTGTATTTAAAAATTGAAAACCAGACAACAAATAATATCTATTATTATAAAAGGAAAAATTAGTATTATTTCATCTTTTGATCAAGTTACAAGTTATTTTTTGATACAAATACAATTTCATAAAATTTAAAAAAATATTTTTATATTACTTTTAATACATAAATTCACTTTAAGATTTTTTTTATTTTCAAGGTAAAAAACACTATTATTAGTTATTTAAATTTTACTTTCAAATGCAATTAATTGTAAAAATTTAACATATGATTTTGTCTATAGCCTTATACATTCATTACTTAGCAATTCTTATCCCTTAGTCAAACCCACATATTTTTGGTAACATATGATTTTATTCACGAAGAAACAATGATGAAAATAGAATCTGTGAATAATTCTAAAATTCGGATTACTTCATATTAAACATTTGGTATATAGGTTGCGCTCCTATACTTCGTACTAATGTTATTCAAAAAACATTACACATTTATCTTTAAATTACCGAAGTTGTACCATCCTACATGAGTAGATGATGCAACCAAGCCCAAAAACAATAACTTTTCTTCTTAATTTTTTCATAAACTTTATAGTGCATAAAATCAATTTTTAATGCCTACAATATTTTTGTTGACAAGGGAATCCGTAGCCGTTACCCAATGGTGCGCACTGGATAAACCCCGCTCCTGTGGAATAGTTTGAAAGGTTAGTATTAATTTTGAGTTTTTTCACCAATTCATCTAATAATCTGTTAACATTAATAAACAATTTCTACATAATTTCAATACAATAAAAGAAGAACTAGAAACCCCATAAAAAAAAAAAACCAGTTCTTGAGATAACCTATTTGCAAATCAAAACTAGAAGAACTTAGTTTAAGTAAAAGGTCTACAAATCTAAATTTGTTCACGTATAACCTTTTAGGCAAAAAATTGTTAAGCATGATACATTTTAACTCAAGTAAGTATTTATTAGTAGAAGTGGCTCTCACAAGAAGCCATTCTAGCAGATTCAAAAGCATCGAAAAATACGCGAGTAACAGGAATATAAAAATGCCAACTTGGCACCTACCAAATTGCCTGTTGAATCTCGCATAAGAGAACATGATACATAAAAGAATACGATCATGGTCTAGATAGATAGGAGAGTATCAAATATACATTCTCATTTGGACAAGGTTTAATCCAGTAACTGTAGAGAAAAAAGAATTGGAGGAAAAATGTTAGCAGAATATAGTATCTCATGCATTGTCATTGGATATTATTGGCACCAAAACAGAGTTTGAATTGATAGAAATCTTGACTACTTTTTAAAAACCCAAAATTTATTCATTCTTAAAGAAATCTTTTACTATTTTGAGATGCACTGTTGACGTGGCTTTGCAAATGACTTGCGAATCAGGGTCTTAACCCTTTAACCACTCCAATGATTAAATTAGTATATTGTTTGTAAGAGTGAAGAATTGTTTAAAATGAATGTTGGATCGGTTATTGCTTTGCATTATGATTTTAAGCACATTCTCCTATATGTACGAGATTAGGCGAGACCCACATTTTTTGGGTTTTTAGTATTAATACATAACAAGTTGGAGTGAATTTCGGCTATGTCAACAGTCCCCAGTTTGTAGCTCAGAAAACAATACCACTAAACCTCACAAAACAATACCACCTGTAAACGAGTCGAACATAAATTAACAAACATCGTTTATGAATTATTCGTTTATTTTTAAGCCTTTTCAAGATTGACTCGTGTTCATTTAAGTTTTCATAGTTATGTTCAAACTCATTTATATTCAATTATTAGTGTTCAATAAGTGTTCATGAATAGTTCGTGAACATGTTCATTAACACATTAAACGAACATGTTTATGAATAGTTTGTTAACATGTTTATGAATACTTAAATGAACATGTTTGTGAATGCTTAAACGAATATGTTCATAAACGATTAACAAGTTAAAAAATTATACCATACCATTGTACTACTACTGCAGTAGAAGCAATAAGCTATATATCCAGTCTAACCAAATTTAACAATATAATACTCTTATCTATCTTAAACCTCTTTATCATTGTACCATCACAACAATCATGTAGGAGTAGGGCTTAAACCTCACAAAACAATACCACCACCAAATATTTCAAACCAACCAACCGAAAAAAAAAAAAAATCCCTCTTACCCTCCCTATCTCACAATTTCTCAACACACATAGATTAAAAAATTTCCAACCTACGAACCAATTTTGGTCTCCCTGCTTGATTTGTTGTATTTCATGTAACTCCTAACCAGCTATGCAGCTACAATGGCTGACATCAATGACAGTTCCCTAGCAAGTACTACCCCAGCTACAATGGTTGCTAAGAGCCTGGCATTTGAACGGTTGCAGGTAAACTTTGGGAAACGACCCTTGGGGAACTTACTCATACTCTCTTTTAAGATTATTTATAACCAAACAATGGACATCATGGATCACATAATATGGAAAATATAATTTTAAGAAGAGATTGAGAAACACCACTACTTCTATCAAAATTGGTTTCTCTCTCTTAACCATTTTTTCTGTCACAGACGATTTGATGGAGATGGTTTTTTTGCAACCTTAATGGATAGAGAGATGATCAATTTATATATCTCTAACCTTTCATCTGGTACATCCATCAAGTACACTTTTAAATAGGTAACAGAAGCCAATTAGGAAACTATAATTATTAATATATATTTATTAAGCCCAGCAATTCAGGCCACATTTTAACATTCTCTCACGTGGTCTGATACTTCAACTTTATTTTAATAGTGTAAACATTAAGTGCGCAAAACAAATCTCTTGAATATTTTCATAATTTACCTTAGCATAATAAATCACATAACGTGCGTTATGATGATCATACACTTGAACATTGCATACTCCTTTCCATATGCCATTACACTAGCAATTTATCATGTTAGATGTCATAAATGACATATAAATATCATAAAGGTCCAAAATAATGTCTTATAAACACATTTATTTCTTGTTTACCAACATTATGTATACACAATCATAATAAACAACAAAATATGCCAATATGTCAGAAACCTCTTATTGAACTCAAGAGTGTTAAAACATCATTGAAGGCAGTCATCAATACAACCAAGACCCATTTTTTGAACATGTTCCTTAAATATCTTTGGTTGCAAGCCTTTAGTTAGAGGATCTACAATCATGAGATCCGTTCTAATATATTCAATACACACTCTTTGTTTTTTAACTTCCTCCTTTATGACAAAATATTTTAACTCCATATGTTTAGCATCTCTAGAGTAGTTATCATTCTTGGAGAAGAAAATTGCTGCAAAATTATCACAATAAATTTTCAGTGACTTAGTAATGGTATCGACAACCCCAAACCCTGAAATAACATTTTGCGGCCATAATGCATGGATTGTAATCTCAAAACGCGCTACAAATTCTTCTTCCATAGTGGATGAAGCAATGACAGATTGTTTAGCATTTTTTCATGAAATTGTTCCTTTTGCTAGTAGAAACAAATAACCAAACATTGATTTTGTACGGTCAATGCATCCACCAAAATCTAAATCCGAGTATCTAATCACTTCTAATGGATTAGATCTTCTGTACATGAGCATATAGTCCTTTGTTCTTTGAAGGTATCTTAATACTTTCTTTGTAACTTTCCAATAATCCATACCTAGATTACTTCGATATCTGCCCAACATTCCGCCACAAAACTTATATCGAATTTTGTGCATGTTTGCAAATACATCAAACTGTTAACAACAAAATCATGTGGAATAGATTCCATTTCTTTACACTCCACATCATTCTCTGGACATTGCATAAGACTAAATTTATTGCCCTTTTGTATTGGGATAATTCCTGCAAAATATTTGTTCATATTAAATCTCTCAAGAAGTTTTTGGATATATTCTTTTTTAAACAATCTTACCACTCCTTGTGATCTATCTTGGAATATCGAAATTCCTATCACAAATGATGCCTCTCCCATATCTTTCATTTTAAAATTCTTAGAGAGAAATTTTTTAGTCTTATACAACGGGCCAAATCATTAGCAGTAAGTAGAATATCATCAACATATAGGACTACAAATATGAACTTACTCCCACTGATTTTTTAATAAATATCCCGATCAACAGTGTTTCTTCAAAACCAAAAGATATTATGGTATCATTAAAATTTATATACCATTGTCTAGGTAACCAATAAAGTAACCACTAATCGTTCTAGAATCTAATTTCCTTTCATATGGATTATAAACTCGTGTTTCTGCTAGGTAACCCCAAACATACAGGTGCTTCAAACTAGGTTTCTTTCCAATCCATAACTCAAAAGGATTTTTAGGAATTATCTTACTAAGAATCTTATTTAGCAAATACATAACAGTTTTTAGTGCATGCGTCCACAATATTTAGGTAATAAGGAATTACTCATCGTACTCCTAACCATATCCGTTAATGTCCTATTACGACTTTTGGACAAACCATTTTGTTGAGGTGTATCTAGCATCATAGTGATCAGACTTAGACCAATTATTGACTCGGCCAAGGTTTCAGGTCAATGGTCAATGGTCAATGGTTCAACCGGTAGGTCAATTATAAAATTAATAAATAAATAAAATATCAAAATATAGAGAAAATATAAAATATTAACTTACAAGCAACCAAACAATTGATATTGTCATAATAGCGTAATAAAATCCAAACTCCACACTCATAAGAATTGATATAAAAATGTCATCTAAGTAAAATAATAAGAAAAACAATTCCATACATATCCTACTTGCTTCTCTTACATATTCTATGCACTCCAATCTTGGCCAAAATCTGGAACCTCCACTCTTGTACTATTAGCATTTGCTTCATTGCCAACTCTTGTGTTTCCATTGCCTTCCTCGTCTCTATTTTCATTCCCATTGTTATCATCTTCTTCAGTATCAATTTCAAGCTCTTCCATGTTTAAGATATCGACAATATTTCAATATATATGGCACATTACTTCAAGATAAAATAATATGTGCTAAATCATTTCAATTAAACAACTAAAGCAATTAAAATAATTTACTACCATCATTTTTCTTGTTTTGAATAGAACATGCTCCTTGCTCACAACGAAATGTCTCCACTTCATCACTTGTTAAAGGTGAAGGCTCATCCTCTAATATCCATGCGGCATTAGAAATAAATTCTTCAAAATCAATGGGATCATAATTTCGACATTTCAAAAAGTTCTTGCATAAAATTCTCATTCAAGTTACCAATGGTATATTTTCAAAGAAGAAACAAACTAAAAAAAAAAAACTAGGATGACCGATCTAATGAATGACTAGAACGAGTCTAGGGTGAACCGGCCGGGCCGGACCGGTACGAGTCTGATAACACTACCTAGCATAGTATAATGTGCACATATGCCATGTTTCTCGAGAAATTTTGTGAATGAACCTAGACATTGTCCTGATTCATCATTTTTTCATAATACTCACCACCTCTATTAGACCATATAATTTTTACTTTTCTATCTAATTGCCTTTTAACCTCTTTTATAAACACCTAAAGGACATTTATAGCATGATATTTTTCATTAAGCAAATAGATATATCCATAACGTGAAAAGTTATCTATAAAGGTGATAAAGTACTTTTCTCCACCAATGAATGGAGTATCAAAAGGTCCATATATACCAGTGTGTATAATTTCAAGGAGTTGAGTACTTCTTGTGGTTCATTTCTTGCTATGTTTGGTCTGCTTTCCCTTAATACAATCCACACATATGTCAAGATCAGTAAAATCTAAATTCGCAATAATTTGATTCTTTACTAATCTTTCTAATCTTTCTTTGGATACATGACCCAAACGATTATGCCACAAATAAGCAGAATTATCATTCATCATGCTACGTTCAATTCCAACAATATGATGAACAGAAAATAGAGATTTCAAAAAATTAACATAAAGTTTCAATTTATATAAACCATCCAAAAGAATTTTAGAGCCAATATTGGAATTATGTTTACATAAACTAAAACAACCATGTCCAAACTTAAGAGTAAACCCACTTTCATCAAGTTTTGAAATAGAAATCAAGTTTCTAAAAATTAAAGGTACATAGAAAGTTTGTATTAAATCCAAGTGGTGACCAGTATTTAACACTAAACGATAAGTTCCTATGTCTTCAATTGGGACCTTCTTACGGTTTCTCATGAATAAAAAACTTTTAGTTGGGTTTATGGTTTGGATTGTAAAGAATCCTTGCATCAAATTTGAAATATGAGTAGTAGCAACAGAATCGAGCCACCAAGTATTTGAAGGAATTTCAGTTAAGTTTAGTTTGGAACATATAAAATGTTAGATGTACCTTTCTTTTTGAACCAAGCTTTTCAGACAATCTTTCTAATAATGTCCTTCTTTCTTACAAAAATGACACTTATCTATCTTTTATTCCTTTTTATCATCATCAGTAGTAACATGTGTCACTTTAGCAAGTACTTTCTTCTTTAATTTATTGGCTTTTGGCTTATAAATCTTACTAGCTCCTTGACCCACAAGGTTAACAGCATGAACTCCTTAATTCTTTAGCCTTGTTTCCTCCTGAATTACCATACTAGACAATTCATTAATATCCCATTTGTCCTTAATAGTGTTATAATTAATTTGGAAAAGTCGATATTCAAGAGGTAACAAGTTCATAATGAACTGCACTAAGAATGAGTCATCAACTGTCATAGCCAAGGTATTCAATTTTGCTGCAATATTTGTCATCTCGAGGATATGTTGCTGCATGCTTCGCAATCTATCATACTTCATGGTCGTGAGCTCAGCCATTAGAGTACCAGCGAGAGACTTATTAGCAGAATGAAATGTTCTTTCACAAACTTAAAGAACTCTTTAGCACTTTTAGTTTGTGAAATAGCAGTCTTAATGTTGTTAGCAATCGTCATTTGCATAAAATTAAGACATCATCTGTTAGACCTTTCCTATACTTTATAGTTTGATTTCTCAGCCTCACTGCTCATGTCTGTAATAACAATAGGTTTTTGTTCCAATAGTGCTAAGTCAAGATCCAAAACACCTATATGGAAATTGACTTATTTGCACTATTCAAAGAAATCCAAACCATTAAACATAGTAACAGAAGAAGCATGAGAATGAAGGAAAATACCTACAAACATAAATACTCAATAAATTATCGAATTCAAATCATTAAACATTTAAAATATATTGGAGGCTTCCTTTGGGTAAGCTCAACAATATATTATCATAAATTTAATGCCATACAAACTTTATTAGATAATCAAATAAGCCTCATCAAATAAAACCGTATCTTTGGTTACACAAACATATTTGACAAACAAATTGATTATCATCCATAATGTTTATTAGTCATAGAATATTAATTTTACCTTTGGGTAAATTCTAAAATGTTATCAACTAATAAATATCAATTATTCATATAATTACAATAATAAGCACTAACATAATATGAATAAATGAGTATAATTTACTACATGACAAAAAAAAAATTAATTAATTAGTTTGGTTACTTTGGTGACTAACAAACTAATCTTTTATTTTAATATCATATGTAAATCTAACAAGTCAAAAGAATCACGACATTAATATTCTCAAAATAATAATATGACAATAAAATAAAAATATATCATAATATTCCATAAAATAAATAAAAATAGAATAGATAATATAATTGCCATAAATTCCAACATTAATTGAAATATAGCCATCCAGTTTTGTTTCTCACTACAGTACCAAAATCAAGACAAATTTGATTGTTTTGTGATTGTCAGTTATTGTCTAGCAGTTAGGTTGTTTGATTTTTACCCAGGATCCCAAGGCTCGATTCCAAACAACATAAACTTTTTTTGGTTTCCTATTTTTCTGGGTTCCAAGCAATCACATAACCAGGCTTTCACCCAGCACATAAATCAAGACAAACTTTTATTCTTTTATTCGGTAGCTTTCACATAAATCAAGACAAATGTTTGGCTCTCAAGCAGTCACATACCCAACAATTTTTTTATAATCAAAATCCGTATGGCCATGAAAAGAAATAGTTTTTCACTTTTTCAAAATTAGTATACAGATGATTTATGATCAAAATCATTAATGGATAAATTATTTATGCTTAAACCCATGCTCTAATACCATATATAAAACTTAAACTTCATGATATAAATATAAAGTAGGATTTTCAAATAAATAATTTATCACAAATAATTAAATCATTAGGATTGTGTACTTGATATAGAAAATATAATTTTGAGGAGAGATTGAGAAACACCACCACTTCTGTCAAAATTGGTTTCCCTTTCTTAACCCTTATTTCTGTTATAGACGGTTTGATGGAGATGGTTTTTTCTGTAATCCTAATAGGTAGAAAGAGGACCAATTTATATATTTTTAACCTTTAATTTTGTACGTCCATCAAGTACCCCAATAGACGGTTGAGATTTGTTTCGCTATTAAATAGGTAATAGAACCCAATTAAGAAGCTATAATTATATATTAATATATATTTATTAAGTCCAATAATTCGGGCCACATTCTAACACAAAAACTTGAAGATTTTGAATTGATCACATTGTTTGGTAAAATTGAAAAGAAATAAGAATTCATTGATCTTGATGAGCAATAAAAAAACCCTCGACATAATTGAAAAATATATTGTTGAAAAGAAAATAGATGAGTTAATTTTCACCAGTTCAATGAAAATTGTGAAAAGTAAGTCAAAAATGTTTCGAAATTGAAACCATGTCCGTTGACAGTGGTTTTAAACGCTATCCTTTTGATCATGCTTCACATGTGAAGTCATCTACTCATAGTGCAGTTATCATCGTATGCTTATATGTTGATAATTTGATATTTACTGGAAATAATTCCAAGATGATTGCAGAATTCAGGGAGGCTATGATTCGACAGTTCGAGAAGACAGACATGGGTCTTATGTCATACTTCCTTGGAATTGAGGTTTTACAGACTAATCAAGGGATTTTTATTTGTCAAAAAAAATATGCTGGAGATATTTTAAAGAAGTTCAAGATGGACAATGCAAAACCAATCTTGACTCCAGTTGAAGAACGGATATGTTTGACCAAAGATAGGACTGGCACTTGTGTGAACCCTACTTATTTTAAAAGTTTAGTAGGGAGTTTGAGATACTTGACAACTACAAGACCTGCTATCAATTTCAGTATTGGCTTCATTACCAGATTTATGGAGAATCCACGTCAGTCTCACTTGCAGGCAACTAAGAGAATTTTGAGGTATATTAAAGATACTCAAGGTGATGGACTTTTTTATGTAAATGATGATCCTATTGATCTCCTTAAATTCACTGATAGTTATTGGGTTGGTGACATTATGGAGAGAAAATGTACTTCTGGTTATGCTTTCTTTATTGGTTCCGGTATATTTTCATAGAGTTCAAAGAAGCAACCAGTTATCGCATTGTTTATAGTGAAGGCAGAATACATTGCAGCGGCTAACAGTGTTACTCAAGCATTATAACTTAGAAGAATACTAGATTTTCTTCAGCATAAGCAAGATGAAGCAACTACTATCCTCTGTGATAGTACGTCGGCAATAAAAATGACAAAGAATCTAGTGTTTTATGGTCAAAGCAAGCATATTGATATCAAATTTCACTTCATTCGTGATTTGATTCAACGAAAGGAAATTGTGATAGATTATTGCAAGATAAAAAATCAAGTGGCTAATATTTTCACAAAAGTGTTGAAGATGGATTTGTTTATGAAGTTGAAGAAAATGCTAGGCATGACATTTATGAAAACTTAGTTTAAGAAGGTAATGTGGTAGAATTAAACTAAATTTGCTGTTAGGTCTGTGATTTTGTAATTTGGTAATTCTATTGGGTTTAGAATTTTTAATCACATTGAGTTATAGATTTAGTAATTATCAAATCCAATAGGTGTAGGGTTTTCTTGAATCCTATAAATAGGAGATATTATTCACAATTGATATACAGAGAAATACAAAGTAACAAAGAAATACAAAGAAAATAGCCACCAGCCTTCCAACACCGCATGGCTTGGTTTTTGTCAAGCTTTTATCAATTTTACCTTTTTCCTATTTCTTATTTGTTTCTTGGCCGAAGTTGGAAAATTTGCAAAAATAGCACCCTTTGGCATGCCTATTACAAAGATAGTAGCTACAAAAATTTCTTTGCCAAATTAGCAGGTCAACAGTGTTTGACCACATCAAAAGACTAAAATGCCCTCAATTTGAAAACCGCGCCTAAACGATTTCATACGAGCAGTCAATTGGTTCTCGCTACTTCGCCTTCAATTCATTAGCTTTCAGTTAATCAGATGGTTGGTTCTTGCTCTTGTTTCATCGCAAATCTGAATTTTCCAACTCATTTTCCAATATTATTCGTCGATTCAACACCCAATTCACAAAACCTTTCTCGTCGTCAAGCATAAACATCATCAATGGAGAAAATGCGAGGTGAAGCATTATCTAGCAAAAAGAAGATGGAAAGAATAGAAATCTCACAAGCTGACAGACTAGAATAAAAAGATCAGATGAAATTTAGTTTCGTTTTTGATATATAAGAGGCTCAAATGTTCCTTTTTTGCTGATTAACCCCACATAAATGTTAGAATAAATTAGACAATTTAGGGTGGCACAATCGCCTTTGTGATTGGTTCGAACAATGTAAAACCGTGCATATACATAGTGATTTTGCTTAAATTTGAACTATGTTTGACCTAGAATTTAGAATAGCATATGTCGAAAAAACAATTGAAACATTGCTCAATATGTCAAAAACTATATTATTGATGAACGCTTGTCGATAAATAGGTCAAGAAATATGTCGAGAACTAGATCAATAAATATGTCAAAAATTTTGTCGAAAAACTGTCGAACCCTATGTCGAGTTATATGTCGAACACTACACACTATGTCAAGAATGTCGAGAACTAGGTTGAGAAACATGTTGATAAATAGGTCAAGAAATATGTCGAGAACTTTGCCGAAACAAATGTCGAAAACTAAATAATATGTTGAGAATGTCGAGAACTAGGCCGAGAATATGTCGAGCATTATGTCGAAAAATATATCAAACTCACTATCGAAAAAACTGTCAAGCTCTATGTCAAGTAATATATGGAAACTAAGAACTTTGTCGAAAACTATGTCAATAAATATGTCAAATGCATTGTTGACCATTACATTGTCACATAAAAACACTATACTAATTTGCTTTATTTCATACAAGAACATCTCAAGGATCAAATGGTCATTGAGGGAGACTTTTCTCTGCCCAGGTTTCTTAGTACTACTACTACGAAGCCAATATGAAGAGAATCCGATCCAAATTGACAGATACGCAAAAACAAATCCTCCGAAGTGAAAGTCATCTTGCAGAAATTGCTCTTGACCATAAGCATACATTCTGGTGCAAACAGATAATCCATTTCGTGTTGTTGAGGCAGCTTATGTCAAACGAGGAATTCAATGTGGATAATAACATACACTTCAACTTCAAGGGCAAGAAGGTTAAATTTGGCAAGAGGGAGTTTGCTACCATTACGGGGCTCAAGATGGGAGACTTTGATCTTGCATATGCCAAATACCAAACACCAGATGGTTCTTCTACAATCACCAAGTACCTAAAACATCTGGGCCAAACAGATGAGACCACATATGATGAAGTGTTCAAGGTTTAAGACCGTATCAACTCAACATATCCAGACAATGAGGTTGTGTCCATGACACTTTTGCTTCTATACACCTCCATCATTGGCTTGCAAAAGAGAACTAGGATCGAAGACAAGCTGCTTCATTTGGCCTGTAATTGGAGGCAATTCGATGAAATGCTGTGGGGTTATCTATCTTACATGGCTACTATGGATAGTGCTATAAAGGCAATGGTCAATGCCTTGAAGCAGACTGGTCACCCAAAACACAGGACTTACACTATTAGGGGATTCCCAATTGTAATAGGGGTAAGGATACTAAATGTTTGTTAAGTTTGACTTTTGTTAGGGGTTCTTTCCCACATAATTAGTTATGCTAATTTTTCATTCACTGTCTCAAGTGTTTGCATATGAGACAATGCCACATGTTGAGCGGTTCAAGATGGTTGAGAAAGTTGAAACCTCTAAATGCAAGCCTAGGATGTGCAGATGGAAATGATTGAATGCACAACGTAGAGATCAAGAAAGGAAGAAGGCTTGGTCAAAAAGAACAGTCAACGAAGAGGAACGTTTTGTTTATTAGCTAATGTTTGATAATTAGTTTGCCAAATAGATTAATGAATGTTATTATTTTATGTATTTTAGAACGTGAAAATTACCTGAATAAATCCAATGCCCGAAGAGATAGAAAAATTCTTGAGTTGGAAAGAAGATGAGAAGGTTGGCGAAGAGGAAGAGTTCGAAGGAGATGAAGAAGACTCCTTCCAGAAGGTCGAAATAATTTTTTACATGTCTTATAGGAAGAGAGTTAGAGAAGACGAGGCTGCAGAACCATCAAAAAGACAGAAGTTACCCAGGGTAGAAAGACGGGAAAAATGAAGAGCCTTCATTAATTAGATGGTTGCACATGTGGCAAAGTGTGAGTTTGAAATGAAAGAGACAAAAAAGGAACTCGTACTCGAGCGAGCTCGTTCGATCGCACTGGAGGAAGTGAATAGTCTTAATGGTACCGTCGAGCGTCTAATTGCCACTGTCAGCTAGATGTCTAAATATGTACACCATTTGATGGCCATACAAAGTACGCTCGAATCTAGTCCGTTTCTGGATGATGATGAAGATTCAAGTATCAATGGCCAAAGTCTGCAACTCCCAAGAAATGATAAAGGTCAAGCCCCTCAAAAAAAGGATACAGAGGAAGAGACTGGTGATAAGAACGAGGGGGTCTCTGATGCTCAAAAGGCCAATGATGAGGGGTCTAAGTCCGACGACAATGCTGGGTAGGCTGAGGGTGAGCATATCGTGAAAATGCAACAAGAGGGAGTTAATGTAATTGATATTATTCATCAACTCACTAATGAACACACTACTCCTTAATCCTAAGCCATTGTACCAATGGAGAGTGCTCCACCACTACCAATGAAGGAAAATGAGACGAAAACTCCAGCAAATGGAGTCCTTGTGAGACAAAATTTGAGACTGACAATTGCCCTAGAAGCGGTCAGTGTGGGGTATAGTAGAGTAGTTGTGCAGCTAACTCCTAAAAATGTTGAAGAAATGGAGCAATGGATGAGGAAGAGACCACCCCTCTATTTGGATACGGAGGTTTTATTGTTGGACTCTGATATGCTAAGGACAATGTGGATAAAACGATTTTGGCTCATCAGTCATGTAAGTTATTTGTTTGCGAGTTTCTTCTTACAAACTTTATTACTAATGATTTTCTCCTAATTACATATCCTTTTATTTTTGCAGCAAATTAATTTGTATACATCTATGCTATTAAAGAGGATAATTTGTAAAGGTCACGATGATATATCCATTATGGAATCTTATTTCGATGTAAGTTATTTTTACCATTGTTTTTCTAAGGATATGTTAAATAATTAATTCAAGCGCCTAATTTTTTAAATTGTAATTTAGTCTATCACTGAAAGAGGATTGTGATACATTCATTTGATGAACTGTTTTATTTACTTTGTGTTAGTTGGACATGAAGCAGTTTTTGGCGATGAAGCAGTTTTTGATGATTGTCCATTTGAACACGATTATCGAAAGATGGACATCGTGTTATTCCTCTATCACATAAATGGCAACCATTGGATGCTGTGAAGATAGATTTGTATGCACAAACATTTCATGTGTACAACTCATCGGATCAAGGGGCAGCCGTAATGCCAAAGTTGGCATATCCCATTGCGACAATGCCCAAACTACTTGATGCGTGTGAGTTTTACACATACTTTGCCAGAAAACATCCAAATGAGGATAAATGGAAAGTAGTGATACAGGAAAATTTGGTGCACCAAAAAAAAGGGTAAGTATCTACTAAATTGTATACTGCGAGTTAGTTCCCATTTGATTAGGAATAATTAAATTTGTCCTATGATGGTTATTTTGCAGGAGTAGTGACTGTAATATTTATGTATTAAAGTGGGTTGAATGCATTATCCATGGGTTGCCACTCAATACAATTACATCGGCAAATGCTCTGTAGCTGCGTAAACATATTGCGTCTACACTTTACCTCCATGCAAAGGAGGAGCACGTTAGGAGGCAAGAGATTAGATCCAAAAATAGAGCGAGAAAATGATATACACATTTAGGGATGTAAATATACATTCTTTTAACTTAGTTTTTTAATGATGTAAATATACATTCTTTTAACAAATTCTTTCAATGTAAATATATCATTCATATAGGTTTATTTACATTACGTAACTCATTCTTTTAACTCATTATGTAACATACATATAATCCATTTGTTCAATGTGTGACTATATTATTTAATACAGTTTTTGTGTGACTTATAAGGATTTCATTTTTTTGTGTAACTTAGAATTATATTAACAATTTTGTTGTGCGACAATGAATTTGATTAACGATTTTGTGTGACAATGCAATGTATTTATAGTTTATGATGTTAAGTTCGACATTTTCTATTTTTGGTTTGATAGTGTTTTCGATATTTTCCGACACAAGTTTGACATTAGATTCGACATTTTGTATTCTAGGTTTGACAGTTTTTTCGACATTTTCCAACACAAGTTCGACATTAGGTTTGACATTATCTGACATACGTTCAACATTTTCCGACATACATTCGACATTTTCTGACATAAGTTCGACATTTTTTAACATAATCTCGACAAGATCGACATCTACTTTAAGACTTAGGGCACTTCTCAACTCACTACTCAACATTTTCACGAATTTAGTGTAGGAAACGAATTTTAGATTTTTTTTTTATATCTAAACTTTAATATATAAACATTTCTTAAAGGAGTGCCAAATTAACCTTCATTGCAAATCACCCTAAACCATCTGTTCACACACCCATCACTAGAGTATATCACACATTTTTCCTTCATCATCTCCTAATTAACACGGTGAAAATGAGCATTGATCTATAGGTACACAGGTTTCTATTATTGCTTCTTTTTTTGGTATATGTACCCGTGTTCAATGAAGGGTTTTCTTGTATGAGATTGGGTAACGTGCAACTAATAGGTCTCTAATGAGTTAATTGGATTGTTTGTTAATGGGTTAATTTCATTGTTAATAAATATGATACCGTTACAATAAATTTGATTTGCATATTGACTAAGTTCAATGTTGTAATTTGTAAGGAATGGCGCACCTAAATGTTTGGTCTGTTCATGTTCTTGATGGGGGAGAATAGACTGTTGATCCATTGATGAATGAGCAAAGATTCATTAAATATAAGAGCATTGAAACTCTATTTTTTAAAAAAGATGCAAGTTTCTCAGGAATAGTGAATTACATAATATGTATCATGGGCTTAGATCCGGAAATCAAAAATAAACTGGTTATCGAATACCTATCCAAATACCTATCAAAGATCACCATCCTGCCCATCAAAAATGATTACTATGTGCAATGTCTTCTAAATGAGATTATAAAGCGGTCTAAGGATGTCAGGATACCTATATGTATTACCCTTCGAGAGGTTGGAGCAACACGAGATGAATACAGTGCTAGCAACTCACCTATAAAGTGTTTGAGCTCTGATAATCCAATATAGACTAACGATGTAATCCATTTAAGAAAGTTGAATGAGAACATTTTTAGCAAACCAAATGAAGTTCTAGTTAATGAAGAAAGTGATGAGAATGATGATCAAGTTAATGAAACCGTTATTGTGGAGGATGTAAATATAATTTCTATGGAAACAAGAAGGGAGGAAACAATCATTGAACTGGTTCAAGAAAACATACATTGCTTTGACACTACAATATCCTCGCATGCGGGTGGTTCTTCTTCAAATAGATTATCCATAGTGGTAGATGTTGCAGTAAAGTATGTGTTTGAGACTAGGTATCATTTGTTTATGAAGATATCCATGCTTGCCGTGAAACATTTCTTTGAGTAGAAGGTTGTTAGGGCAATAGCAAGTTCTGGTACCTAAGGTGTAAGGATAAAAATTGCAAGTGGAGACTAAATGCATCGACGATTAGGAATTCATCAGCTTGGAACATTAAGAAATATGACAACACCCATGCATGCCAATCATCGTTAGTTCAAAGTAACAATCGGCAGGCATGCAACTAAGTAATTGGTTCGTAGATCAAGTGCAAGTACTAGGACGTATGTCGTTCGTATAAGTCGAACGAAATAATTTCATATATTCGTTCGAATTTTGGTGTGAACTTGACATACAACAAGGTTTGGCGCTCAAGGGAATCTGCATTACACGAAGTCAGAGATAATTATGATTGTGCATATAGGATACTGTCATCCTATTTACACGTGATGAATGAATTAAACCCGAGAACTTTTACTGAACTCAGTATTAAAAAATATGAAAGGATTCAAGTATTTATTCATCGTTCTTGGTACTTCGATTCATGGATTCCGTAGCCACATGCGACCAGTTATAGCTATTGATGCTTGCTTTTTGAAAAGAACATATTCTGGGTCGTTAATCATTGCAACTTGCATAGACAGTAATAACCAAGTCTATCCTGTCGAATGGGGTATTGTTGATTTTGAAAATGACGCATCGTGGGAGTGATTTTTTCAACGGTTAAATGCTGTAATTGGTAATGATATGGATGGCTTGGTATTTGTTTCTGACCGACATAAAAAACACTGCAAAAAGCATAGCAAATGTTTTCCCAAATTCCTTTTATGGAGCTTGTATTTATCATCTGAACAATAACCTGAAAGCAAAGTTCAAACACAAATACGTGATCTTATTACTTTTTAAGATTGAAAAGGCTTACACTGTTATTGAATTCAATGCGCTGTTCTTGCCTCTTTCACTGCACAATTCAAGGGTAAGTGAGTATTTACGGAAAGTTGGGATTGAACGTTGGTCGAGAGCACATTCAGGTGGGAGACGGTATACAATAATGGCCACTAACATTGCAGAATGTCTGAATGCATCTCGGGGATTACCTATTCATTCTTTGGTTGATTACATCCATAACACGCTCTAGAGGTGATTTCACGAAAGGCATACAGCTGCTAGTAAAATGAAAACACCGACAACCTTATACATTGAAGATCAAATTGCATCCAGAATGAAAGAAGCACAATCCTATGTTGCTGTACTGGTTAATATACACCGATGGTGGGTATGAGACATTACAAACCAAAATGCTATGGCTGATTTGCTTCAAAAAAACGTGCACGTGTCAAGTGTTTGACATAGACCAAATCCCTTGTATTTATGTATTAGCTGCAGCCCGTCACTGACAAATTGACTATTACACCTTATGCTCGCCACTTTATCACACTGATGCACTCTTAGGTGCTTATGCAGATTCTATTATGCCAGTTGATTAAGGATTGGAATATGCCGAAGAAGTTTTGGCTATTCAACTATCATCACTGGAACCAAGGTCTAAGAGTAGTAGGTGCAAGAAAAAATGGAATTCCTTCAACAAGCGAGCAAAAAATTGCAAAGAAATGTGGTCGTTGTGGAGAGAGCGGAACAACCAGCAAACTTGCTCAAATCCATTCGTTAGTAGGGAGAAAAAGTGATGACATTTTGTGCTTTTCTTTATTGAATATTTGAATTGACTCAGTTCCATAAGAACATTAAATTCATTCACCTTTTTTTTTTTGAATATTTTAGCAAATTACGCAACCAATAACAACCATATATATGTTCTATTAATACAATACAACATATTAATTAATGAAATAAATACGATTTCAATTAATTTTTCCCTCAAACCCCTCTTGGAATGATCAAAGACATCTTGAATCCCACATTTGAAACAATGCAGTGGTCGACATGGTACTCGACATAGTGATCGACATATTCTTGACATTAGATTCGACATCT
Organism: Gynochthodes officinalis; assembly: GCA_020080225.1. NCBI lineage: Eukaryota > Viridiplantae > Streptophyta > Magnoliopsida > Gentianales > Rubiaceae > Gynochthodes > Gynochthodes officinalis. The sequence goes on along the minus strand of CM034621.1, from coordinate 15,238,970 downwards.
TTATCCACACTTTTCTCGACATTCTTCTCGATATTTTTTCTACTTTTTTCTCGACATTTTTATCAATAAATTTCTTAGCATATTTCTCGACACATGTTCATCATTCAACCGGGCTTGATATGGTTCTCGACATATGTTCATCGTTCAATCGTGCTCGATATAGTTCTCGACATATGCTCGACAAATTTCTCGTTCAAACCCATTTCAACTTAAAAAAAAAAAATTACTTGTGATAGGATATGCACAGTAAACACACCCTGTGTGATAGAAAATATGAAACTAAAATAATTATAGGCAAATTTTCGAAGTTCGTCCAGTTTTGTGTTCCTCGCGTATATGCCGTGGTTTCACCCACAGACTATAATGAGTTTGGTGAGACGGGGTTGTTGATTCAATGAAGGATGAAAGATAATTGGCCATTAATTCCCTTATAGATGGATAAACTGAAGTCTTCGACGATTATTTATTTAGGCGCGAATGTTTCTAACGTTTTTTGTGAATAGAGGGGCATTTTTGTCTTTTCGCTAAATCAAACAACCTTGACCTACTATATTTATAAACAAAATTTTAGAGCTGCTGCCCCCTTGGGGGTGGCCAAGTTGGTGTGGCGGGTGAGCGCGTAACCGTAAGGTCACGAGTTCCAATCCCCCTGCTGACACCTTCTTGGTTGAGCCCGCCGCACAGAATTTGCCTAGTGCGGTTTACATCTCTTGTATGGTTTGCGCTTTATTACAGTGAGGTTCTAACGCGCATTAGTATTGATTGCGGGTTCCTGTGTCAAGAAAATTTTAGAAATTTTTATATTTGCAAAAGGCATGCCAAAAGGTGCTATTTTTGCAAATTTCCTGCCAAAGTTCTTCTAAAGAAATCAAACAAATTAGTTGTTCAAGTTTTGTTTATGTGGGGCCGAAGTCATTAAAACTAATTTTGTCTTATTATAACTTGTGCCACCCGAAGCTTTGAGAAGCTTTTGTCTCAAATCAATTTTGGTGAGTTTTTGAAATTTATTATTTTTTATCCCAACACATGATTTATGAAGCATCAGAAATTTCAAAGAAAATTCAAGCAAATGATGATTTTGGAAATGTTCGTAAAATTAAAGAAATCACTTGGCATGATCAATTGTGAAAGTTTTGATTTAAGGGAGGAAATGTAAATAAAACATGACTAAATCAAAGCCACACAAAGCTTCCTTGGTTTCCAAGGTAGAAATTTTTTTAAAACAAAATTAGTCGGCTGTTTTTTGCAGACTTCATAAGTCCGCTGACATTATATATATGTGTGTGTGTTTTTTTTTTTCCCTTTGAGTTCTATGAGAAAGAAGGCTTTCAGAGACGACGTAAACAATATAAGCATAGCACTTCAAGGGAGTTTTTGGAAGAATTTTAAAAAGAGACACAGCTTTATTGCTGTAGTTAATAAATTACGTTTTTTATTTAATAAACCTAGGAGCATAAGCTATATAAAAAGCCAATCGACTCTTTTTTCGGTCAAAGCCATATGATTTTGTGGTATTGTAGATAATACTATTTTTATTTTTATTTTTTTGAGTGAAAATTTTCCCACTACCAAATGTTCTCAATATTTAATTTTTAGAACCTAACAGATTAGGTTCATTTTAATGCTTTTTGATGTAAATATTTGCTTTTATTTTTCTAGACTTACTTTATATTTTTAATTTTTTAATATAAAGAATTATAAATCTCAAAATAATCTACGTGATATTCATTTAATAAAAAAATTATTAAACACTCGTAATAATAACTATTTAATGGCTTCTGACATGGCCACGTTAGTTCTCCGTGAAACATGAGATTTTAGAATGCGGGTAGCCCCATTACTCGAAAAAAAATAATCAGTAATGTTGTTTAAAAAAATATATATCGAAGCAAATGAAAATCGTGGTCTGTAACGATTGACGCGTTTCGCTATTTGCGGCGTGGAGCAAGCGAGCTTAACACTTTGAGGATTGAGCGCGGTGTTGGACCGTTTCTGTGGTCTTAGTTTGGCAGATCTGGAGTTGACCATTCTTTCCCATTGAGAGCTGCCTTGGTTTGAGTTTGAGACTTTGACCCACCGACTGTGTGAAGTGTGCATTAGTTTTCCATTTTTTCTTTAAAGTGTTTTTCTGATTTTCTCATTTTTTGAAGGTATTATAGCGTCGCGTACCTCATGTGGGATTGGTAAAATTTAGCAGAAAAGGTCTGTGTAATTAATTATAATTTACGCCTCTGTTACATTTTTTAAAAAAAATTGGTAACATTTAACATCATAATATCTAACCTATTCAATTAGATTAATTTGAAGGGTTGGACACTTAATCATCTAAACAGAAATGTGAGCAACATGTTTTTAGGTTTTATGATTATTGCATAATATAATCCCACGATAAACAATTGTAAGAATTTTAAAATTCTATTGGAGGGCAACATTATTTTAATTTTCACAAATTTCAAATGACTTTTTTTTTTTTGTGCAACAAGTTTGTTTTTAACTAATATTTAAATGCACGAAAATACTCAACTTTGATCTTTTGTTTTCAAATGCAATCAGAGATTTGGCTCTTGAAATTCTTAAAATAGAGTACACCGTTAATTATTCTAGTATTTACCTATAATTTCAGTCATCAAGCCGTTTGAATTTTTTTAGGAAATGTGCTCAAAGTCAAGATCATAGGTTCGAAAGTACTTGAAAGCGGAGAATTTTCTGATGAAAGGAATTAAAAAAAAAAAAAAAGAAAATTGTTCTTTTTAAATGGAAGAGAACAAAATAGTTTGACTTTGACCTCTAATATGAAAACAGTACAATTTTGTACTTTATGTTTCAGTGACAGATGTTTCCTTTAGCCTGTTTTAGTTTGCAATGGTAGATAGTTTGCTGGAAAAAAAATATTAACCTGGCATCTGAAAAAGCCATTGTTACATATCGTAAGAGTTACATGAGTGTCATTTGGATACAGATTATTGTAGCAAAAACTAAGCTGTGATATAAGTCGCAAAAACTTCAGTTCAAGAGTTCACATCCTATTCATCTTTCAAAAAATACTTTAATTTAGTACATGTGAAAATTGAAGTACTAAAAAAAATATTATAAAATTGACCAAACTACCTTAACCCTTTAATCCATCTCACCCTCAAACCCCAAACAAAAAAAAAAAAAAAACAAAAAAAAAACCTATTATACAGCAGTTGCAGATTTTTTCAATGCAGTAGATCAGTCAACAAAAAAAATTATATACTTAAATTTTTTGATCTCTATACGTGTACATATTGGGCGGATAAAATTTTTGCTTTTCTGAAGGAGTGTTAAAGCGCACCGTCCTATATAATGTACAGGTTACATAAAATATTTTCTTCTTTAATTGATATTAAAAAAAACATTACTACTTATTTTTGTCAACTTGAAGTTCAAATAATTATGACAATGAAATCTAATAATTATGGTGAGAGCTAAATACTAATAACGATAATACTTACAAAAATAAATTTATCGAGGGATTATGGAAGTTGCTAGAATATTTATAGATATTTTTGAAAATACATCTTGATGAAGTCGTAACCCGTTACTGTCGACAATCCGAGCTTGATGTCACATTTCAGAAGCTCCTAAATCAGTGATAGTAATAATTCCTGCAAAACAGATTCCGGAAGAGTTCTCCGGGGAAGATACTCCGATGCTTAAGTCAGCACTGCTTTTAGAGAGTAATATTTTTGGGTATCAGTTATTGCTTATCCATACCTGGTGGTGTCGGCCGGCTTTTATTTCTTTCTTGCCGTTAATCATGGGATTTTGTAACGATTTCACAGTTGATAAATTACAGATATTTCTCCTTTTGAAGTGTCATTGTTATCTTCCCTTGATTGTGGATTTTGTTTACGTGTTTATGGATGAACACGATTCTGTTATTATTGTGAACTTATTATGGAAATGGAATTCTACAGTAAAGTAAGAATCATTTACTACTGTAAATATTTGGGTATCTCTTAGATACTCTTTTGAGGATCCAAAGTCGTAACTATCAGGATTTGTTAGGGACTTGCAATCCCGAACTGTATTGAACTCACAGGTCCTGAACTACATTAGATGCACAGGTCCCGGACTGTATTGAACCCACAGGTCCCGAACTGCATTAGATGCACAGGTCCCAAACTGTATTAAACTCACAGGTCCTGAACTGCATTAGATGCACAGATCCCAAATTATATTGAACTCACAGGTCCTGAACTGCATTAGATGCACAGGTCCCGAACTGTATTGAACCCATGTATTGAGCCCACGTCCATCATAAGCCACCTAGACCTTTGTCGGATTTTATCAGGCAAAGGTCTAATAAAAAGAAATAGTGGGAGAAAATATAGAGAACTGAAATACATCGTGTCAAGACAGGAGTTATGATTCCGCTTTTCAAGAGTGTGACGTGAGAGATATCGTGGGGTAATAAAGATCGTGTGGGTCCACACGAAAGCTAGAAGTTTTAAGGTATAAAAGTAACTTTTCGATTTTAGGGTATTTACCCAGCATTACTAGCAGCCTGTATTGGAATTGGAGAGGCAGGAAGATACAGTCAAGGGACGCCGACGAATAACAATAGTTTCTCACCTCTAAAAAGTAAGTATGGCTTCTTCCCCTTCAATGTCGTTAGAATCTTCCCAAGGGGGAAGAACAATGTCTGTGTCAGGAAGGGATGATGATGTCTTTGAATTATCCAGTCATGGATTAATAGGAGTTAGGAGACGTAGTATGAGAGGAAAGAGAGCTGTAGTTGTCACCAGTTCGGAGGGAGAAAAGAATGTATCAACGAGTTTGAATTCCCCGGAAGAGGAATTGGAAGAATTCGTGGTCCCACCGGTGGTAGGGTACTCTGTAAAATATACCCTTACGGCGGAGGGGTTAGAGTCGATGTTTAGCGAAGCCGACGTGAAGAAGTTAAAGAGGAAGTATCATATTCCGAAAGAATATGGTGCTAGGGTTCCGGAGAGTGAGGTTAAGGCGTGTAATCCGCCATCTGGATATACCGCCGTGTATGTGGACCTCTTTAGGTTGTTTTTTTGTATGAAAAAATCAGCGAACTCGGTCGGGTATTTCACCTTTTTCTCTAGGTATAAGAGTAAGGGGGTAGGCCTTCCACTCATCATGAGTGGAAGAAGAGATTCTTTTTTGTGAAATCTAATATGTGGGTTGAAAACGGGGTGGTTCTTCGGGGAAAGAACAAACCCGTACCCTAATTGGAAGAAATAGAAACCCCCAGGGAAGAGCATATATTGAACTCCGAGAAGAGAGGATTGATAATTTTACGGAGAAAGATTTGGTTAAATACGATCTAAGCCCCGCGATGACTGATACCGGACCTGTGGTTGTCCAATCTTCACAAGATGACGAGGGCAGGGACTTTGTGTGAGCTTTATAACGGTTGTGTTTATTCAGATATTAATGTTATATATCACTTATGCAATTAAATTTGGAAGCTTAATCAAAGTGGAACCTACTAATGGGGCCCAGCCGGAAACAGGGGGAGTATCGCAAGGAGTTCCTTTAGTTAAGGAAGTGGAGATATGGGATTCTTCCAAGAGGAAGGCAGAGGAAGAGGTGGTGACGATTGTTACTCTAGTTAAAAAGAAAAGGGTGAAGGTGCCAGCTACAGAGAAGGCAGTCGGTTCTGAGGTAGATACCGCAGCAGAGATTGCAGTTTTATTTGCTAAACCTAGGGCAGAGGAAATGCTGAGGTTTGAGGGATTGGAAAATTACCAGAGGAAGTTGGCAGAAATGCCATTGACCGAGTTAAATGACAAATTTTGTCATATTATTCCCTGGGTAAAGTTTCCTTTTGGGTAGACAACTGCAGTTCATCTCATTTCTTTTTGGTTTTTTTTTTTTTTATAAAGTGGGTTATTGCATAGGCACTTGAGATCTGGAGTGAATATTTCTTGAGAATGAATGACGAGGCTGGGATAGTTGCAGCCTATAAAACTGAGAATGAAGAGTTGAAAGAATCGGGAAGGGTGGCGGTCGAGTCCAGAAGAAAGTTAGAGATGGAGGTTGCAAAAATGCCGAAGGAACAGAAAGAAAAGGAGAAAGAGATGTCAACTTTGCAATACCAGCTACGAGAAAAAGAGATCGAGTTGCTGAAGACTCTGAGCGTAGCACAAGAAGAATTCTCTAAATTGTTAGTGAAGAAGATTTTTTACACGTAAGATTACGGAGATTTCGTTATTAAGTTCTGTAGAGCTGCTGGGCAGGTTGGTGGCCACGAGGTGGCAGTGGATATTCAAAAAAGACATCCTTCTCTGAGGCTTGAGGAATTACCTAGTTATGACCCAGAAGCTGAGGTAAGGGCAACTCAGGTGTACATGAATGCTGTTAAGGCGTTTGACGGCTTATTTGCCTTATTAGAACATATAGCCTCCCGTGACTCTCCAATGACCTTGAAGGAGCTGAGACTGTGTAATGTGGACGAAGATCCAAATCTTCGGGATGAGGCTGATGCAGGGCCAAGTGACCATGCAGTAGCAAGGACATCGGCGCATGAAAGTGAAGCTCCCCACGAGGCTAGCTCTTGGGTTGACTTTACTTTGAATTTTTTCATAATATTTTTTAGACACATTAATGGTCTGTAAACTTAAGGGATGGTTTTTTTTCTGGGAATTGCTAATTGGATATTTTTCTCTGTTCATGTGTTTGATGGTTTGTATGCTAGGCATTTGTTATTCCGAACAAGAGTTCGTGTTAGTCATCTACACGAACAGATCAGGGTGCTTGAGGGCGCCACTACAGATCTCCGAGATACCATATCTCGCTTAAAGAGAGAAAACAGAGAGTATTACGAGCAAGTGTCGTATTTACAGGACCAAAATCACTACTTAAGTGAGGATTTGACCCAAAAGCAAAGGTTATTAGAGGACCTAAGTTCATCAAGTAATGAGGAGTTATTGAAACAATTGCTAAACTTGTAGCAGAAGTGGAGGGACTTACTGCAGAAGTAAAAAGAAAGGACGAAATGATCAATACCTTGACCGGTGATGTGGAGAAAGAGTGTCGGGAGGTTCGAGATCTCTAGAAGGCTCTGAAACCCCATAAACTGCAGATCCGAGAGTTGCAGCTTGAATGTAAGATTTGGAAATCTAAAGTAACTAAAATGGAAGCACAACTGCGGAGTGTTGGTGTGAAGATAGCCCCTGCAGATAAGGATCCTATAGATATAATGCTAGAGGAGTTAGAACTGATGGCCAAACGAGGTCATTTAGAGACCCCTTTATATAGGAGTAAGGAGGCTTTTCTCAACAAGTATTTGCAAGAGAGAACAAAATATGAAGAGTCGAGGAAAAAAGGAAAAGAGAAAATTTGAGTGAGTTTAAGGATCCGTTTAGTGGTTGACGCAATTCCCCATTTATGTATAGATGCGCAATTCCCCACTTGCGAGTCCACAATTCCGTAATTGTGAGTGACTCATAGTTCCCCACCTGTGTGCATGTGTTAGGGAATTGCGATAAGTAGTAAATTTTCTTTTGTTATAGTATATGTAATTTCTTCACCCCTTAGGGATGTTACGGAAGAAGCAACTAATCTTAGCTGAACCGAGGTTACGCGTTAGTTCCTCAATTTAATAATTAGCAAGGCAGTTTCACCACCTTGAATCGAGTTTATGAAGCTAATAGATTCTTCACTCGATTTATTCAACAATACTTAATTTATTCAATAATACAAAGAAAACAATTAAACATAAAAAAGTTTTAAATTGCTAACATGCCAAACACGGGGTATTATGTTTCCTTCCATAGTGGCTAACCGATAACTCCCTGATTTGGATGCATCGATGACTTTGTAGGGGCCTTCCCAATTGGCTTCTAATTTGCCCAACTTCTGAGCTCTGCTCACCTCGTTCTTGCGCAGAACTAACTCCTTTGGGGCGAACTCATTAATTTTCACCATTTCATTGTAATATTTTGCCATATCTTGCTTGTATCTAGCTTCTTTAATGGAAGCTAAGTCTCTGCGTTCCTCCAGCAAATCCAGATTGAGGCGGATATCCTCTTCATTAGTTGTATTGTTGAAAGCAATAAGTTGGGGACTAGGAACACCGATCTATGTTGGGATCACAGCCTTTGAACCGTATGTGAGATTGTAGGGAGTTTCATCGATTGCTGTACGCGGTGTGGTGCGATAGGCCCACAGAACATTTGGGAAGTTTTTCACCCAATCTTTTTTTGCTTTATCCAAGGGAGTTTTCAATCCCTATAAAAGTGTCCGGTTGGTGACCTTCACCTGCCCATTGGCTTGAGGATGTGCTACGGACGTGAACTTCTGCTTGATGTGGAGTTCTTCACACCACGATCGGAAGGGATTATCCGCAAACTATTTACCATTGTCCGAGATGATCACCTAAGGGATCCCAAATCTACAGACGATGTTGCTCCATACAAATTTTAGAATGTTCCTTCTAGAGATTGTAGCCAACGGTTCGGCTTCTACCCATTTAGTGAAGTAATCGATGGCGACTAACAGGAATTTTAACAGACTCGGAGCCTCAGGGAAAGGACCCAGTATGTCTATTCCCCACTGGGTGAAAGGCCAAGAGCTTTGAATACTAACCATCTCCATCTGTGGTCGTCTGACTAAAAGGGCATGGAGTTGGCACTTGAGGTATTTATGTACGAAATCACAGACGTCTTTGAATAGTGTGGGCTAGTAATATTCCCATCGAATAATCTTCTTGGCTAACATTCTGGGACCTATGTGACTCTCGCAAGACCCAAAGTATGTAGTCAGCTTGCTGTGGCCCGACGCATCTGAGCAAAGACTGCAAATACGATCGCTTGTATAGGATTCCATCTTGTATCACATAGCGAGGGGCCTTTAGCCTGAGTTTTCTGGCTTCATTTTTATCGGGGGGTAGCTCTCCATTCTCCAGATATGATACGAACCTTACCCCAATACGAGTAAAACCCAAATCTTACCAGAGTTGTAGGTTCCCGAACCGTCCTTCTTGTTAATTTGCTTTTGCAACACCCAACCCTAACCTCGTGGTTGAACCGCCTATAGCCCTCTATAACCTCGCGAGCAATACCCCAAAACCCCAACGATTTGAAGCTACCCAACGGAAGAAGTAACAAAACCTTGAGAAAGAAACTCAAGGATTCAACTTTTTGAATTGAATATAATCGACTCTCCCTAATAGACCCAAACAAGTTCTTTTCTTAGAAGAAAGAAAAGCACGGTAAGGCTCAAGTTTGTAATTTTCTTAAGTTGTATTCAAAGTGGCTCTGAATAGCCTTTAAATAAGATACAAGTGTGGCCAAGCTAATTCAAAGACTACTAGGGTTTGGATTGCTTGCCTTTAATTGACAAATTCAATTCTCTCACTAAATAAATAATTAAATCCTAACCCAACTAGGATTGACTTAATAAATAAATCCTATTCCAACACGTAAAAGAAATAACTACTAGACCAAAATAAAATAAAATAAAATAAATGATTACATGACCGAAATTATAGATTGTCCACAACACTTAGTGAGCGAGGCTTCCTTGCTGTAACAAACCTCCTATAAGAAAAAGCAAGACCATGAAACTCCCCTCACCTCATGCAGTTGTTGATGCGTATAATGTGCCTCAACCTTTGCTTTGTCCTTTGTATACACAATATTTCTACAAAACACCGTTTGCTTTAAATACAAGATTTACTTTTAGGCATGGCATACAAATGGCAAGTACATGAGAACTTGGAAACAAGTTATCCATAGGTGAATAACTCATCAAGTTCTTCTTATAAATCAGTCTCTCCTCAAATGTACCAACAACGAATTTGCCTATAAAGTGCCTAAGTACATGATTCATCAAGTCAATATGTGCTAGGTGCATTAGTTAAACCAAATGGCATGACAACCATTCATACAAACCAATGACCCGTCTTAAAGCGGTCTTTGCATTCACAGCAACTTTTAATCCTTCTCGATGATATCGCCTCTTAAGGTCAATTTTAGTGGAACGATGAACCATGCACAGTTCCTCAAGCATATCATCTAGGCGTGGCATGGGATCGGCATACTTGATTGTAATTTATTAATTAAACTCTGATCAATAAAAAGAGCTCCACGAACGCTTTGTTTTTAGGAACAGCCCTAGCAGAGCTGCAGACTTAACGCCTCTTTATGACCTTTCTCAGCAAGAAAAGCAACTTTCAATTTCATAAACTCATGTGCGTTTCTCGAAACCATGCTCTATAAGGTGTGGGTTGTATCGACTTACTCAGAGATAGAGTCAATGCGAAGTTAACCAGTAACCTATCAAAGCAGGCTACATTCAAAATGTTCAATTAAAAAATCAACAAATTCTGCCAAAACATTCAAAAGTGACAAATGACCTCTCGAAAGAGACTCATCAGTAGTAAACTTTATTTCTTGAAACATAAATTTAACAAAGTCAAAATAATACGGGCTAAACTCTCATTGTGTGCCAAAACACTCCAAAACTCAAAGTTACAACTTTAACTTTTGGAAAGGCTTTCCTATTTCACAGATCACTTTTATATAAACTCAAAATAGTTAAGTGGAGCCTATCGGAAAGAAGAAAGAGACAGAAACTCACCAGATATCTTGGTTAGTGTTAGTCTGACCTCCCTTTTTTCACACTTTGTACCACGATTAGATACTTGTCTCGGGTTGTCTTTGGAATTCCTGCAATGTCGAGTGTATGACAACTTGTAGAAATTAGCAACTCTTACATTTTTGTTAATGATAAACATTGGACCTCAATCGCGATTGGCGCCAGTGATCATTACTCCCCACGGGCGTCGAAAGTATGTAATATAGTGCCCCCTTGATTCACAGCTCTAAACCCTTCGTAAGCCATTGGTTAAGCTAGAAATTTAATGGATGAAAGTAGTCAACTGCTTTAACTTATCTACAAGAATCTAAGCTAAGTAGTGCAAGATCCACCATCAATAATAGCATACAACCATTATCATAATGTAACACTTACGGCTTCCAAGTCTTATTGGGTTGAACTTTCCAATTTAAATAGGTTCAGCAAGTTCATTAAGAGATGTGACCAAACATTGATTTTTTGAGGTTGTAGTTTCACATTCTTAGATCATCTTCTTCTCATTTGTAGCATCTCGGCGTACGATTCATCATCTCCCTTCACTTTCACTCTTGTATGTTCCATGTCCAATGCCACTGCAGCCTAGAAAAACTACAAAATTGAGAAGCTACATATCCTCGGCAAGGCACCTACGCATTGGTTAAAGCACTAGACCCATTACAGTGATAAAGATGAAGTGTTGGAAGTAGTTACAACAAGAAGTTTGTGGTGTAAACTTCTTCCCATCTGAATATTCACCAACTAATGCTCTTTCCATGGACCACTATAGTGATTCTTTGAATTGGGCGCCGTCTTGACAGTTGTTGAGTATTTGCGTTGCCCATGGAGGGCATTGGTCAACTCCTTCTCAGATTTGAGGTTTTCTTGAGATTCTTTTCTGCATGCGCTGCTTCAATTCATTAAAATCGTTGTGGTACTTACTATGGTGCGTCAGAAATTATGGAATTTTGAGTCCATTACCAATTCGCCCTAATATCATCTTACAGATCTTAACTGCGTTTGCTCGTAGTAATCTATTAATTGCCCTCTGTTGTATACACATTCTAGGTTGCTCACTCTCCTTAGCTTTGGCTCTTTAGATCCTTCTCGGGCTCCTGATGAGGCTCCACCTGTCCCCTCTTTCTCATCTCAATCTTGAGAGAAGCCAAGAAGACAGGTCTCTGTCATCTTCCTCTCTTAGTAACCACTTTGTAAATTTTTCTCACCATGTTGAGGCATGTCAGAATGAGGTGTTTCACGGTGTTTAACCTTCTTCTTCCGGAATAGGGGATCGTAAAATGTGCAACAACATTGAAACAAATTTATATACAAAGTAGACAAGTTCTTGCCAGCTCTCATTGAGTATCTTGGTTTATAAAAAACACTTTGTTGTCTTTCTCACGTCTTTGCCCATGCTTCACATCAAATTTGTGTCCCATCATCTTCCACTTGAGGCATATCTTTCTTTTGGTCAGTTTCACTCCTCTTTTCTATTCTGATTTTGAAGACTCTTACATCTAGTTTCTTTTTTTTTCTTTTTGCTGTTTGGCTCAGTGTGCAATCACGAACCTTGATATCTTGGTGCATGGGAGTGATGGATTTATTGAGCTTTTCTGTAACTCTTGCATTTTGATAACTCAAGATGTTGTAATCGGGTGTTGATTTATCGGATCGGCGAGGAGTAATGCCTAAGAAGTATATCACTCGTAATCTCCTCTTGTCTACTTTTGGCGGATCATCGCCATTTGAAAGAATGACTTGTAGCACGATTCCCCAAACCAAATGACCATGAACCGCCCCACAACGGTAGTAAAGTAATTCCACACACGATAAAGGCTACCTGATTTTTGGTAAATAGGTTGATGGAAGTAGAACTTCCACTCCGCGCTTTTCGGTTCGTCAAGATGAACAAAGTCCCCGGGTTCAATAATTAAACTTCAATTCAAAGCAAACAAAGAATTATACATTCAAAGAATGGTAGCCACACAAAAACAATAAGATTCGGATATTAATCAGGACCTCACGATCTAAATTGCGGAAATATGATGAACAAAAATGTTTCATTCCAATCCTCAAATCATCTTCTTGAGGAAAGTTGCATTCTTGTATGTGTTTTCCAATAGACAAGTGGCATTGCTCAAATCTCAATCAATAGCGAAACAGACACTGCAAGTTTACGAGCGACAAGATTTGAAATTCTCATTAATCACGAAATTGAGGCTCAAAATCCTCGGCAATTAAAATTCAGAAAAATTCTCAAATATTCTTGACATGTTTTGTGATAGATGAAAAATTTCAAAGCTTGCTGTGAAATCTTTTTGTGTGGGAGGTAGTTTACAAGTTCTCCTACACTGTGAATTCGGGCTTTCTTTCACTTCCTTGGACTAAGAGGCTCAAATCAGAAAATTCCAAAATTCGCATGGAATTATCAACTGCTAAAAAAAGTTCTTGGACACGAAATTCAACAACAATTCTCAGCCTTTTAGTCAAAAATTGATGCAAAACCAAATAGAACGTCGGAAATTCATATCTTCATTATTGCAATCATAGTGATCTGGGTACATTTTTCTTTTAAGCTTTGTTGCTAAATTTACGGCCTGATATTTTGTGACTTTGCAATACTACTTTTGGCAACAGAGTGAAGCCTTTTATCATAACTCAACCTAATAAAGTCGGATCAAGATTTGAGAATAGAAGAGGCGGTGAGTCGAGCTTTTTGGTAGATCTTTCTGAACTTTCTTCAGCTACGAGGTTTGGGTTTGTTGCGTGCGTTGAGAGAAACCAAGAGCACAAATTGTTGTAAGTGCCTCTTTTTGATGCCTTCTTCTCATTAATAACTTACGAAAGATACAACACAAACCGTTTTAACATATACCACAAAAATTAGGGTTTATTGAGGGTTTCTTTTAGGTAGCTCCAGGTTCGGAATTATCTACACTTTTACGTGACTTAATTCAACAACCAAGGTTTCTTTTTTTATCAAGCAATATTCACGAACAATATGGCTTGCAGAGGATTTTTCTTCTGCTGAAATAGAATTACAAAGCTGGAAACAAGCAGCCAGAGCGGAAAAGAAAGCAGGGTGAATTTCTGGTGTTTACCTTCTTTTTTTTTTTTTTTGTTGGTTTTCAAGTCCTGGGAGAAGGATTCAGTCGAAGCAATTATGGATCTGGTCTGCGACTTGGGTACCTACAAAGCGAATGGAATAGACCAAGAAAGCGAGAGACAACACAAAGGGATATGAACAACGAGAAAAACTGGGTTGAAAATGATACGATGCTCAGTGTCCTGATATACCCCTAATTCACAAACCATTACGAGTTAGCGGACCAGGCAGTCCTTCTTGATGGGTTTGCTTTCTTTGAGGCCAATATTTGTGCAACACATTAGGTTGAACCACGCCTATAGCCGGGTTAAAACCATGAAGCAATAGCAAACAAATGAAATGCGACTACCAAAGATCCAAGAAGTATGCAAAACCAGAGAAAGAAAAGAAAATTCAAAGATCCCAAAATCTAATAGAAATACTCAAAATAAACGAGCAAGAAATTTAATAGGCAAAGAAAAGTAGAAATAGTCAAGATTTGTAATTTCTTAGGATTGTATTAGAAGTGGCCGGTGAAGAAATCTAATAAGACTACTAGAAAATAAAATAAAATAAAATAAATGATTACATGACCGAAAATTATATTCACAACACTTAGTACAGTCATGTTGAAGAAACTTCTCCTCCTTGGCATGTACTTCACATATGAGTTGAGCCAAATGCATTTTTCCTTGTCTGGACACTCATGTCACGTAAAAGGTCGTGAGAGCGACTTGTGGGTATAGGCACTTGATCATGCACAGCTTGTACGTCATTCTCTCCATTATGGCCTTTGGCGATCCCCTTATCTTCATCAAGATATTTCCAAATTGGTGTCATTCAATTTTCTTCTATTCCTTCAATAACCATCACAGGTTTCGCATCTGTGCTCTTACAAGAAAGCACTTCTACTAATACTCTTTTGTTGAGGTGGGAGAAGGCAAAAGAAGCCAACTTGCTAAGGGGATCGGCCCTTTTATTTTTAGACCTCGGGATCTGTATGATCTGGAAAGCCTTAAAGGACAGGCTGAGAGCCCAAACTTTATCCAGATATTTTTTTATTTGGGGTTCCTTAGTCTCATAAGTCCCCCGCACATGGTTGACAACAATTTGGGAGTCACTGTAGGCACATATCTCTTTTGCCTTCATTCTTTGTGCTAAACTTAGACCTGTAATGAGAGCTTCATATTCAACTTTGTTGTTAGTTGTCTTAAAGCCAAAGCAGGGGGCATATGTGACCTTTATTCCCTCGGGACTTCTTAGCAGTAGCCCAACTCCGCTCCCATCCTCATTTGATACTCCATCGACGTATGATGTCCATGTATTTGACCCAACTTCCCCATTTCCCCCACCTTTTGTAAGCTGTGCAGGGGTTGTGGTATTTGGTGTGGAGTGGGCATTTCGGTAATGAAATCTGCCAGGGCCTATGCTTTGATGGCAGTTCGAGGCTGGTATTGAATATCATACTCTCCTAATTCAATACCCCATTTTGCAAGTTGTCCCGAAGCCTCTGGTTTTGACAATATTTGCTTGATGGGCTGATCTGTGAGCACGCATATGGGATGAGTCTGGAAATAAGGTCGTAACCTCCTTGCAGCGTGGACTAACGCGAGCACTATCTTTTCCATGGGCAGATATCTCGTTTTCGCACCCTGAAGTGCACGACTTACATAGTAGATAGGTTGTTGGATGCCATTATCGTCATGCACAAGTACCGCACTAATCGCGTTATCTGAAGATGCCAAGTACAAGTGTAGGGTCTCTTCTGGCACTGGTATTGTAAGGGCAAGGAGTTCAACTAAATGTGCCTTCAGTTCTTCAAATGCTTTTTGGCACTCTTTTGTCCATTTGAAATTCTTAGCTTCCCTTAAAGTTTGGAAGAAGGGAAGATTTCGATCTGCAGAACTTGACAGGAATTTGTTTAAAGCAGCGAGTGACCCCGTCAATTTCTGGACCTGCTTCAACGTTCTCGGTGGTGCCATTTCTGTAATTGCTCGAACCTTATCCGGGTTGGCCTCAATCCCATGTTTGGAGACCATGAAACCTAGAAAACTTTCTTGATCCTACCCCAAAGGTGCATTTTTTGAGGTTTAGACGCATTCCCACTCTGATCATCGTCTGTAGGGTTTCCTCCAGATCTCTGGTGCATTTCCGCTCCTCATTGATTTTATTACCATGTCATCTACATACACCTCCAAATTTCTTTCAATTTGGTTAGAAAAAACCTGGTTGACCAAACGTTGATAGGTGGCTCCTACATTTTTCAGACCAAATGGCATTTTTGTGTAGCAGAAGACTCTCATTTCTGTGATGAACGCTGTTTTCTCAGCGTCTTCCTCCTCCATTAAGATCTGGTGATAACCCTTGTATGCATCAAGAAACATCAGTACTTCATATCCTCTTTGATGATTTCAGACTGGAGTAGTTTCTTCACCTCCTCATTGAAAACTGCATTTCTATCCGGTGATAAAGACCTCTTCTTCTGTTGCACAGGCTTGAACCTTGGATCAATGTTGAGTTTATGCGTCATTAGAGAATGTGAAATTCCTGGCATGTCTTCCGGTCCCCAAGCGAAAGCTTCCTTATACATGCTGAGGAGATGAATAACTTGTTCTTTGATCTTTGGAGGCAAAGTGGCTCCTACTTTGATGGTCCTGTCTGGATGTTGGGGATCAAGGATGACCTCTTCAACCGTATCTGTAATCTCCTCATGTCCAGATGGCGTCTGTTCTGTATTATCAAAACTATGAGATGTGGAATTCACAATTGTCATTTCATTGCCTTTGCTCGCAGTTCTCCGAGGTGTTGCCTCAGGGTTAGTGGTTTGTAAGTCTGCAATTTGTATAGCATGTACTGCTTTGGCATCTGCATGTTTGCCTTTAAGGGTAATACGCATGCATTCACGCGCCGCATATTGGTATCTACGGATGGACGCAATTCCGTGCTCAGTTGGGAATTTCATGATAAGATGATATGGAGACCAAATTGCTTTAACTTTATTCATCTAGGATCTTCCAATTATAGCATTAAACGGAGATGGGGCGTCTACAACGTAGAAGTCCGTCATGATGGTTTTATCTCTAGGGTACTCCCTAACCGGGACTGCCAACGTAATTATTCCCACCGGATGAACTATTTCATGAGCGAAAGTCACCAGCAGCATGCTAGAGGACTTTAAAGCTGCAAAATCAATTCCTAACTTGCAGAAGCAGTCTATATATAAGACATCGACTATACTCCCATCATTCACATACACTCTATACACTTCTTTGTTAGCAACAATGGCTTTAATAACCAAGGCATCATTGTGAGGACTTACAGTGGAAACTGCATCTTCTTCTGAAAACGTGATGACGTTGGAGGGTTTAAACCACTTATTGGCTGGCTCTTGGGGCAGAATCCTTCTTGCACTAGCTTTAATTGCAGACTGGGACTGACCTTCTGGATATCCCCCGAATATGGCATGGATTACGCCAGTGACATTTCGGTTGTCATTGGATGGTGGCGGAGGCACCCTTGTTGAGGGAGAGGATTTGGATACGGTTGATATGGGGGATTAGATGGATGATCTCATCTCTGTCTATAATCCTGTTGCTGCACTGGTTGGCCCCGTCCTCCTTGTTTTCCTCCACGCCTTCCAGCGTGGTTACCGTTTCCTCGGCCTCCAGATCTAGATTGGGATCCCGTATGTCATCATTGAACATATTGGCCTAACATGCCATTGCGGATGCAGTCTTCGATCTCTTTCTTGAGATCTTTGTATTCTTCAATATCATGGCCATAATCATTGCGAAAGGCGCACCAGAGGTGCCGTGGCTTTTTGTGTGGTGCAGCTGTCAATGGTACAGGTGGTCAGAGAAGTTCCTTATGTATGGCCAGGATTTCAGTGCGACTTTTATTGAGTGGTATTAAACTCTTTTCTTGAAACCGCGGCTCCAATCGCCCTTTGTTGTAATTTAGCCTGTTAAAAGCACTTTTGTGGGGGTTTTTCCCTTTAGCATCATCTTTCTTTTCATGCTTCTCGTTTTCCCTCTTCTTTCTGTTAGCCTCTTCTCCTTTGGTGTAACTTTTCACCATTTGCCAGAGGGTTTGGGTATCTCCTGGAGTATCCCTAACCAATTTGGTATAGAATGGTCGTGGATTCAAACAATTCATGAAGGCTGAGATTACCAGTTGATCCGTTCTGTCAGTCACTTGCAGGCTTTCTTCATTAAACCTTTCTACATAAGATTTCAAAGATTCATCCTTGGCTTGTTTGAGATTCATCAGGTCTGCTGTTGACTTATGAAACTTCTTTCTCTGGAAAAAGTGAGTATGAAAGAGCTGGGCCAATCTACTGAATGATGAAATGCTGTTACGAGGAAGTCCATCAATCTATACATGCGTTTTTCCACTCAAGTATATGGGAAAGGCTTTGCACATCACCTTCATCGGGGTGTTTTTGAAATTCATCGCATATTTGAAGCTCCACAAGAAATCCAGGGGGTCCGTATCCCCCT
Organism: Gynochthodes officinalis; assembly: GCA_020080225.1. Classification (NCBI taxonomy): domain Eukaryota; kingdom Viridiplantae; phylum Streptophyta; class Magnoliopsida; order Gentianales; family Rubiaceae; genus Gynochthodes; species Gynochthodes officinalis. The sequence goes on along the minus strand of CM034621.1, from coordinate 15,220,811 downwards.
CATAAGATGGAATGCTATCCGGCATCTTAAAACCTACTGGCGTGGGATATTGCATGATATGAGCTGTAAACGGGGAAGGGATGTCTCCTTCGTCATCAGATCCTAGAAGGCCATAAATATCATCAACCACTCGATTACTAATCGGAGGGAAGTCATCGTGCCTCGGACGTTTAGGGGTTGGCTTGACCTTAGGATGTCCATTCTCATAATTATTGCCTGCACAAGAAATATTATCGTCATTTCTCGCATCTTCTCTTTTGCAACGAGCCTCCTCTCAATTGTTTTGATTGGACCTATTCTCTCGTTGATACGAGGGATGTCTATTTCTGCAAAATTCTTCGAATTGAGCACGGTGCAGTTCAACGAAAGCTCGTTCATCATCTTCTATCTGGTGATGCGTAGAAAACTTGTCGAGGTTGCAAGACCTTTGCTTAAAAGCTCCATTGGTGTGTTCAGAGTGATGCTCCGATCCTTCAGGAATGTTTTCTAGATGTAGAGGGCCATCTGCCCTTGGCTCAGATTGATTTGGTGATATTCCTCCTTGGCTAGTTCCCTCACCAACCCTTCGTTCTTCTGATCGGGTTCCTACCATATTGGTGACGAGGAATGGAAAGTAACAGCACGAGTACGTCTTTCGAATTTGATGTCACACTTCGGAAGCTCCTAAATCAATAATATTAATAATTCCTGCAAAACAGATCCCGAAGGAGTTTTCCGGAGAAGATACTTCGATGCTTAAGTCAGTACTGCTCTTAGAGAGTAATCTTTTTGGGTATCAGTTATTGCTTATTCATACCTGATGGTGTCGGCCGGCTTTTATTTCTTTCTTGCCGTTAATCATGGGATTCTATAACGATTTCCCGGTTGATAAATTGCGGATGTTTCTCCTTTTGGAGCGTCATTGTTATCTTCTCCTAATTGTGGATTTTGTTTACGTGTTTATGGATGAACACGATTCTGTTATTATTGTGAACTTATTATGGAAATGGAATTCTACAATAAAGTAAGAATCATTTACTACTGTAAATATTTGGGTATCTCTTAGATACTCTTTTGAGGGTCCAGAGTCGTAACTATCAGGATTTGTTAGGGACTTTCAGTCCCGAACTGTATTGAACTTACAGGTCCCGAATTACATTAGATGCACAGGTCCCGAGCTGTATTGAAGTCACAGGTCCTGAACTGCATTAGATGCACAGGTCCCGGACTGTATTGAACCCATGTATTGAGCCCATGTCCATCACATCTTAAAGTAAAACTTGGTTTCGGCATTGGCATTCAATTTCTATCAGTAAATCCAAAGTTAGACTATATTGCGATGAATAAATTATTTGAGAAGGTACAATTTTGAAGTTAAAGATTCATATGTTTCTCTGCAACTCAAACATAGCTAAAAAGAGTTGTTTGCAATTTAGCCATATATTTTAGAGGGTTCTCGCTTGGTTCATTGATCATAATCAAAATATTAATGTATTTGATAGGTGCTGGAGAACTCTAATGTTGTTACTTGGTTCGTAACTTTTATTAGGTGTTACTATCAAAATTTATGAGTGGTTGGTTGAATTTTTTGGAATTAGAATAACAAAAATTTCTTTTTTGCCCTCACATTGGAGGCATGTTTAACAACATTTTAAATAATCTATTCAATAAGAGAAGAGAAAAAAAAAAGACGAGAGAGAAAATGAGATAATGAGATAAGAGAGAATGTAATAAAGAAAGAGAGAGAAGTGAAGAAAGACAAAACGAAATTAGAGAGAAAGGAAATAGAAAAATTAAGAGGAAAATAATTAAAGAGGGCGGAGAGAAGGGTTTCAATGTGTTAAGAGTAAATTTGGGAAAAGAAAAAATTACCTAAGGGCTCGTCTCGTTGGTGAGAAAGTAAAGTTAAATGGGAAAATAATTTTTTGAAATTTAATTATGAGGAAAATAAATACTTTTCTAAGTAATTTAAATCTTAGGAATTTAATTTTGAAAATTCTAAATACTTATATATATTTGGATAGAATAAGAATATCTATTAGAAAGTTAATATAATAGTGAATCACAAATATATTTTAAATATAATTAATGTATATGTATCATATTATTCATTTTATTTTATGTTAATGATAGAAAAAATTCTTTTTAGTCCTTTAATCAAAATACAATTTGAGATATATTAATTTTGTCAATTGTAATATATAACAATATTTAAAAAAATATATTACTTTTGTAATAATACTTTTAGGTACAAACATATCTTTATAGTTTATAAAAAATTGATATATTAGTACTATCACAATTAGTGTCCATACTAATAAATAATGAAAATTAAAAAGAATGTATAAAAATTAAAGAAATAAAAATATGAAGAAAATATAAAGAATTAGTATAATAAAAATTAAAAAATATAAAGAAAATTAAAGAAATATAAATATGAAGGAAAATGTGAAAAAGGTAATTCTAACAACAAATGTATAGATAAACTTATATTTTCATTAAAAAAAAAAGGAATAATAATGATGATGTTAATAATTTAGTAGAAAAATTGGAATCCAAGAAAAAAATCCTAATTTAGGATGAAATCAAACCAAAAGTCAAAAAATTTAATGAGAAAAAATAGAAAAATACTTAGTTTTTTAATTTTAATAAATTATGAATTAAGTTTTGAAGTAAACTTTTTTAAAAAACTAAAAATAATAACAATAAAATATAAAATCGCATAACTAATATATAAAAAATAAAAGATATATGAGAGTTAAAAGAGAAAAAATAGATAAAATAAGATTGAAAGTAAAAAATATATTTATTAAACAAAAATTCTAAAAAAAATAATCAGAATAACAACTTTTAACAAAAAATTAGAATTTTAGAATATTGCACTTATTTTCCTTATTTTTAGAAATTTGATTACTTTTCCAAAAATTTTAAAATTGAAACAAACATAGAAAATTAATCAAATTACTTTTCCAAACAAACCAAATATTGAAATTTAAAAATAAGGAAACAAATTACTTTTCAAATCAAAAATATGAACCAAATTTTAGAATATGGGGCTAAGTGATATCCAAATTTTAGAATATGGACCAATTTGAAGAGGATAAATCTTCTGTTAAAATTAGTGTATACTAACCATATTTTATTAATAAACCTAGTAGAGTAAGTGCATATAATGAAATGCCTTTTAATAATTTTTTTGATTACGAAACAAACAATTTATTTTCTTGATACTCGAAGCACTTTTAATAGATTAACAATTAATTTACCATGGTACAATATCTAAAATGAGGGAAAAGAAATTTTGTTATTACCTTAACAGTGTAAGCTAGTGCTTAGACACACAAGCACAAGAACTTTTCTCTTGACCCCCAAGGCAATCACCTAAACATTTCAAAGAATAGAGGTATTCAAAATCAATAATACGATCTGTTCTTATTCACATTTGAGCAGATTGTGATTCGATCTTATCCAAAATTTTCTGATTGAATTGGATTTTGATGTGAATTGGCCCATTTGTTTCTTTCTTTCTTTCTTTTTTTTTTTTTTGCTATTGCTTTTATTTTCATATATAATGTTAGGTGATTTAACCTATGTTTGAAATTAATAGTTTCATATTCAAAAATTATCTATTTTTATATAAAGATAATAAATAAATTTTATCTAAATTTTTTATTTGTGTATTTTTCATGTAAATTAATTTGTGTATTTTCATATAAATATTTTAATTTATTTTATTACAAATTGACTAATTTTAATTAAAGAATTATTTGAATTATGAAAAAATACTAATTTATATTTTATAACTAATATTAATTATTTTTTAAAGAAAAAATAAAAAAAAAAATTTCATTTGGATCAAAGTGAATAAGATCATATCGATCCATTGTTGTAATTCAGCCCAATCTGAAAAAATATTAATTCAATCTGATTCGAGCCATTTTTATTTCAATCCCATTTGAAATTTCAAAACGAATCGGATTTAATCAATAAATTAATCCGATTCACGAATCAAAATAAACACCTCTTGAAAGAACTTCAATGGACGCCTGCTTCTGCTCAAACATTTGTCCACTGGAAACATGAGGACGCTGACAGATCTCTTGCTAGGAGGAAAATAAACATCCACTTGTCATCCAAGGGATAAAAAGAGGCTTGAATCCTTGGGATTTGGGTTTAAATCCTTTGGATTTGGGCACGTCAACCCTCCAAGGAAAAAACTATTATCACCTGATTTTAAGAAAAAGTTTGAACAAGATGATCAGCCATAACTCTAATAAGAAATTACTCAAGACCTACAGAAAAATCAAAACCCCAAGTCCAACACAGTTACAATCTAAGCAGCAAAGTTGCACAACAGAAAAATATATCCTCCAAATCATGAGTACAGTGTAGGATATCAACACAGAATAAACACAAAGAACTACAATATTTCATACAGTTTAGGAGATCGAAATTTTCTATTAGAGGAGCACCACTCTCAAACATGGACAACAACCAATTTTAGTCACTAAATTGTTGTAAAGCGCGTCGGACCTATTCTCTCACATTAAAGCATACAACTATGTAAAGAGCACATGGCATAAAAGCTATAACAAAATTGAGAAGGTAAGAAAAAAGACTAACTTTAAGGTATTTCTACAACTAAATTAAACAATTAATTAAACTTAAAATCTTAACATATACAAATAGACACATGTACAATCCTACAAGCCCAAACCTTTCCTAGAGCCGAGAGTTCCTTTATTGGTAATAATTTCATAGGCTTAGACTTGCGGTAAGAGAACTGTACGATTCATGAGATTCAAGGGCAAAACAAAGCTAAAAATCTAAGGCTATGTTTGGACTTTGTTTTTATTTATAAAATGTTAATTTTTCTTAAATAAAAATAAAATATTTAAATATATTTTTATTTCAAAATTTAAAATTTAAAATTCAAAAATTTCAATGCAAATTTCTCTCACATAATTTTAAAAAAATTTCTCTCTTATTTTTTTCTCCAAATTACTTTTTCTATTAAAAAATACTCATCAAAATTTTCACACATTCTAATACAAAAAATCTCAAATAAATCACAATCCAAACAAAGCCTAAACTTGTTGGAGAACCTAGACAATTTTTTTTTTTTTTTGAAAAAACTAAAATATTTATAAGATGCAAATTACATCACACTTAGCCATCCTAGGATAAGCAAGATTCTGAGCTTTGCAAACACATGATCTAGGGGATTTTGTCATTACACAATAGTGAAGCTTCTTAAGAAAAAATCATGTCTTCAGCAATCTCCCTTGTCTGGGTCTCAGCATTTGCTGGTTCTTCTACTGCTCTCAGTGCCAGTAAAGAGTACGTTAATACTACAACTCTATTCCACCCTTTCTTAGCAGCTTCTATCAAAGCCTCCAAAATTGCTCTCATTTCCGTGTACTCCGGGGATAAAATTTACTACAACATCACTCGAATCACAAAATTAAACCTTGTAAAATTTGCTTTGACCATTTCAAAAAGAGACAAAACAAAATTGCGTCGACTTTACTAAATCAATCGCATTTGGGTTTCTATTACTAATAATTCTAGACAAAGGGTTTTAATCTCATTCCAAATACGTCGACTTTACTAAATCTCTTAAATGAGCTTTGCTAAACAAACCTGCTAAATTATTATATGTTTTCACATATATCATAGTAATGATGCCATTATTTAATATTTATTTAAGATATTCATGTTTTAAACTTATGTGTCTAGATTTACCATTATAAATTTTGTTTAATGCTCTAAACACACAAGACTCACCATCACAATTTAAAAAAATGGGTGGTATAGGTGTTGACCATAACTTCATATCAATTAATTAAACCCTCAGGCATTTCGTTTCCTTGCCTGCAATAGCCAAAGCAATAAATTCAGCTTTCATAGTGGACTGCGGTATGACAATTTGTTTTTTTAAAACCCTAGAGATTGCTCCTCCACCCAAAACGAAAATCCATCCACCTACGGAATTTTTATCTTTAACACTAAGAAGCCAACTAACATTAAAATATTCTATTAGTATAGTAGAAATATTGCTACAAAGTAGTCCCAATTTTTTTTTTAAAGATATCCAAGGACTATAACCATCCAATGATCTATACTAGCATTTTTAGTGTACCGACATATAACTTACAAACAACAAATGAAATATCCAGCCTTGTACAATGCGTTACGTACATTAAACTCTCAATCTCTTCTTGCATAGTGTTCTGCCAAAACATTCATATAATTTAAGATTAGGATCCAAAGGAATACTTGCTTCCTTCACATTTAAATGTTGATAAATGTTCAAGAAAACATAATGTGATTGACACAAAGCATAACCTTCACTATGCTTCTTAACTTTGATACACTAAAACAATATCTACTTCTCCAAAAACTTTCATTTTAAACTTAGAAAATAGATACTTCTTTGTTTCAACTATACTTTTATAATTAGTAATAATAATTAGCATGTGGTCTACATAGAAACAAATAATCAACACCATACTCTTCAATAAATTTAGAGTATATGCACTTCTCAACATTATTATACTTAAATCCACTAGTGGATAAAACTGATTCAAATTTCTCATGCTATTTTTTTTTTTTTTGGTACTTCTTTTAAACCATATAAAGATTTGACAAGTTTGCAAACTTCATGTTCAATTCTTGGATGTAAAAAATTTTCTAGTTGTTCCATATATACTTTCTCATTTAAGTTACTATTCAAAAATGCTATTTTACATCTATTTAATGTGTACACAAATTATACATTGAATCTAATACCAACATTACTCAAATGGATAATTCTAGCTATAAGTGCATAAGTATCAAAATAATATATTTCCTACTTTTGCTTTAAACCTTCATTTGGCCTTAACTATTAATATGGATCTAAATACCCATATGCAACCAATTGATTTAGAACCACGTGGTAAATCAACTAAAATCCAAGTACTATTGGATAATAATGAGTCCATTTCATCATTGATTATCTCTTTCCAAAATGCTAAATCTCTAAATGTCACGATTTCACTAAATATTTTAGGATCATTTTATATATTTAATAAGATTGAAATCTTGTCAAGTAGAGATGCTTTATTGCCTTTAACTGGAAAGACAATAAATTGTGAAGATATGAAATAAGAAAGTAACTGTTTTCCTTTCTTTTGTCTTTGACTTCTTCTTGGTTCTATAGGAGCATCACACTCCTTTCTTTTAATGGAGATTGAAGAACAAGCACTTTGATTAGAAATTGGTACTTGATTTAAATCCATATTTATCAATGAATCTTTGAAATTTTCATTCTTAAAAAATTCAACATCTCTTGACTCCACAATAATATTAGAGTCAAAACCTAAAAGTATATGAGCTTTAGAATTTTCTTTATAACTCACAGGTACACTTTTAAGAATTTTAAGGCCCAATTTAGATCTTTTATTGATGTAGCCGTAATCCGCTGCTGTCAACGATCCGACCTTGCTGTCACAATTTGAAAGCTTCTAAACCAATAAGAATGGTTATTCCTGCAAAACAAATCCCGGAGGAGTTCTCCGGTGAAAATTCTCCAATGCTAAAGTCAGCATTTCTGTTGGAGTATAGTATTTTTCTTGATCAGTTTTTGCTTATCCATACTTGGTGGTCTTCTCCGGTATTTATCCTCTTCTTACCGTTAATCATGGGGTTCTCTAATGGTTCTAGATTGCTGGATCGTGGATGTTTCTCCTCTTGGAGCGTCGTTGTTATCTTCCCGTAATTACAGGCTTTGATTACGTGTTTATAAATAAACATGATTCTGCTATTATCTCGTGACATTTTAAGACCCATGAGTTTATTATTGAAGTGGAATTCTGCAGTAAAATAAGAGTCATTCACCACTGTAAAGATCTCAGCCTCTGACTTACGAGTCCAGAATTGGGGGCATTCCTGAAGATCCGGAGTTGTGACTGTCTAGATTTGTTCGGGACTCACAGGTCCCGAACTGTATTGAATGCATAGGTCCCGAACTGCATCGGACTCACAGGTCCAGATCTGTATCTAATGCACAGGTCCTGAACTGCATTGGACTCACAGGTCCAGATCTATATGTGGTGAACTCATGTCTATCACAAGCCCCCTAGACCTTTGTCGAATAATGTCGGACAAAGGTCTAATCAAAAGAAATAGTGGGAAAAAATATTGGAAACCAAAACGTATCGTGTAAAGACAGGAGTTATGATCCCGCTTTTTGAGAGCGTGACGTGAGAGATCGTGGGGTCTAAAAAGATTGTGTAGGTTCACACGGAAGCTAGAATTTTCAAGGTATAAAAGGAACTTTTCGGTTCTAGGGTATTCACCCAATATTATCAGTGGCCTGTATTTGTTTTGGAGAGGTAAGAAGCTACATTCAAACGACGCCGGTGAATAGCAATAGTTTCTCACCTCTAAAAAGTAAGTATGGTTTCTTCCACTTCAATGTCATCAGGTTCTTCCCAAGAGGGAAGAACAATGTCAGTGGCAGGAAAAGACAAGGACGTCTCTGAGTCATCTAGTCATGGATTAATAGGAGCCAGTAGACATAGTATGAGAGGAAAAAGGGCTATGGTTGTGACTCATTCGGAGGGAGAGGAGAATGTGTCAACAAGTTTGAATTCCTCAGAAGAGGAATTAGAAGAATTCGTGGTCCCACCGGTGGTGGGGTACCCTGCAAAATTTGCCTCTATGGTAGAGGGGTTAAATTCGGTTTTTAGCGAAGCCGACATAAGGGAATTAAGGAGGAAGTATCATATTCCCAAAGAATATCGTGCTAGGGCTCCGGGAAATGAGGGTAGAGCGTGTAATCCGCCATTCGGATATACCGCTGTGTATGAAGAACATTTGAGGGCTGGCCTTAGGTTTCCAGTTTGTCAACTCCTGGTAGATGTTTTGAGATACTATGATATATCTATGGCCCAATTAGCCCCCAAGGCCGTAAGGTTGATAATAGGGGTGGAATTATTGTGTAGAGAGGGAAAATTTAAGATTTGTCTGGACCTATTTAGGTTCTTTTTTTTGAATGAAAAAATTAGCAAATTCGGTTGGGTATTTCACATTTTTTCCAAGGTATAAAAGTAAGGGGGGTAGGCCTTCCACTCACCACAAGTGGAAGAAGAGATTCTTTTTTGTAAAATCCGATGTGTGTGGGCTGAGAACAGGTTGGTTCTTTGGGGAAAGAACAGACCTGTACCCCAATCGGAAGAAACAAAACCCCCGGGGAAGAACATATATTGAGCTCCGAGAAGAAAGGATTGGCAATTTTACGGAGGAAGATCTGATTAAGTACAATCTTAGCCCTGTGGTGGCTGAGACCGGATCTTTGGTTATCCAATCTTCCCAAGATGATGAGGATAGAAATTTTGTGTGAGTTTTATAAAAGTTGTCTTTGTACAGATATTAATGTTATGTATTATGGAATTGTGCAGTGAAATTTGGCAGCTCAATTAAAGTGGAACCCACAACTGGGACCCAACCGGGAGCAGAGGAGGTTCATAAAAAAGTCCTTTTGGCCAAGGAAGTGGAAGTAGGGGATCTCAAAAAGAAAAGCAGAGGAAGACGTGGTAGAGATTGCCGCTCTAGCCAAGAAGAAAAGAGTGAAAGTGCCAGCTACAAAGAAAGCAGCTGGTTCTGAGGAGGATACTGCTACAGAGATTGCAGTATTATTTGCCAAACCTGGGGCAGAGGAAATGCTGAGGTTTGAAGGTTTGGAGAATTATCAGAGGAAGTTGGCAGAAATGCCAATAATTGAGTTGAATGACAAGTTTTGTCATACTATTCCCCGGGTAATGTTCCTTTTTGGGTAGATAACTACATTTTGTCTTCCTTCTTTTGTTTGAGTTTTTTTTTTTTTTTATATGAGTTATGGTGTAGGCACTTGCAACATGGAGTGAATATTTCTTGAGGATGAATGATTAGGCTAGGACAGTTGCAGCCTATAAAACTAGCAATGAGGAGTTGAAAGAATCAGAGAGGGTTGCTTTTGAGGCAAGAAGAAAGTTGGAGAGGGAGGTTGCAGAGATGGTGAAGGAGCGGGAAGAAAAGGAGAAAGAGGTGTCAGCTCTGCAACAGCAGTTGCAAGAGAAAGAGATTGAGTTGCGGAAGACTCTGAGTGTAGTCCAAGGAGAATTCTCTAAGTTGCTTGTGAAGAAGGTTTTTCACACGCAAGATTATGGAGATTTCGTCATGAAATTCTGCAGAGCTGCAGGACAGGTTGGTGGCCATGAGGTGGCGGTGGATATTCAGAAAAGATATCATTCTTTAAGGCTTCAAGAATTGCCTGGGTATGATTTCGAGGCTGAGTTGAAGGCAACCCAGGTGTACATGGATGCAGTTAAGGCATTTGATGACTCATTCGCCTTATTGGAGCATATAGCCTCCCGTGACACCCCAATGACCTTGGAGGAACTGCACATGTTCAATGTGGACGAAGATCTAGATCTTCAAGATGGAGCTGATGTAGGGCCGAATGACCATGCTGCAGCGGGGACCTCAACTCAAGGAAGTGAAGTCCACCACCAGGCTAGCTCCTAGGCTAACTTTATTTTGAATTTTTCATGATATTTTAAGACACATTATTGGTTTGTAAACTTGAGGAACGGTTTCCGCTTCTGGGATTACTGATTGGATATTTTTTGTCTGTTCATGTGTTTTGTGATCTGTATGCCAGGTATTTTTATTACGAACAAAAGATCGTGTTAGCCATTTACACGAACAGATTAAGGCACTTGAGAGCGCTGCTACAGATCTCCAAGATACTATCTCTCACCTAAAGAGAGAAAACAAAGAGTATCACAAGCAGATGTCGTATTTACAATACCGGAATTACTGCTTGAGTGAAGACTTGACCTAGAAACAAAGGGTATTAGGGCGTTTAAGTGTTTCGGGTAATGAGGAGGCTACTGAAACAGTTGCCAAACTTGTAGCAGAAGTAGAAGGACTTACTGCGGAATTAAAAAGGAAAGATGAAGCAATTGGTACCTTGACCAGTGATGTGGAGAAAGAGCGCCGAGAGGTTTGAGGTCTCCAGGATGCTCTAAAACCCCACAAGCTGCAAATCCGAGAATTGCAGCTTGAATATAAGATTTGGAAGACCAAGGTAGCTGAGATGGAAGCATAGCTACGAGGTGCTGGCGTGAAAATAGCCTCTACAGATAAAGATCCTGTGGACATAATGCTAGAGGAGTTAGAATTATTGGCCAAATAAGGTCAATCAGATACTCCTTTATATAGGAATAAGGAAGCTTCGCTCAACAAGTATTTGTTAGAAAGGACAAAATATGAGGAAGCGAAGAAAAAAAGGAAAAGAGAAGATATGATTTTAAGGATTTGAAATCCTTTAGGTTGATGTGGGTTTACAATTCCCCACCTGTGTATGGAATTACAGTTCCCCACTTGCGAGTGGGCTCACAATTCCTCATCTGTGAGTGGCTCACAGTTCCCCACCTGCGTGTAGGTGTTAGGGAATTGCGAGGAGAAATAAATTTTCTTTTCGCTATTAGTTCATGTGATTTCCTCACCCCTTAGGGATGTTACGAAATAAGTAGCTAAACTTAACTAAATTGAGGTTACGCATTAGTTCCTCGATTTAATAATTAGCAAGGTAGTTTCACCACCTTGAACCGAATTTACGAAAGTAATAAACTCTTCACTCGATTTATTCAACAATGCTTTTTTTATTCAATGATAAAAAGAAAGCAATTAAACATAAAAGCGTTTTAGGTTGCTAACATGCTAAACTCGGGGTATTAAGTTTCCTTCCATAGTGGTTAACCGATAACTCCCCGTCTTGGATGCATCAATAACTTTGTATGGTCCTTCCCAATTGGCTTCTAGTTTGCCCAACTTCTAAGCTTTGCTTACTTCGTTCTTACGCAGAACCAACTCCCCTGGAGCGAACTCATTGATTTTCACTCTTTCATTGTAATATTTTGCCATGTCTTGCTTGTATCTAACCTCTTTGATAGAAGTTAAGTCTCTGCGTTCCTCCAGCAGATCCAGATTAAGGCGAATATCCTCCTCATTAGCTGTGCTATTAAAAGTGATAAGTTGGGAGTTAGGAACCTCAATCTCTGTTGGGATCACAGCTTCCGAACCATATGTGAGGCTATAAGGAGTTTCATCAGTTACTGTTCGTGGAGTTGTGCGGTAGGCCCACAGTATATTTGGGAGATTTTCTACCCAATCACCTTTTGCTTTGTCCAAGTGAGTTTTCAGTCCTTGTAGGAAGGTCCGGTTGGTGACTTTCACTTGTCTATTGGCCTAAGGATGTGTAACTGATGTGAACTTCTGTTTGATGTGGAGCTCTTCACACCACGATCGGAAGGAAATATCTGCAAACTTTTTCCCATTATATGAGATGATCACCTGAGGGACCCTAAATTTGCAGACAATATTGCTCCATACAAATTTCAGAATATTCTTTCTAGAGATGGTAACCAATGGTTCAGCTTCTACCCATTTAGTGAAATAATCGATAGCAACTAACAAGAACTTTAACCGACCTGGAGCTTCAGGGAAAGGTCCCAATATGTCAATTCCCCATTGAGTAATAGGCCATGAGCTTTGAATACTAACCATCTCCATCTGAGGTCGTCTGACTAAAGGGGCATGAAGTTGGCACTTGAGGCATTTGTGTACAAAGTCACAGGCGTCCTTGAATAGTGTTGGCCAATAGTATCCCTACCGGATAATCTTTTTGGCTAACTTTTTGGGACCTGTGTGGCTTCCGCAGGACCCGATATGCACTTCCTGAAGTATATAGTTGGCTTGCTGTGGCCCGACACATCTGAGCAAAGGCTGCAAATATGACCGCTTGTATAGGATCACATCCTGTATCATATAGTGGGGGCCTTTAGCCTGAGTTTTCTGGCTTCATTTTTGTCAGTGGGCAGTTCCCCAATTTCCAGAAATTTCCAAATAGGCGTCATCTAATTTTCTTCGGTTCCTTCAATAACCATCACAGGCTTCACATCTGTGCTCCCACAAGTAAGCCTTTCCACCAACACTTTTTTTTTTATTGAGGTGGGAAAAGGCGGCAGATGCCAACTTGCTAAGGGCACGGCCCTTTTATTTTTAGATCTTGGGATCTGCACGATCTGGAAAGCCTCAAAGAACAAGCTGAGAGCCCGAACCTTATCTAAGTATTTTTTCATTTGGGGTTCCTTAGCCTCATAAGTCCTTTGCACTTGGTTAACCACGATTTGGGAATCACTATAAACATATACTTCTTTTGCTTTCATTCTCTGTGCCAAATTCATACCTGTGATGAGAGCTTCATATTCAGCCTCGTTATTAGTTGCCTTAAAGCCAAAGCGTAGGGCATATGTGACTTTTATTCCATCAGGACTTCTTAGCAGTAACCCAGCTCCACTCCTATCTTCATACGATGCTCCATCAATGTGCAATGTCCACGTATTTGAGCTAACTTCCCCGTTTTTCCTACTTTTTATAAGTTGTGTGGGGATAGCGGTATCAGGTGTAGAGGTGGGCATTTCGGCAATTAAATCCGCCAAGGCTTATGCTTTTATGGCAGTTTGAGGCTGGTACTGAATACCATGCTCTCCTAGCTCAATATCCCATTTTGCAAGTCGTCCTGAGGCCTCCGGCTTAGACAATATTTGCTTGATAGGCTGATTTGTGAATACGCATATGGGATGAGCCTAGAAATAAGGTCGTAACCTCTTTACAGTGTGAACTAGTGCGAGCGACTGACATAGCAAATGGGCCTTTGGATGCTGTTGTCATTACGAACAAGTACCGCACTAGCTACGTTGTCAGAGGATGCCAAATACAGGTGCAGAGTCTCTTTTGGTACTCACACTGTAATGGAAGAAAGTTCAGCTAAATGCTTCTTCTGTTCTTCAAATGCTCTTTGACAGTCTTCTGTCCATTTGAAATTCTTGGCCTCCCTTAAAGTTTGGAAGAAAGGGAGACTTCGATCAGCAGATCGTGACAGAAATCTGTTTAGAGCGGCGAGTGATCCCGTCAATATCTGGACTTGCTTTAGAGTTCTGGGCGGTGCCATCTCTGTAATAGCTCAGATCTTATCCGGGTTGGCTTCAATCCCGTATTTAGAGACCATAAAGCCTAGGAATTTTCCTAATCCTACCCCAAATGTACATTTTTTAGGGTTCAGACGCATTCCTACTTTGATCATTGTCTGCAGGGTTTCTTCCAGATCTCCGGGCTCACTCTTATTCTTCTTTGATTTAATTACCATATCATCTACATACACTTCCAAATTTCTACTGATTTGGTTGGAAAATACCTGGTTGACCAAATGTTGGTAAGTGGTTCTTGCATTTTTTAGCCCAAAAGGCATTTTTGTGTAACAGAAAATTTCCATTTTCGTAATGAATGATGTTTTCTCAGCGTCTCCCTCATCCATTAAAATCTGGTGATAACCCTTATATGTATCATGAAATATCAGCACTTCATATCCTGAAATGGCCTCAACTTTCTGATCAATCACAGGTAAAGGATAACAGTCCTTTGTGCAGTACTTATTCAGATCAGTATAATCAATACATATTCTCCAGCTATCATTTGGTTTTTTGACCAAGACAGGATTGGATAACCAGGTAGGATAAAATACCTCTTTAATGATGTCAGATTGAAGTAACTTTTTTACCTTCTCATTGACAACTGCATTTCTATCCAGGGCTAAAGATCTCTTCTTCTGTTGCACGGACTTGATTTTTAGATCGATGTTAAGCTTATGCGTCATCAATGACGGTGAGATTCCCGACATGTCTTTTGATCTCCAAGCGAAACTTCCTTATACATACAGAGGAGGTGAATAATTTGTTCCTTAATCTTTATGGGCAAAGTGGCTCCAAATTTTATTGTTCTTTCTGGATGCCGGGGATCTAAGTTGACCTCTTCAACTGCATCAGTGATTTCACCAAGTTCAGCCAGCACCTGTTCCGCATTATCAGAACTGTGAGGTGTGGGATTTGCAGTTAGTATCTTGGTATCCTTGTTCTCACTTTCCCGAGATGTCATCTTGGGGTTAGTGGATGGCAAGTCTGCAGCTTGTATTGCGTGTACTCCTTTGGCATCTGCATGCTTGCCTTTGAGGGCAATACGCATGCATTCACGTGTTGCATACTGATCTTCACGGATGGACGCAATCTTGTGTTCAGTTGGAAATTTTATAACAAGGTGATAAGGGGACCAAATTGCCTTAGTTTTATTCATCCAGGATCTCCCAATTATGGCATTAAATGGAGATGGGGCATCTACCACGCAGAAGTCTGTCATGATAGTTTTATCTCTGGGGTACTCTCCAACCGTGATTGCTAGCGTGATTATTCCCACTGGATGAACCACCTCATGAGCGAAAGTTACCAGCAGCATGCTGGATGACTTTAAAGCTGCAAAATCAATTCCTAACTTGCATAAGCAGTCTATGTAAAGGACATCAACTACACTCCTATCATCTATATATACTCTATACACTTCTTTGTTAACAACAATTGCTTTAATAACCAAGGCATCATTGTGTGGACTTACAGTGGAAACCGCATCCTTTTTTGAAAAGGTGATGACTTCGGAGGGTTTGAACCACTTATTAGCTGGCTCCTGGAGCAGGATCCTCCTTGCATTGGCCTTGATTGCAGACTGAGATTGACCTTCTAGATAACCTTCGAATATGGCATGAATCACGCCGGTAACATTCCGATTGTCATTTGGTGGAGGTGGAGGCGCCACCTGTTAAGGTGGAGGATTTGAGTATGGTTGATATGGTGGATTGGAAGAATGATCTCATCGTTGCCTATAATCATGTTGCTGTGTGGGTTGGCCCCGACCCCCTTGTCTTCCTCCGCGCTCCCCGGCATGGTTACCGTTTGCCCGGCCTCTAAACCGGGGTTGGGTTCCAGAATGCCATCGCTGGACGTATTGTCCTAACATACCATTGCAGATGCAATCCTCGATCTCTTTTTTGAGATTTTTACACTCTTTAGTATCGTGGCCATGATCATTGTGAAAGGCACACCAAAGGTGCCTTGGTTTTTTGTGAGGTGCGGCTGTTAATGGCACAGATGGTCGGAAAAGTTCTTTATGTATGGCCAGGATTTCAGTGCAACTTTTGGTGAGTAGTGACAAAATCTTTTCCTGAAGTCGAGGCTCTAACCGCCCTTTGTTGTAGTTTAATCTGTCGAAAGCACTCTTCTGAAGGTTTTTCCCTTTGGTATCGTCTTTCTTTTTCATGCTTTTTATTTTCCCTTTTCTTTTTGTTGGCTTCTTCCCCTTTGGTGTAACTTACCACCATTTGCCAAAGGGTTTGAGTATCCCCAAGTGTGTCCCTAGCCAGCTTGGTATAGAATGGCCCCGGATTTAAGCCATTCATGAAGGTTGAGATTACCAGTTGATCGGCCCTGTCAGCCAACTACAGGCTCTCATCGTTGAATCTTTCCACATAGGATTTCAGTGATTCGTCTTTTGCTTGTTTGAGGTTCATCAAATCTGCTGCGGACTTATGAAATTTCTTTCTCTGGAAAAAACGGGTATGAAAGAGCTGGGCTAACCTCCTGAATAATGAAATGCTGTTATGAGGGAGTCCATCAATCTATACACACGCTTTTCCACTCAAATATATGAGAAAGGCTTTGCACATCACTTCCATTAAAGCGTTTTTGAAGTGCATCGCGTATTTGAAGCGTGATAAGAAATCCAAGGGGTCCGTGTCCCCCTCATAAGATGGAATGCCGTCTAGCATCTTGAAACCTGCCGGAGTTGGATACTGCATTATGTGAGACGTGAACGGAGAAGGGACGTTTCCGTCATCGTCAGATCCCAGCAAGCCATATATATCATCAGCTACCCGATTGCTGATCGAAGGAAAGTCATCGTGTTGTAGACGTTTAGGTTTAGGCCTAATTTTGGGATGCCCATTTTCATAATTATTGCCTGCATGAGAAATATTATCATCATTTCGTCCTTCTTCCCTTTTGCGACGGCTTCCTCACGATTGTTTAGATTGGATCTATTCTCCCGTTGATGCGAGAGATATCGATTTCTGCAAAATTCTTCGAACTGAGCGCGATGCAATTCAACAAAAGCATGTTCGTCTTCTGCCACCTGTTGATGTGCGAAAGACTTCTTTGGGTTTTGAGATTTTTGCCTAGATGTTCCATTTGTATGTTCGGAAGGATGTCCCAATCTTTCCGGGATGTCATCCAAACACAGCGGGTCATCTGCCTTTGGCCTAAAGCGACTATGTGGTGCTCTTCCTTGGCTAGTTCCCTAACCCGCTCTTCATCCCCCTGATCGGGTCCCAACCATATTGATGATAAAGAGCGGAAAGCAACAGAACGAATACATCTTCTAAATAAAAAAGAGTTCCCACAGACGGCACCAATTGATGAAGCTATAATCCGCTGCTGTCAACGATCAGACCTTGCTGTCACAATCTGAAGCTTCTAAACCAATAAGAATGGTTATTCCTACAAAACAAATCTCGGAGGAGTTCTCCGGGGAAGATTCTCCTATGTTAAAGTTAGCACTTTTGTCGGAGTATAGTATTTTTCTTAATCAATTTTTGCTTATCCATACCTGGTGTTCTTCTCTGGTTTTTATCCTCTTCTTACCGTTAATCATGGGGTTCTCTAACGGCTCCAGATTGCTAGATCGCAAATGTTTCTCCTCTTGGAGCGTCATTGTTATCTTCCTGTAATTACAGGCTCTGATTGCGTGTTTATCGATAAACACGATTCTGCTATTATCTCGTGACCTTTTAAGACCCATGAGTTTATTATGGACGTGGAATTCTGCAGTAAAATAAGAGTCATTCACCACTGTAAAGATTTCAGCCTCTGACTTACAAGTCCAGAATTGGGCACCTTGCTGAAGATCCGGAGTTGCGACTGTCTAAATCTGTTCAGGACTCACAGGTCCCGAACTGCATTAAATGCACAGGTCCCGAATTGCATCGGATGCACAGGCCCGGAACTGCATCGGACTCACAGGTCCAGATCTGTATCTGATACACAGGTCCCGAACTGCATTGGACTCACAGGTCCAGATCTGTATCTGGTGAACTCATGTCCATCATTTATGATCAGGGGCCTAATAAAAAATTATGTAGCCCCGAACTTTAGGATAATTAAGATTAGTTTGTTCCTTTCCATAATTCATAAAGTGAGGCTTTTGATTTGAGTGAGGGAACACGATTATGTATATGAAAAGTAGCCAACAATACTTCACGCCACAAATCTTTAGACAAATCAGTACTTAAAATCATGGTATTAACCATATCCTATAGGGATCTATTTTTTCCTTTTTACCAAACTATTTTGTTAGGAGTATATGGTGCTTTTGTTTGTTGTATAATGCCCTTTTCTTCACAAAATAATGAGAATTTAGTAGGAAAATAGTCTCCACCTCTATCATTTCTTAAAACTTTAATTTTCTTGTTCAATTGATTTTCAACAAAAGTTGTGTAACATTTAAACATGTGAAATGCTTCATATTTCATTTACATTAAATAAACATGTACAAATCTAAAGCAATCATCAATGAAAGTCATAAAATACTTATTATCACCTCTTGTTAGAAAACCATTTAATTCACAAATATCATTATGAACTAGATCAAGCAAATTCATATATCTTTTTGCTTAGGAAATGATAATCTAGTCATTTTTGCTTATATAAATGTTTCACATTTATTTTCTTCAATAACTTTATAAAAAGCCAATTCATGTTTTGACATAAAATGCAATGTTTTACGATTAACATGTGCTAATATATTATGCCATGAAGAATAATAACAATCAATGATATAGGCAGAAATATTACTTTAATTACTATTTAACTTGCATATTATTACATGAATATCCTTGTCCTATGAACACACAGTTTCTGAATAAGATAACTATATTAGACTCTAGTATAATTTTCGGTCCCTTTACTGAAGATATCAACTAATACAAGATTTTTTAAATTTCTATGGCATGATGTACATTCATCAATAAAAATTTCATTCTAAAAGTAAATTGCAATACGACACTGCCTTTGCCAAGTAGCTTTACTGTATTATGATAGCCTATTAGCACTTCATGGCCATCCAGAACTTTTTCTTAGATCTTGAACTGAGACTATGGTAGCACCAAAGTCATGTTGTATATTTCAAAATAATTGAAGACTCAACTAGAAATTTCATGAAGTCTTCTAAGTTGAACACTCCAAGTTGAACTCACAAAACTAGAAATTTCATGAGTCTTCTAAAGTTCTTCAAACCATGAAGAAGTAAAGTTCAAATTGAACTCTCCAACTATGAAAAAGCAAAACCCAAATTGAAGAAGTAATTTAAGAAGTAAAATCTAACTTGAACACTCAAATTGGAACTAGAAGCTTCATGAGGTTTCCAAGTTGAAAATTCCAATTTAAACACATACTTGGACCAAGATGTCTTAAGTTTGAAGTAAACCATCTCAATTTTCTATATAAAGGGAACATGCAACACTTCAAAGGGAAAAAAAGAGAACTAAACTATCTTCCTTCATTTTATTTCTCTACTTCTTCATATTCTCTTTTCTTCCTACTAAATTCTTTCATTCTGCTGGATTAATTTCATTTTGTTGTTGCTGCTACCCTTTTACAAGGAAGACTTGTTTTATCCTGGGGAAACATTTCATACACACTGAAATAGTTTCTTTAGGACAGTGTTGCGCACGACTCAAGTTTACACCTATTTTTTCATCTCATTTCTAACAATCTAAAGAAACTATGGCTACTTCCAGTGAAAATAGAGCCAACCCTACTACAAATGTTAACCTCACTAGCGATAATCAAACTACTAGGTCGATATTCCACCCACACAAACCATGTCTGTTCAATTGCCCTATGCAAAACCTTTTCCAGATGTTTCAAATATTGAAATTTTTGCCAATGAAAACTTCAAACATTGGCAAGAAGGAATACTCTTCTTACTTGATGTCCATAGTGTAACACATGCTTTACTAGAGTTTAGACCTGCCCCAACAGCTGATGACAAAATTCAACAATTTTGGCAACGTGCCAACAAGGTTTGTCGTCATACGATTTTACAAACAATATCTAATGAATGGTTTGATGTTTTATGTCCTTACAAGGAGATAAAAGCTGCCAAAGTCAAAGAGTTAGCATTGAAGGCAAATTTGGTGCAAGGGAGTAGTTCCTATAAAGGTACGAATTCTAAATCTAAAGATTTCAAGTCTAAAAGTACAAACTTCGAGAAAAAGAAAGGGTCTTGTTTTGTATGTGATAAGCTAGGTCACCATGCTCTTCAATGTCGCAAAAGAGTGAGAAATGAAAATCCTCCTAATGCTAATCTAGTCGACGGAGATGATGTTATTATTGCCGTCATTTCTCAAGTGAACATGGTAGTTAATGCCAAAGTGTGGGTGGTAGATTCTGGGGCCACTCGACACGTTTGTGGTAATCGAGAGGCTTTTTCCTCCTACACTCTAGTAGGGGATGATAATGAAGTAATCTACCTTGGAGACTCTAGAACTACAAAAGTTCATGGCAAAGGCAAAGTATTTCTCAAACTCTCGTTTGGAAAGACTTTGGCTCTTAATGATGTACTACATGTTCCAACCATTACAGCAAACTTGGTGTCTATGCCACTGCTTGACAAAGCTGGAATCAAATATTCTTTGAATCTAGAAAATTTGTCATAACCAAAAATAATATGTTGGTAGGCAAGGGCTATAACAATCAGGGATTATATGTGCTTTTTATTTCCAATGTTATCAATGAAAATACATCTACTTCTTCTGCTTACATGATGGAATCATTTTCCTTATGGCATGCAAGATTAGGACATACTAATTTTAGTTATACAAAGAAAATGCAATCACTTGGCTTAATTTCTGGTTTGAGTTCAACCAATATAAATAAATGTGAAATATGTGCAGAATCAAAAATCACTAAAAAGCCTTGTGTTTCTGTAAATAGAGAAACTGAATTATTGTCTTTAATTCACATTGATTTAGGTGATTTAAAGCAAACTATGACTAGTGGTGTTAAAAAATACTATGTTACTTTTATTGATGATTTCTCTAGATTTACTAAGTTGTTTTTACTTAGAAATAAAGATGATGCGTTTGATGCCTTTATTTCTTATAAAACTAAAGTGGAAAATCAACTTAGTAGAAAAATTAAAAGAGTTAGATAAGATAGAGGGGGTGAATATTTATCACTAAATGATTATTGTGAAAAATAAGGGATAATTCATGAAGTAACTCCCCCTTATTCACCTGAATCTAATGGTGTAGCAAAAAGGAAAAATAGAACACTTAAAGAAATGATGAATTCTATGTTAATTAGTTCTTTTACACCTCAAAATTTGTGAGGTGAGGTTATTTTATCTGCACGTCACTTGCAAAATAGAATTCTACATAAAAGAACCGAAAAAACACCATATGAGTTGTGGAAAGGTCATGCACCTAACTTAAAATATTTAAAAGTGTGGGGGTGTTTAGCTAAAGTTATGTTGCCTGAACCAAAGAAAAGGAAAATAGGTTCGAAAACATCTGATTGTATATTTATTGGATATGCTGAACATAGTGCAGCATATCGATTTCTTGTGTTAAAAAGTAATGTGCTTGATTGTAATACAATAATGGAAACAAAGAATGCTGAATTCTTTGAACACATTTTTTCACTTTTTCGAGAAATTTCTCATGCATCTATTGAAAATAATAGAGAAATCAATCCTGATGAAGAATTGAGAAGAAGCAAAAGACCTATAAAAGAATTTTCTTTTGGAAATGATTTTTATACTTATCTTATTGATAATGATCCTTTAACTTTTGATGAAGCAATTTCTTCTTCTAATTCAAGATTTTGGAAAGAAGCAATTAATAATGAAATAAACTCAATTTTAAAAAATAAAACTTGGATTTTAGTTGACTTAACTCTTGGTGCAAAGCCTATTGGTTGTAAATGGATTTTCAAAAGAAAATATAATTCTGATGACTCAATTGATAAGTATAAAGCCCGTTTAGTTGCAAAAGACTTTTCACAAAAACAAAATATTGATTACTTTGACACTTGTGCACTAGTAACAAGGATTTGATCTATTAGAGTTTTATTTGCTTTAGCTTCTATACACAAACTTTTTATTCATCAAATGGATGTTAAAACAGCATTCTTGAATGGAGATTTAGAAGAAGAAATTTACATGACACAACCTGAGGGTTGTGCTGTTTCTAGACAAGAAAATAAAGTGTGTAAGTTAATAAAATCACTCTATGGTCTAAAACAAGCTCCTAAACAGTGGCATGAGAAATTTGATCAAATCTTATTGAGTAATGGTTTTTCATCAATTGAAGTGGACAAATGTATATATACAAAAACTATAAATAGTGATTATGTGATACTTTCTTTGTATGTCGATGACATACTCATATTTGGTACTAGTTTGAATGTTATAAATAGTACTAAATGCTTTTTGTCTTCAAACTTTGATATGAAAGACTTGGGTGAAGCCAACGTTATATTGGGTGTTAAAATCATAAGGAGAAGCGATGGAATTATGTTGTCACAAAATCATTATACTGAGAAGCTTCTTAGAAAGTTTGAAAACTATGACGTGACACCTGTGAGCACTCCTTATGACGCTAACTCCCAATTGAAAAAAAATCGTGGTGACCCAGTTGCTCAGTCTAAATATGCTCAGATTATTGGGAGTTCGATGCATTTAATGAATTTTACAAGGCCTGATATAGCCTATGCAGTGTGTAGATTGAGTAGATATACTTATAATCCCAATCATGAGCATTGGTCTGCTTTAGTTAGGCTAATGAAATATTTGAGAGGAACCATTGATTATGGTATCCTATATAATGGATTTCCCACTGTATTAGAAGGATACAGTGATGCTAACTGGATCTCGGATTCAGAAGAGACTAAATCCACTAGTGGCTATGTATTCACACTTGGTGATGGTGTAATAGCATGGAAATCAGCCAAACAAACTATTATTGCTAGATCAACTATGGAGTCAAAGTTTATAGCTCTAGAAATGGCTGGTTCAGAGGCTGATTGGTTAAAGAATTTCTTAGCTGGAATTCCTATAACCAAAGGATTAGTGCCCCCAGTTTCTATGCATTGTGATTGCCAAGTAGCAATTGCAATAGATGAAAACAAATCATATAATTGCAAAAATTGACACATGAAACTGAGACATGATGTCATAAAGCAGCTGCTAAGAGATGGAATAATTTCCATTGATTATGTGAAGTCAGAAGTGAATTTGGCCGATCCTCTGACTAAACCTTTGGGAAGAAAATTAATTCTTCAAATATCGAGAGAATTGGGACTTAAGCCAATAAGTTGCCAATAGAGATAGTAACCCAACCTATGTGATTGGAGATCCCATGAAGCAGGTTCATATGGGTAATAACAAATCAATATTCGCATTGAAACACTTAAATTTATGTCCCTTCCATGGTGAGTGTTTTTACTGTTACTAATTGTGAGGTTGAGTTTCAAACTCCTAATGAATTCATATTCCTTATGGATGGTGTATTTAAAAGTAGTATACACTTGATGAATTCACCTAGGTTGAGGAAGAACTAAACTATCTTCCTTCATTTTATTTCTCTACTTCTTCATATTCTCTTTTCTTCCTACTAAATTCTTTCATTCTGCTGAATTAATTTCATTTTGTTGTTCCTGCTACCCTTTTACAAGGAATGCTTGTTTTATCCTAGGGAAACATGTCATACACACTGAAATAGTTTTTTTAGGACAGTGCTGCGCACGATTCAAGTTTACACCTATTTTTTCATCTCATTTCTAACAAGTCATACCACCAATCATTTGACTTGATTGCAAATGCAATATTTAACTCAGTGATCATACTGATATGCCAAATTGTTACCATTGCAACAACTTCAACATCTTTATTTTCAACTAGTTTGCATTATTGGCATTATTCTTCTTTTGTTTCTTCTTGAATTTGCATTCGTGCTTGTAATGCCCCTTTTTGCCACAATTGTAGTAGTTATGATTTTTTTTCTTATCTTTAGTAGTGGTCTTTCACATGACTTTCTCTTCTTAGAAGGATCTACATTGTGGTTAGTTATCTCACTCACAAAATTTTCACTTTGGCAACAGATTCAGTTTTTTTTTTTTTTTTTTTGCAGAATTCAAGTGTCTTTCTCAGTTTGTAAATGTTTCAGAATCTAATCCATGGTGAATGTTTCAATAGTGTAGAGTAATTTTTTTCTTATAGTCATTCCAACTACTAAAGCTTAATTTTGCAGTAATAGCCCCCACTTATAATGACTTAGAAACTTCTACTTCCAAATCTGTTAGTTTAGACACAATAACTAGAAAATCATGAACTTGGTCTACAAAAAAAGAATTTTCATTAATATAAAATATTATTTCTTAATTAAGAAATTATCTGTATCCTAATTCTATGTATTATGCTTATATTTAAGATTATCTAAGATTGTTTAGATTTCTATTGGAGATTTGATTATAGTGCGCAGATCATACAATTTTGTCAAAAAAGATGCTCAGGATGTGGCCTTTGCAAAGCGGTTCATTCTTCTATTCATTTTTATGTTCTATTTAACTCCATTAGAATCATCATCTTTTAGTTCATGAATTGCAAGTAGGGACAAGTCCAAAACTTTTGCAACTTAGAGGTTGTAAAAAAGAACATCATCTTCCACTTATCTATTGAAATTTGTTCTAATGTCATCCAATTGATCCAATTTCCTAATGTTTTGATTGATAACCTTCAATGTAGACTCAGAAGTTCACTCCCTGATTAAATAAAACCTTAAGATTTTTGAAAAAAATTTAAGAGATTGCAAAACTATACTAATTTTAAGGCATGATAACATTGTACTTAAGGTGTTATTTGCCCGCACTACAATTGTAGTTTGCTTTTACGTTGATAGAAAATTACATTTAAAATACAATAAAATCAAAGAAATTCCAAAAAGCAGAATCTAAAATTGCAAAGAATGATAATGAAAAATAAGTTCTTGATCAAATAGAACTTGTACTTAGGATGAAAAGTTGTGTACTAACTCTACAAAGGGGCACCTTTGAAAAATAACAATGTTGTAGTTAATGTACCTTTTCAGATTATTCTCAAAAGTTACAACTCTACAATTAATTTTTCTATTCAAATTACACTTTTAAATTAATTAAATACTGATTCTTTGAAATATAGAAATTAATTAAATAAAATTACTTCTGAGTTTAAGCTTGAGTGCCTAATTGCTCTTATCAGGACTTTAAAATAATTATTATATTTTAATTTATTAGTACAAGGAGTAATTTGACTTTCCTTCTATAAATTCCCCCGAAGCACTTTGTGCTTCAAATTTGTACGTTAAAGAAAGAATGCACTTAATAAGTACAAAACTGTCTTTAGACAATTGAGATAAACACCTTCAAGTCCCTTTCAAATTCTACAAGAGAATCTTATCTGACAAACTAATAATTCAATAAGGGATTTGGAGGATCAATTGAAGTAAAATCATGAAATTGAAGCACTAGAGGAGTTAGAAAATCACGAAGAGAAAGGGGAAAAGGTTCTATAGATCTTGGCCTAGATAACTTGAGCTTCGATAGCTCAAGATTTGGGTACAAATTAGGCCTTCAACAGCTCATTTGAACTTTTGAAGCCTTTTATTAGAATAATTTTTAGAATAGTTTTTTAAGAATACTTTTGTAAAACTAGTCTTCCTAAATTTCAGTCCGTTTGCTCATTTCTTTACCATGTCTAATTTGATTTAGAAAAGCTCAATATGACTCATATGAGTTGGGTCTTCTTCTATTTTTTCCCCCTTTTTTTACAAACTATGTCCTTCCTAGACCTTGTGCAGTGCTCGTGCTTACTAGAGAAGTGCCTAATTTAGCCTGAATATGAATTGAGGACCAATTAAAACCTAATTATAGAGATAAAAAGTTAAATGAACCATTTTCATTATCAGGAAGCAAAAGAAATTTTAGTCTCCAGTATTCATCCGATAATTGATCTTGTGTTTACAAATACATTTGAAAGCATTACACACGCTACGAGAATTGAACATTCATATGATGCAACTTTCATCCTATTTATATGGGAAATTATGGTTACATAATGCATCTAATTTTGTAATTTAACATTTCTTTGAAAATTGTCTCACCTTTTAATATGAAGTTTAGTTTTTTCTTTATTGAGTAAATTCTATTTTTGGTCCATAATATATCGTCATATAACTTTTTTAATCTCACACATTTAAGAATAAAATTTTCAGTCCCTTAAATTTGAAAAGTGATTTTTTTTTCTTAAATCCTTTGCTTGACCTTTTTTATGGGATTTATTGTTGGTTTTGTACAAAAAACTATTAATTTTAAAATTATAATTAATATTTATTGCCAAGTGAATATGAAATTAAAGGGTCATACACATAAAAAAAGTTTTGGAATAAAATGATTAAATAATTATTTAAATTAATTTGTGAAATAATTAATTTCAAGAATCTCTTAATAAATGGATTAAAAATTAAATTTTCTCTTCAAATATTACGGTAATGTCAGAGTAATTTTGAGGAAAATTTTTATTTGAATTATAATTCTCTTTGAATGAATTTTTATGCGCATTTTTAACGGACTCTCTTACACATTTTATGTGTTTTAACAGATTGTATCAACATAGAGTCTATTACATATTTTATTTGTTTTAAACAGATACAAGCCTCTTATTCAAGAGATGACATCAAGTTTTAAATTACTAACAATTAATCTAATAGAAAAATGTATGTTTAGAAATAATAAAGAGAAAAAAAGGTTTTTTCCAATTTTTTTGTGGTGCATACATAACAATTCAATGATGACCTACTATATTAATTTGGTGTCAATCAATTCCAAGATGAGCCCAAACACATGTTCGTGGGTACCAATAAAGGCTAGGCACTTGCGTGACTCTGATTGACAAACCTTCCCATGTCAAGTTCGTCTATATTAAAGGTAATTTTACTAGTTTTAATGTATAAAAGTCAAAAAATCCTGTCACATAGGAAAAATCGTATTTTTTATTCTATTACTATATTATTTATGACATGTTAGATTTTCCAAAAGTGGTATTAGAGCCATTTAATTTAACTTTTTATGCATGAACATTATCACGAATGATAAAAAGTTTGTGTATGTAAAAATTCTTGGAATATTTGAGAAGTGGTTTTATTTTGATTTGGATTTCTGCAAACTATTTTGATAAAAAATTTGGGCAGAAATATTATTACATTTATTTTGTTTTTGGAATTGTACAAAAAAAAATTTAGTGGTCACTGACTAGGTTCGGTGGTTGACCAGATCTTTGACCAGGATTCATTGCGGGAAATAGTTTCCGGCAACGGATTATTTCAAAAAAAAAAATTAAAAGTAGAGGGGATATGACCAAATCAAATCTGGCTATAACCATATTATACGATGTGGCCAGAGGGTAGCACGCTGAATCAGATCAGGCTATGCAAACCCATTCGGTTTCTGCAGAAATTCCGGCCGTGGTCCAAAGAGTTTTTGCCATGGCCGCTAAGGAAGACGGGAGAATATAAAAGAAAAAATTTGCAAGCATCGGTCCAAGAAGAAGGGGAAAAAAAAAGAGGAATCCGATCAACCAAATCGTTTGGTTGATCAGATCGTTTCTTCTCGATGGAGGTGAAGGTAGCAAGTGCTAGTTTTCGGGAAATTTGCAAAAATAGTAGCTTTTTACATGTCTTTTGCAAATATAACAATTGCCAAAATTTGTTTGCCAAACTATCAGGTGTTTGATCATGAAAAAAAACCCAAATGTCCCAAACTAGCA
Source organism: Gynochthodes officinalis (assembly GCA_020080225.1). Lineage (NCBI taxonomy): Eukaryota > Viridiplantae > Streptophyta > Magnoliopsida > Gentianales > Rubiaceae > Gynochthodes > Gynochthodes officinalis. The sequence continues at coordinate 15,193,004 of CM034621.1, read as the reverse complement.
ATTCCACTCCCATTCGCCTTCACTTCATTGCACAAGATCGGATTTTTCAAACCGAGATTCATTTTCACTTCATGGATTAAAACTCCCAGTTTACACAATACAATTTGTCTTCAAGCATAAATAGCATGTACGCAAGATGGACCGACACCTTCAAGCAAGAAGGCTGCCGTAATGGAGAAAAAATCTAAAATGCCAACGGAATAAGGTTAGTTGAAATTTAGCTTCGTCATTGCTAACTACACATATTTTTTTGTGTTTGGCTAATGGACCATATTAATGATAAACACTTGTCGGCAACTAGGTCCAGAAATAGAAGTAAGAACAAGTTTCGCGAACACTATGTCGAACATGTCAAAACAAATGTCGAATAATATGTCAAACGCTATGTCGAACATGTCGAAAACTAAACACTTTGTCGAGAAATGTCGAAATATATGTTGAATTAATTGTCGAAAAATATGTCGAATTAATTGTCGAAAATTATGTCGACTTAATTGTCAAATCTATGTGAAAAATATGTTAAAAAAAAAGTTGACAACTATGTCGAAAACCTTATGACAGAATGTTTTTGAAAGTTTCAAGAACTTCATGGCCAGTGGAACTACTCTAAATGACTGTGGAACTTGGATGGATAAAGGTTGGGTGGAATTTGCATCTTATTCTGACATTAGAATACGCCTTTTTTGGTATTCAGATATGATGGTAATTCCCAATTAAAAGTAATAATCTTTGATCCAATTGCATTAGAAATTCAATGTCCATTTGAATTGAATCGTTTCGGGCATGAGAAAGATCACCTCGTTAGTAAGAGAGCAAGTAAAGTTTGAGAACGAGAAGAGATTGAAAAACATGGATGATGACGTTTCTATAGAATTTTTGGGGGTGAAACCTACATCATCGTGCCAAGTTAAAAAGGAAAGAAAGTCAAGGACCAAAAAAAAAAAAAAAAAAGCACGGCTCACAATTGAAGAAGAAGATCTCCAAAGGCCCCACCAAAAGTCATCGTAAGATTTACAATTGCTGAGGCTTTTGGAGATCTTCTTTAATTGTGAGCTGTGCTTCTTTTTTTTGGTCCTTGACTTTCTATCCCTTTTAACCCGGCACGATGATATAGGTTTCATCCCCCAAAATTCTATAGAAACATCATCATCCATGTTTTTCACTCTCTTCTATTTCCCGAACTTTACCTACCCTCCTACTAACGAGGTGATCCTCCTTATGCCTGAAACAATTCAATTCAAATGGACATTGATTCTCCAATGTAGTTGGATCAAAGATTATTACTTTTAATTGGGAATTACCATCGTATCTAAATACCAGAAAATGGCGTACTCTAATGTCATAATAAGATGGAAATTCCACCCAGCCATTATCCAACCTAGTCCACAGTCAGTTTGGAGTAGTTTCATTAGCCATAAAGCTCCTCGAAATTTCAAAAACACTCTATCACAAGGTTTTCGACATATTGTGTGTTTTCGACATAGTTTTTGACTTTTTTTTAACATATTTTTCACATAGATTCGACAATTAATTTAACATATATTTCGACATTTCTCAACAAAGTGTTTAGTTTTCGACATGTTCAACATAGTATTCGACATTTGTTTCGACATGTTAGACATAGTGTTCACGAAACATGTTCTTACTTCTATTTCTTGACCTAGTTATCGACAAGTGTTCATCATTAACATGGTCCGTCAACAACACACAAAGAAATATGCGCAGTTAGCAACAACAAAGTTAAATTTCAACTGACATTATTATGTCGGCTTTTGAGATTTCTTCTCCATTGCGGCAGTCTTCTTGCTTGAAGATACGAATCCACCTTGTGTTCGTGCCATTTATGCTTGAAGATGAATAATGTTGTGTGAACTGGGAGTTTTAATCCATGAAGTGAATATGAATCTCGGTCTGAAAAATCCGATTTTGCGCGATGAAGTGAAGGCAAATGGGAGTGGAACTGCTAGTTTGGGACATTTGGGTCTTTTCACCTAGTCAAACACCCTTGGCTTGCTAGTGTGGTGAACAACTTTTTGGCAGTTGCTATATTTGCAAAAGACATGTGAAAAGCTGCTATTTTTGCAAATTTCCCCTAGTTTTCTCGGTGAAGGTGGTGGCTGCTTGTCGATGCCTTCTCCGATGTGACATTTGGTTGAGCATTACATGGCTAGAACTGTTTTGGCCTTTGCCTGAAAATCGAAGTTGTGCGAAGAAAGGGAAAAAAAATCTTGCGACAGTGGCTAGATGAAGAAGAACGTGAAATTTGCAAAAATAGCACCTTTTGGAGTCAAGTTTGCAAATATAGCAACTTCCAAAATTTGTTTGCGTTTATAGTAGGTCAAGGCTGTTTGATCTTCTAAAAAGACCTAAATGCCTCTCTATTTACAATAAATGAGAAACATTGCTCCAAAAGTATCGTTCAAGATTTCTTCACTTCATTTTTTCACTTCGAATTCCCCTACCCATTTAGTCATTTTTCATCGATTCAACATCACATTTATTCGATACTGCATGAATGGCACGTACGCAAGGAAGACAAGCATTTTCAAACAAAAAGGCCACCACTATAGAGAAAAAATTGCATATTGATTAACCCTGCATATTGATTATGGATTTTAAAAGAAATACGATTGCAATAGGTTTTGTGTGATTTTTACTGTAATAGATCAAATTCGACGTCAAATTAAACATGAATCTTTTATTCGACAAAAAAGAGAGATTTTTTATACATATTTGACAAAAAATTGACATTTGTGACATGTATTTGGCAAAACATTCGACAAAATTTTGACATTTGTAACAAAAATTCAACATTTCACCATTGGCTCTCTTTGAGCTTGTCTCCAAAACACATGAGCAACCACAAATTGAACATAGCGTAACGAAAATGCTCAACCACAAGGGCACTATCATGATTCTATAAGCGTTGTAAGAGAATGCCTAAAACCCAGAGGTGGCCCCAAGAGCACGACTTGACCTGAGATGGGTGGAGTATCTCGGAAGTTAGGTTTCGTCAGAGAAGGTGCCAGGTGGCACCGTAAGCGGCAAAGCTGATGCTTTGTTGATTACTGTTAAAGATTTTGGCCGTAGGAAGGGCCTTTGGGCGGTTAAAGAAAACGGTGCCGTTTTGAACGAGGGCACTATGTGCCAAGGAGTAACTTCCCACAAATATCAAAGGATAGGAAGTAAATTGGAGAGAGACATGGAACCGTACTTAGTCTTCATGTCTCGGACGATGGGTTCGATTTCCACAAAGGATTTTCGTATCCATAGCAAGCCGCTTATAACTAGGATGCTAGCTAGCCCAAGAGGTAGAGGAAGCTGCTCCTTGTTCTTGGATGGGGAGAGTAAATTAAAGAGGGATTTAAGAATTGTAGAGATGCAAAAAGTGACAATGAGGATGAACCAATATCCCTCCATGGTGAAATGTCAAATTTTGTCAATTTTTTTGTCAAAATTTTTGACGAATACATGTCACAAATGTTGAATTTTTGTCAAATACATGTTAAAAACCTCTCTTTTTGTTGAATAAAAGATTAATGTCTAATTTGACGTCGAATTTGATCTATTACAGGAAAAATCACACAAAACCCTATTGCAATTGTATTTCTTCTTAAATCCATAATCGATATACAAGGTTAATCAATATGTAATTTTTTCTCTATGACGGTGGCTTTTTTACTTGAAGATGCCTGTCCTCCTTGCATACGTGCCATTCATGCAACATTAAATAAATAAGATGTTGAATCAATGAAGAATGATTAAATGAGTAGGGAAATTCGAAGTGAAAAAATGAAGTGAATAAGTCTTGAACGATGCTTTTGGAGAAATGTTTCTCATCTTTTGTACATAAAGAGGCATTTAGGTCTTTTCACAAAATCAAATAGCCTTGACCTACTATAAACGCAAACAAATTTTGAGAGCTTCTATATTTGCAAGCTTGACTCCAATATGTGCTATTTTTACAAATTTCCCAAGAAGAAGAAAAACCTAGTGATGTCATCAAGATGTCACTGGTGACGTCATATGGGGCAGCAAAATTAAGTTATTTTTTTATTATAAAAATCACCATAAGCATATGACATCATCTTGGTGATTTTCATAAAATAAAATTTAAAAAAATTATAAAAAAACAGAAATTATGGGGAATGTATTAATTTATTTATTTACGGGTTGACCTTTGAAGTTTTTGTTAATTATTATTTTGTGTTGAAGTTTTTCCAAAATGTCTTCTTTTGTTTTGAAAAGGACCAAATAGTTTTAATAAATTATAAAAATTGCATCAAAACTCAATATTTTCCATATGCTTCTCAAATATCAAGAATACTAGTTTAATATGATTAAAATTATAGTATATTAATGACTTGAATTAGGATATGATCAATTAATGTGATTATTTGATTAATTTATCATATATGTTTAATATTTGATAAAAAAATATATAAATGATATACTTGCATATTATTTTTTTAAATTTTATAAAATATTTGTTATCATATATGATGTATGCTTATGATGAGACCACAATTTATTGAGTTTATCCCTTTATAAAATATCAAATCAAATAATTGCCTTCTATTATTATAGTACAAATGATTCTTGCTAGGGCAACTTGTTAAGCTAACTCAATGTTCTTTTACTAAGAATATGTTTTAAATATGAAATAAGATTTCCGAATAGTGGGTGTGATTTAAAAAAGACCCTTGACTTATTAAGCTAACTCAAGGTTATGTGTCTTGAGACAAATGTTAGGAGACATATCTGATATGTGTATCAAAAGTTAATAGTTTAACTATTTAAGAATTATAAAATAAGTTGTAATTGGTAAATGTTACCTAATTGAAATTATTTTTAATTTGTTGAACTAAGTCAAAAATTAAAAATAATTAAAGTGGGATTCTAGCTTTCTAAGAAATTTGTGTAAATTCTCTAATCAATCAAGAGGGATATTGATTCTAATAAAATAGTGGGAGCAAAAACCGAAATTTAATTAAGTCCATATATATATGTATTTGGGTTTTGTTTATTGCATAAATTAAATTATTATTCTATCGTTACATTTTCTTGCTATAGAAAATGAACAATAACATGGATTTGTGTAATATTTTGCTCAACAACAAGCTCACTTGCCTAATTTTTTCGGACTAAATTCAAAACCAAAAAATTGTTCTTAAGCATGAAAAGTTGCTTTATATCCTTAATAGCCCTATTCCTGATAAACTTGCTGCTGGTGCTAATCAAGTAGCTAAAGATAAGTATAGGAAGTATCTAAATGATTCTAAAAATGCATGTTGTATCATGTTCACTTTAATGAGCCTTGAGCTATAAAAGTAGCATGAGGAAATGAGTGCCTTTATAATTCTTCAACATTTGAAGGTATTGTCTGATAAAAGGGCTAGAAGTGAGAGATTCAATACTTCTAAAAGCTGTTTCATTGTAAAATGGTGGAAGACTCTCTGTGACGGCTCATGTGTTAAAAATGATAGGTCTCATTGAAAAATTGGAGAAATAAAGATTTTTAATACATCATCAATTAAGTGTTGATTTGATTTTGCAATCCTTACCTTCAAGTTTTTCCCAAATTTTGTTGAATTTTAACATGAATAGAATATTGACTTCATCACTGCTTGACCTAATGAACATGCTTAAGGGATCAAGGGAGACTATGAAAAAAGAAAAGGGTAGTGTGTTGTTGAGAGTTCTAAGGAAAAAAATTTAAGCCTGGTCTTAAGAAGACCAAAAGAAAAGGACCCAAGACAACATAAAAGGCTAAAAAGGAGAAAAAGTCAAAGGGTACTTGCTTCCATTGTGGTAAAAATGGACATTGGAAGAGGAACTGTGAGGCTTGATACCATGAAGAAGAAGAAGTTTGATGAAGCTTTTACTTCAAGTATGTTTATGATTGAAATAAATCTTTCTACTTCAAAATTAAATTCCTGAGTATTAGATACTAGATCTAGATCTCATATTTGTATAAATATGCAGAGTCTATAGATAAATAGAAAGTTGGTCAAATAGGAAGTGGACCCATGTGCAGTGCATGGAGCAAAAATCGTTGCTTTAGCCATAGGGACATATATTATTTCTTTACTTAGAGGATTATTTTTAGATTTAAAAAAATATTATTTTCTTCCATTAGTTACAAATAATATTACTTGTATTTTATGGTTGGACATGGATGATTTTGAAATAATTTAAAAGAATAAGTGTTGCGTTTTTACTGTGAAAATATTTTTTTATGGTGTTGGGTATTTGAATAATGATCTTTATATGCTTGATCTAAATAGTCCTATCTTCAACATGAGTGCAAAGAAATTCAAATTTGATAATTTTAGAAATTCTTATCTCTGACATTATAAACTTGTCCACATAAATAAGAAACGCATATCCAAATTGTATAATGATGGTTATTTGAGTTCATTTGATTATGAATCATTTGAGATATGTGAATCTTGTTTAATAAGAAAAATGGCTAAGACACCTTTTTTTTATTTTTTGAAAAAAGTGAAAGATTTATTGAATTACTAGATCTTATTCATTCTAATGTGTGTAGATCTATGTCAATTCAAGCTAAAGGAGGGTTTTGATACTTCCTTACCTTCACTGATGATCATTCTAAATATGATCATGTATACTTATCGCAGTATAAATATGAAGTTCTTGAAAAAATCAAAGAATATAAAAGTAAAGTAGAAAAACAAATTTGTAAGAGCACTAAGATACTTCGATTAGATTAAGGTGGAGAATACTTAAATTAAGAATTTCAAAATTATTTAAAAGATAATTAGATTCTTTCACAATGGACTTCTCCGTATACACCACAATTAAATATGTATTCGAGAGAAGAAATCAAACTTTATTAGATATGATTTGTTCTATGACAAGTCATTCAAATCTCCCAAAATCATTTTGGGGATATGCCCTTAATACTGTCTCTATCTTTTAAACCACGTTCCATCTTAAACTATAGATTTTACTCCATATGAGAAATGATACAGGAGAAAACCAAATATTAAGCATTTAAAAGTTTGGGGATGTCCTACATTTGTTAAGAAGATAGACTAGGATAAGTTTCAAACAAAATATGAAAAATGTTTTTTTTTTCTTGGATATCCAAAAGAAACATTTGGATATTATATTTATAATTCCATTGAACAAAAACTGTTTGTTTCAAAACATGCCACATTTCTAAAAAAAGAATTTATTCTACAAAAGGCAAGTGGAAGCAATATAGAATTTGAAGAAATTCTAGAACCATAAATAAGCAAATATGTAAACATGGAATAAGAATTTATTCCTCATAATGATGAGGTGAAATGAGAAACTCAAGATACACACACTGTAGGTCCAGTAGGATACATCAAGCACCCAAAAGGCACGATAACGTATTTATCATTAACAATGATGAACTTACCACTTACAAAGAAATCTTATCTGTTAAGGATTCTACAAAGTGGATTCAAGCCAGGAAATCTTAAACGGATTCCATGTATGACAAAAATGTATGAATCTTAGTCGATCCACTTGAGGGGACAAAACCCATAGGTGTAAGTGGGTCTTAAAAAAGAAGACAGACATAGATGATAATGTTTCTACCCATAAAGTTAGACAGGGTGCTAAAAGTTACATATAAAAACATCGCATTGACTAGATGAAACCTTTTCGCCGGTTTCTATATTGAAATCTATTAGGATTTTACTTGCTATAACTACATACTATGATTATAAAATCTGCCAAATAGATGTTAAGATAAGTTTTTTTAACGGAAATTTGCGATCAAAGGAGTATGTGATGCAACTAGAGGGTTTTTTATTAGAAAACCCTAATAAAGAGTGTAAGCTACAGAAGTCCATTTATGGATTTAAGCAAGCTTTAAGGAGTTAGAAGATTTGTTTTGACGAAACAATTAAAATTTTAATTTCATGAAAAACAAATATATGCCTTGTGTATATAAAAAGATTAGCGTGAATACTGTACTTTTCTGATATTATATCTAGATAACATATTATTGATGGGAAGTAGCATATCTTCTCTTTATTTAGTTAAGGTATGATTATCCAAAAAATTCTCTATGAAAGATTTAGGAGAAGCAACTTATTTTTTGGGGATCAAAATCTATTGTAATAGATCCAACAAGATATTTGGTCTTTTACAGTCAACATATATTGATCAAATATTAAAAATTCTAGTATGGATCAATTTAATAAAAGCTATATTCCCATGCGATATGGAAATCACTTTTGTAAGGACATGTATTCAAAAATAGATGTTGGAAAACATAACATGCAAAATGTTCTTTATACTTCTACTGTAGAATCAATTATATATGCTATGTTGTGTAAAGATTGATGTCTCCTATACTCTAAGTGTTACAAACAAGTATCAAACTAATTCTGGTGATGGTCAATGGAAAGTAGTTAAGAATATTCTTAAGTACTTGAGAAGATCTAAGAACTTATTCTTGATTGATGGAGGAGCAAAGTTTAAAATATATAGGTTCACTGATACTAGCTTTCAATCTGATAAAGATGAAAACAAGTTTCAGTCTAGGAACATATGTACCCTAAATGGTAGTGTGGTTAATTGGAAAAGTTTCAAACAAGATGTTACCATAGATTTTATAACAAAAGATGAATACATTGCTACTTTAGAAGCTATGAAAGTAGTTGTTTGGATCAAAAAGTTCATTTATGAACTTGAAGTGGTTTATTCAATTGTTTATCTAATACACTTATATTGTCATAATAATGGAACTATTGTACAAGTGAATGAACCTAAGTCTCATCAGTGATCCAAACATATTTTACGGCACTATCATTTGATTAGAGAGATTATTGGTAGAAATGAAGTAAAGATAGAAAAAATTCCTATGGAGGATAACATAGTAGATCTATTGACTAAATCTTTAACACAAAAGAAACATAATAGTCATGTATCATCATTCGGTCTAAAGTAAATGAATGATTGGTTTTCATTACAGTAGAAGACTTGTCATGTGTTTTAAAATAATTATTTTTTTATTGTAACTTTTACATTTTATTTATGCAATCAAGAGATATGGCATTCTCATCATCCTTGAAATGAATATATTTGATGACAATGTCTTTAAAATAATATTTATTATTATTTTTAAATGTCCCTAATCGAAATATTAACAATAATAAGGACATAGCTAATATGGATATATTAGCATATATGGTGATATATGAATGAATTGTTGAACAATTCATTGGTTGATCTGTTTAGAGATTTCCATAAGGTTAATTATTTGAATGCCAATGGATAATATTTACGTGACAATAGTATAAGTGATCCTTAAACTTCTAATCATAGAGTATTTTTAGTGTGAATTATCATATTTTGACTCTATTTGTCTATAATCATCACTAGTTATATGTGCAATAAAAATTGGGTGCAATATGAAATATTAAAAGGTCGTTTATGCTCAGTAAATGATTCATTACTTCTAATTGTAAGAAGAGTATATCCCATTGATAGTCACTTATTGAAATATCAATTCAAAATGTTTGTAAATGAGTAAACAAATTTAGAAAATTTCTAAATTTATTTTAAAAGAGTTGAGTTTCGAGAAAAAGAAACGATAATAACTTATACATAAAGAGTTGGTACATATACCTTATTTTTGCATTAATTAAGGATATAGTAAGGTGAAAGGATATTAATTACATGTAATCTAGTTCATAGAAAGGTGAAATTAATCACTTGACTTTTCCTAACTCTTGGGTGGTCATGATGACTGGTTGAGGCCAATCTTGATTAATAAATATGAATGAACAATTATTGAATTAATGATAAATTAAATTTATTTAATTTATCTAATCTTAGAATTCTTGTGATTAAATTGACTTTAGTTCAAGTGGGAGTTTGTTGATTTTTTACTGAAGTCAATTAATTTTAATATTATAGTCATTTATTTATCTCAACACTCCAAGCTTAATCGAGTTTTAGGACTGAGGGAAGTCTTTGAGAGAGTTTGAGTAGGAACCTATGTGGGTGATTTACACTCAATAGAAGTGTGAGCTGCCTTTGTTGACAATCCTTTTCTTAGGTGTTAAGGTACCTTTTCCTACGAGCAAAGAAGTATGTATTCTTATCCTTGAGGAGTTCTATTTGTCTTAGTTGAGCAATAATCTTACTATGAAAATTAATATGGTTAATCTACAACATGTCCATAATATAATCTATTATTCAGTGAGCTGGTTAGGTAGTAATTATATGTTATCAATCGTAACCTCCTTCTATTAATATTCTTCCATCTCACAGAAGGATAGAATCATCTTCAGCCATATCTATCCAGGGTTTTGTTCTCACTTATCATCGCTTTCTTTGTTTTTCTGTATTCATACTTCATCTGAAGTGCTGTCCTACTTTTGTGTATTATTGCTTTATTTTCTTTTCTGCTAGCAGGTTGTTTGGTTTTTGTTTATTAGTTGAATATGGCCAGCAGGGGTACCTTGAGTGGGGATAAGGAGATTGAGATGACAAGCCTATTTCAGAATATTAGTCTCAACCACAAAGAAGAAGTGGGAATCAGGTTGGTTGAGGAGGATGTTCAATCAACTAAATAATAAGGGGTTAGAAGTTTGATAGGAAGGGTGTTTGGGGACAAGAGAGTGAATTATATCGATCTCTGGTCTACTCTTGAAGGTTTATGGCCGACTAAGGAACTATTTCTGATTCAGGAATTATGGAAGAATTGTTTCCAATTTGTGTTCAAGAAGGAGGAGGATAAATTCAAAGTGTTGTATGGGCGAGGGTGGATGTTTGATCAGCAATATATTGTGTTGAGGGAGTGGTCAGTGTAGTTGAAGTTACATCCATATAACTTCAGATTGGTTGATATGTGGATTCAGGTTTGGAATTTGCCTTTCAGTGGATCACTAGGGAAACTGGAGTTAAGATTGGGAATTTGTTTGAGCAAGTTTTGGATGTGTGGGTGTCTGAGTTGGGCAGTAAAGATGGTAGACATCTTCAGCTATTGGTAAAGGTTGATATTGGTAAGCCCCTTTTACGTGGTACGATTTTAAAGCTTCTTGGTCCGTCTTGTTGGATCTCTTTCAAATATGAAAATTTAGCATCATTTTGTCATTATTGTGAGAGGGTTGGACAGTTAGAGTGTATGTGTTTGGTAAGACAGAAAGATTGTAGGCAAAATGGTTTAAAGGAAGGGAAATTTGGGGAGTGGTTGAGGGCAAGAGGGATGAAAACACATCTGCTAGGGAGGGGAAAGTTCAGAGTGGCGAAGGGGGAGGTTAGGAGTCTAGAACTAATCTTGGGGGAGACTGAAAAAGATAGGAGGGGTAGTGAGGAAAGTCTGGGAGGAGGTGATGGCGAGGGGATTGCGATTGAATAGGGAGGAAGGTATAGAAATTCAAGGAAGTTCCATCAAGGCAAAAGTGGTCTAGTTGCTTGCTAAAGACACGGCCAATGGAGGGGAAATTTCTAGTTTACTGCACCCGATGCAGGTTTTGGGGGGTGAATTCCCGCTACATGGTCATAATAAAGTGTTGGGAGCAACAACTTTTTCTTCGCCTCAACTGGTTGTTTCAGGTCTAGGAAAGTCAGAACTTTATGTTTGTGGGGCCATAGAGGTAAACCAATTGACTCTTTAGGAGGAAAAAATATGTATTATACAGGCCAGTCGAGAAACTACCATAGTTGAATCTCTTTGTAAGAACTTCCAAGTTGCCAGTTCAGAAAAGGCAGTTGTTTCTTTCTTGGTGGGTGTGAGAAATTTAGGTTCTACGACAATGCAGGGGGATGTCAAAACACAAAGTTGTTTCCTAGTTTGGTAGATAATCAAGTGGCAACAAAGGCGGTAGCAGTTCTTCCTGAGCAGGAAAGTTCAGTCTCGCCGATGGGTCCAAAGTCTAAAGTCGATGGTGGGTCTACTTCAAGAACTCAAAAGCAAATGCAGTTTCAAGGAGTCTCAAAGTTGATCCTAGCAGCCATGAGAAAGCAATCAATTGCACTGTTTTCTGGACTTGCTGGGCGTGGGAAGGATTTGCAGCAAAAGGAGTTGGTGAATGTTCCTATTATTGGTGGAACAGGGAGGCTGCAACGGAAGAAAACTAGATGGGTAAGAGCAGCCAATCCTAACGACAAGGGTTCTGCTAGGTTGACGCAACTAAGGAAGGATGATGTATATTTGGGCAGGAAAAGGAGTGGGGAAGTGCAAGACTCGAGTGTGGTGGGGGAGGCTGATGGGGGTTTAAGACCTAAAAAACAAATTTATGTAGCGTCGACTATACTTATTGAGGAGATAGTGGAGGCATCTAGCCAAGGTTGGGCCCAAATGGATTTATGAAGACTGTGTAAGAAATTGTAGAAGTCGGGACGGATCTTCTACAGTTTCCCAGTTGAGGGAGGTAATTATATCCCATCATCATGATTTATTTTTTTTGTTAGAAATAAAATAGAAAATGAAGTTTGTGGCAAATGTTTGTAGAAAATTTCAAATTCATAATAAATGGAGGGTTGTGGAGCCGGAGGGGCATCTAAGGGGGTTGTTGGTGTGTTGGTTGCCTGATGTTACGGTTTTAACGATCATTTCTACAAGTTTTTGTGTAAAACTAGAATGTCAAATGGCGGGGGAACCTAGGACATGTTGGACTATTTTTTTTTATTCTTGTACAGATCCAATGGTTGGGGAAGAACAGTGAAAATATTTAGAGTGACAAAAATAGATTTGGGGGGAGAAATAGTTTATGGGAGGTGATTTTAATGATATTTGTCGCCAAGAGATGAAAAAAGGGGGTAAAATAAGGGTTGAGTCAAGTGTTACAGCTTTCAAGAGTTTTATTAATAGAATGGAGATGGGGGATTTGGGGTTTGTCAGAAGAAGTTTTACTTTGGCCAATAATAGAGTTGGTGAAGGGTTTGTGAAGGAGAGGTTAGATCGATTCTTTGGCGTGCCTCATTGGATGTTGGACAATCCGTCATTTAGGGTATTCTATATTCATAGGCAAGTCTCGGATCACACTCTTATGCTTTTGGATTCAACTCTCACTAGACAACAAGTCAAGAAGCGTTTTACTTTTGATTGTAAATGGATAAAAAAGGAGGTTCTGGAGCTTGTGAAGAAAGCATGGACCAAGACACAAGGGGGAACCCCAATGTATTAAGTTTGTTCAAAGATTAAGAAATGTTGGATGTCACTTCTACAATGAAGCCAGAAGCCAGAGTTCAATGCTACCAAGCAAATTGCTTAGCTTAAAAGTAGGTTGGAAGCGATGCAAGAGCAACGGGGTGAGAGAAATTGGGTGGAGTGGCATAGGTTGCAAGCGGCTTTTCATGTCGCCTATCAGGAGGAAGAGATTTTTTGAAAACAGAAGTCTAGAATCTAATGGCTCCAAGAAGGTGACAAAAATACAAAGTTCTTTCATGCTAGTTCGGTCAACCCGAGGAGGAGGAATGCTATAGAAAGGTTGAAGAGAAGTGATGGAAGCTTGTGTGAAGATCAGGAGGAAGTTAAGGATGAAATTTTGGGGTTTTATCAGTAGTTGTTCACCACATCCGATCCACAACATATACAGGAAGGGCTTCAGGGTATCCCGGTTTCCATTACCCAAGCTATGAACTAAAGATTGACAGAACCTGTGAAAGAGAAGGAAATCAAGATGGCTCTTTTCCAAATGCCTCCCAATACAGTTCCAGGCCTTGATGGTATATCCCTTCTTTTTTTCGAGTTTTATTGGAATGTTGTCAAAGTGGATATTTGTAATGTTGTCCATAATTTTTTCTCTCAAAAGAAAATGTTTAAACAAATGAGTCATACTTTGATTACTCTAATCCCAAAAGTTTTGCATCCTACTTCCATTACACAATATAGGCCTATTAGTTTGTGCAATGTAGTGTACAAGATTATTTCTAAAGTTGTGGCTGAAAGGTTAAAAATTTGCCTGAATGCATGCATTAGTCCTAATCAGGCGGCTTTTATTCCTGGGAGACAGATTGTAGATAATGTGGTGGTATCTCGTGAATGTATTCATATTCTCTACTCAAAGGAAAAAGGACTTAATAGATATGTGGCTCTAAAACTTGATATGGTAAAGGCATATGATAGAGTAGAATGAACCTTCTTGTGTGAGGTTCTTTGGAAGATGGGTTTTTCTTCTATTTTTATTAATTGGATTATACAATGTGTTTCTTCATCTACTTTTTCAATTAGTATCAATGGAGAAAAAGTGGGTATATTCAGCCAACTAGAGGATTGAGGCAGGGTAACCCCATATCACTTTATTTGTTTTTAATCATTTCTGAAGCGTTTTCAAATTTGATTACACAAGCCAGTATTAAAGGTGAATATAGGGGACTAAAAGTGTGTCGGAAGGGACCTTCAATAACATATCTATTGTTTGTAGATGACTCTCTATAATTTTGTGAAGCAGATGTTGAACAAGCCAGGGAGCTTAGAGCATTGTTGGCCAAGTATACCAAGATTTCGGGCTAAATGGTTAATTTTGACAAGTTTTCAATGTTTTTTAGCAAAAATATATCCATGGACCACAAGGATGCTATTTGCCAAATACTAGATAGGGCGAAGGAAGAAAAGAATGCCAAATATTTAGGCCTTCCGATGATTATAGGCAGATCGAAAAAGGCCGTGTTTGCCTATGCGGTGGAGAGATGCAGAAATGAATTCAAGGGTGGAAGAATAGATTTTTCAGCCAGGTAGGTAAAGAAATTCTCATCAAAGCTGTGATAGATACGCTTCCTACGTATGTCATGGGTTGTTTCAAACTTCCTAGTGGGGTCTGTTAAGATATTTAAAGAATACAACAGGCTTTTGGTGGGGACGAAAATAGGATGGGAAGTCATGAATCCATTGGAAAGCTTGGCACGACTTGACCATGCCTAAAAAGGAGAGGGGGCTTGGCTTTAAGCATATTTAGTTCTTTAATGATGCTCTTATTGCTAAGTAGCTATGGAGGCTCATAACACAACCTAATCTTTTGATGAGTAAGGTCATGGAGGCAAAGTATTTCCCGCAAGGAGGTTTAATGGCTGATTCTCAAAAAAGCAATTCCTCTTGGTTGCAAAAAAGTTGACTTGGAGATAGATACATTGTCCAACAAAGGGCTTTAGTTTTATGTGGGGGATGGGAAATCGAGTAGAACATGGGATCATCCATGGATTCCAGATAGGTATGGTTAGAAATTCTCACAAGCTTCCATTTATTAGGAATAGGTTGCGTGGGTTAGTCAGCTAATGAATAGAGAGGGTACGGAATGGAACACGAAAGTCATTAGGGCGGTTTTTAATGGTGCCGATGAAGACAGTCCCAATTGCTAAGCAAGGAGGAAGGGACAAATTGATGTAGAGATATAACAAGCAAGGAACTTACACGGTTAAGTTTGCAAACCAGGAGTTAGTACGGGATGGAATGAGAAATCTAGATTGAGCAAAATATAGTACAACTAGGGACACAATGGTAGGTATTCGGAGGACAACATAGAGGCTGGACATCAAAGCCAAGTTTAAGCATTTTCTGTGGAGAGGTGGCATGGAATTCTACCCACAAAGGATCAACTTCTTAAGTGCGGCATTTTAGTTGACCCCATTTTCCCTATGTGTGGAGAGCAAGTTGAGATGTTGGAGCATGTTTTGCTTTACTATCCAAGAGCCAAGTTAGTATGGAAATTAGACCCAGTACAGTGGGGCGATTTGGAGAACGAAAATTAGCCTTTCCATGAGTGGCGGCGGACTATTTGCAACGACCAACAGAGTTGTAATTGGCACGCTAGAGTACATTTTTTGGTTTACATTCTCTGGTTGCTATGGAAATCACGGAATTATTGGCTTTTTCAACATGAATGGTGGGATGAGAAATTGGTTGTGGATATGGCTATGGCAGAGTGGTTGGAGTTTTAGGCAGTGCATCGGGAGGGCTAAACTTAAGTGGTTTAGTGGTTTGGTTTTCTCTATTGATTTTGAGGTTATGATAAGGTTTTGGGTTCCAAGAAACCTTAAGGTCCTTTTGTGCCTTAGGTTCATATGGAGTTCATATGTTCTGCTAAGGATGTTATTGCCAGTGGACAATCCGTAAATGATGATTTGCTGGACATAAATACAACTATCGTTTCAAGAAAAAAAAATTAATTTTAATATTATAATTTATATTTATTGCTAAGTGATTAGGAACCTAAAAGATCACACACAAAAAAATTTGTTCTGGAGTTAAAATGATTAAATAATTGTATAATAATTACTAGGATTGATTTGTGAAACAATTAATTCCAAGGATCTATTAATAAAAGGGTTATTGTGTAAAGATTAAATTTTCTCTTAAAATATTAGAGTAATGAAGAAGTAATTTTGAGGAAAATTTTATGTGAATAGCAATTCTTTTTGAAAGAATTGTTATACGCATTTTCAACAAACTCTTTTGGTTATTCAAAATAGATTCTATCAAGATAGAGTTTGTTATGCATTTTATGTGTTTTGGATCCAACTTTGGAATCTATCAACCCAATAGATGGCTAAGGAATTAGGATACAGATTTAGACATCTATTCCCGAAGGGCAAGATGTCATAATACCATAAAATAGAGGCAAATTTGGGTGGCACATGAAGATATTAACTTCGGTTGATTTGAGCAAGCCATTGATGAGAGGCACAAGACTAAAGCTGAATGACAAGGTGTGCTAAATCTCCTTCAAGAATAAAAATTTAGTAGCCTTTTGTTACTATTGTGGCAAGGTCTATCACTTGAAGAGGATATGTTCTACTAGGAGGAAAGATTTAGATAAAATGAGTTGAAAGAGGGCCAATTTGGAGATTGATTAAGAGTTGTAGGAGGCAGAAATAATGCAAAAGAAAAAAAAGGAGAGAAGCTACAATAGAATTTCAGGTCCATAATCTAGTAAAGGGTCTAAAGGTCCAGAAGTTAGCAAGAATAATGCAAAGGAATAAGGGAGAGGAGCTGAGGGTTCAAGACTTAGAAGACCTTTGCTGATTGAGATGACAAATCCAAATAGCACAACTAATACACCACTATAACTAGCCATGACTAATAGAGACATAGAGATAGGAGATTCAAAGAAAAGGGAAGGCAATCAGATTAAGGAAAAATAGCAGGAGAAGTCAGTGGCTGCTATAGGAAAGATGGTGAAGCAAAGAGCTCAGCTAGAAAAAGAAAAACCAAAAGCTACAAGCAGTTTTGGGTTATAGATGGAAGAAATGGAAATTGATAGAAGGAGAGGGAGGAAATAGAAAAATCAATCCAGAACCTAGAGCTAATCAATGTACCAGTTAGATGTGAGGTTGTGATACAGCAAAGGAAGGACGCTACAAATGAGGACCATAGAACTGAGTCTATAGCAAGGAAGGCAAAGGATGCACTCGAGGGAAGAAGATGGCTATGAATAGGTAATACAGTTGAAAGAAAGATCGAAATAATAGAAGGAGAGTCAATAGGTTGTTTTGGGGTAAGCTGTAAAAGGACTTGGCAGCTTCAAGATGAAAGCTTTGATTCAAATAAAGAAAGGGAGATGACCAACAAAAAGCAAAGAAGTGAGAAACAAGAGAAGGGAAGACCAACAAAGGTGGAGGTGACCAACCTTGAATGGTCCCAAAAAGAAAGACGAAGGTTTGTTTGTGAAATTTTAGAGGTGTAGGAAGACCCTCTACAATTTTCCAACTGAGAGAGATCATTCGTTCCAACCTTCCCAAACTGATTTTTTTGTTTGAAACCAAAAAAAAAAAAAAAGGAGTTAGCTACCATGTGTAAAAGACTGAGATTCCAAGAAAGATGTAGGGTAGTAGAACTGTAGGGCACAAAAATAGGACTATTGGTGTGCTGGTGTGATGCTATAAATGTCAGTAAAGTTATATCTACCAATTTTTGCTTTCAAATGGAGTGTGTGCTAAATGAGGATAATAGCAAATTTTGGGCTGTCTTCTTGTATGCTAACCTAGAAACAAAGATGAAACAAGAACAATGGAAAATCAAAGAATGAGATGTTTAACTATTTGGTTGAGAAAGTCCAACAGAGAATAACAAGGTGAAAGAATAGGTGCCTTAGCCTGGGGGAGAGAAGTGCTCTCATTAAGGCAATTATTAATGCCTCCCTAGTCATGTGATGGCATGTTTCAAACTTCTGAAGGGTGTCTACCAGGACATCATAAGGAATACTTCAAGCTTTTGGTGGGAAGGCAAAGGAAATGACAGACCCAAGATTCATTAGAAGGCTTGTAAGGATTTGACTTGGCTAAAGGAAGAGGGGAGATTGGGATTCAAGAACATCCAACTATTCAATGATGTACTCTTAGCTAAACAACTTTGAAGGCTCATCATCCAACCCAATCTCCTCATGAGCAAAGTAATAAATGCCAAGTACTTCCCGAATGAAGGGTTAATGCAAGCCTAGATAAAAAACAATGCATCATGTTTGTGGAAGTGTTGGTTGGGAGCTAGATACTACAACAGGGGGCCACCTTCCAAGTGGGGGATGTGAAGTCAATAAGAATCTAGGAGAACCCATGGATTCTGAGTAGACAAGGATTTAGACCTACAACAAATCCTATTCAGAAAAAAAATGCTACATGGGTGAGTGAGCTAATGAACCAAAGGGGTGATGGCTAGAATGGAGAACTAATTAGACAAATCTTTAACCAATCAGATGCCAATGCTATCATAAGCATTCATTTTTAACAATGAGGCAATAGAGACAAGCTCATGTGGTAGATAAGCAGTCAAGGTAACTACATAGTTAAGTCAGCCTACCAAGTTGTCTTAAAAGGGCAAAATGAGCCTTATCAAAAAGCTGAGAGTAGCTCAGCCAGTGGTACAAAGAAAACGGTTTAGAAGAAAAGTTGGAAACTTGGTATTAAAAGCAAGGTGAAGCATTTCATTTGGAAATGTTGGCATGACATTATGCCAACAAAGGATCAACTATTGAGGAGAGGCATCCAAGATGATCCTATTTGCAATATGTGCGGAGAAGAAAAGAAGAATATAGAGCATGTCCTACTGCATTGTCCAAGGGCAAAACAAGTGTGAAAAATTGCTTAGTAAAGATGGGAAGATCCGGGAGGGCTTTGTTTAAGCTTCAAGCATTGGTGGCAAAAAATATGTAGTATGAACAAGGACAATAACTAGTAAGAAAGAGCTCAACTAACAGTGTATAACCTATGGATACTTTGGAAATCTAAATACCTTTGGATTTTTCAAAAATAATAGAGAGAAGTAAAGGTAATGGTGGGCCTTGCTATGGCAAAATGGATGGAATTTCAAGATTTGAGCAAATTGGAGAGAGGACCAAGGTAAGGAGTAGTGACTAGGAACTTATATCCAAGTTTAGTGGTAATTACCCCCTGCCAAAAGGCAAGTTGCTATTTTGAGGTAACGATTGTAGTGGAAAGAGTATCCAGTTTACTTGGGAGTAGGATATTCTCTTTACTATAGTCAACAAAAAGTCAAGGAATCAAGCAAGGGTTGTGGCTTTTTGTTGTTGCTTGGTTATGTGTTTGATATTTCATTTTGGCCTCATAGTAGAAGTGTAAAGCAATGGGTCTAGAGATGTATAGAGATTGAATTAGATAGGGAAACCTCCACATTGTCACACTTAACCACATATTGAGAGTTAAGGATTCCATAACCAGTGGGCAAAGTTGTACACGGTTAGAGGTGTGCAATTTTTGAATTAATTCGAATATTTGACTGAATTCGAATTTTCGTATTCGAACTTTTCAATTTGAATTTGGTTTTTGGTTTGGATTTTGGTTTAAACCAAATTTCGAATTCAGTTTTCGAGTTAGGAGTTTGAAAATTGAATTCGGTTTTTGATTTCAAACCGAATTAAGAAGTTATATATATATATATATATATATATATATATATATATATATATATATATGTATGTATGTATGTATGTATGTATGTATGTATGTATGTATGTATGTATAATTCAGTTTATGTAGAATTGCATTATATACATTGTAGTATATTTAAATATATATTATGATTTTAGTTTTATTGAATTGTTGAATGTTTTAAAAAAATTACATTTGATAAGTCTAATTTAATAATTACAATATAATGACATTAGTATAGTAATTTAAATATTCCAATTGTACGAATGTCATTAGTATAGTAAATTGGAAAAGATTCAATGCTGGAGAAGATTAAATGTAAATTTATTTTTAAAAAAGTGTTAAAATTATGAAAAATAGATAAATAAATAAAATTGTGGCCAAATTTGGTTAATTTGGCCGAATTTGAATTCGGTTGAATCTAATTGAATTTGAAACTTGGTTAATTTGGTTAAATTTGAATTCAAACTGAAAACCGAATTTCAAATTTGGTGGGCTCAAATTCTAATTCGCCCGAATTTGGTTTGATTTTTGGTTTGGATTTTGAAATTTTTCAAACCGAACAAACCGAATTAAGGAACCCGAAAACAGAACAAACCGACTGTTTTGCACCCCTATACATGGTGACATATTCAAAGTAAATATAACAATTGTTTCATTGCCAAGAAAAAAGAAGACTATCAAGATAGAGTCTGTCACACATTTTATCTGCTTTGAATAGACATAGACGTCTTATTTAAAAGATGACATCAAGTATTGAATTACTAATATTGAGATTAACCAAAAAAAAAGAAAAAAAAAAGAGCATACGCTTAGAAACTACATAATAAAGAGGAAATAAAAAGGTTTTTTTTCCCAATTTTGTTTTCAGGGTATGTACGTAGCAATTTAAAGAGGACTTAGTATATAGATTAAGTGTTAATCAATTCCAAAAAGACCCTAAGAATATGTTGGTGTGGCACTGTTAAAGGTCAAACACTTGTGGCTGTGATTGACAAACCTTCCTATGTTAAGCTAGTCTACATCAGAGGTAATTTTACCCGTTTTAATGCATTGAAATTAGAGGTGGCAATCAGGTCATGTTTCAGGTTTGCGGATCATATTTAGCACTGGTATTACAGGTTTGACACGAATCCAAATACGACCTATTTAATTATATGTGTCAATTAACATAACCTGAACACGAGTTGTTTATTTTGCGGGTAACACGACGACACGAAAATACCTATATATATGTAAAATTTATAAAAACTTAATTACTTATTTATTTCATGGGTAAGATAATAAAAAAAATACTTATATACTTATGAAATATTAAAACACTAATAATAATACCTAAAAGTATATCTTATACAATGCATTTCTATTTTATAAAATTATCTTAAACATGTTAAATAGGTTGACTTGATTGGACCTATTTATTTTTGTATTATATGAGTTCGACCTAATTTTGACTTGAATCCACAAGAAGGTATATCTATACCTGCTAAATACCTATTAGGTACGTATTGTGTTTTCATGTCGTGTCACAAATTGCCACCCCTAATTGAAATCAAGAGATCCTATCATGTAAAGAAATTGTGTTTTTTATTTCGTTGTTATGTTATTTATGGCATGTTAAATTTCTCAACATTTATTAGGAGACATCATGCGTGTATGACATAATATACTAATTTAAAGATAAAAAGACAAATAAGTATGCCTTTTAATCAAACTTTAAAGAGCATGTTCTTACTCTTTTAACAAATAACAAAATACAAGAAAAAAAATTCAAATCACACTACCATCGACTTTAAAAAAAAAAATTGATATCACCAATCACCATCACCATCACCAACACCACAACTATAACCACAATCACAATCACAACCAATAGTCACAACCATCCTCACCATCACCAGAAAAAAGGTCAAAAAGAAGATGAAGAGAGAAGGAGAGAACCAAATATGGGTTGAGTAGTTGAAGATGAAGGAGAAGGTTTAGGGGAGAAAATCGAAAAGATTTTGTAAAGGATGCATATGGGTGATGGGTGGGAGAGACTAATGATGAAGGTGGAGCAATAGAAACCTATCATCAGGGTTCAAAACTTATTATCAATACATTTATCATCATCTTTCTCTATTAAGTTTTTCAGCTATTCTTGATTAATCGCATTGAATCAAGATGGAGTGGTTTTCATGTTTGAATTTTCAATCTCTAAAAATTGTTCTTGTGGCACTAGGGTTAAACCTTCACCGCTGAAATTTTCTTGTTGATTTTGGCCTGCTTCGGTGAAGAAGGGTTAGCTAGCTCAAATCAGGGGCGGACCCCTTTAGGGTCCAGAGGGGCAAGTGCCACCCATGTGTCAAAAAAAAATTTAATAGCAGTATAATTATTTTTTTTATATTAGTACTAAAATTTGACCTTTTAGTGCCCCCCTTTGGTTTTTTTTTTTTTTTTCTCCCCTGCCCCTGTGTCTAACATCCAAGTCCAACAAAAATCCCCTTTCTCAGACATTAGGTCTATCCGCAGGCACAATCCCACAATTGGCTGGCAGTACATTATTGTGGTTCTATCGTCAGGTATACTTATGAACCTTTTGATATATTATTACTTCCAGAACTCCATGGTGCAATCCCTATTTCTATTTTTTTTTGTAATTTTGAGAGTACTTGGATTTTTTCTTCTTGAATGCATGGTAAGTGGCTTTTTTAGGAGCATCTTGATGCTTTAATTAACTTGATTGGCAGTTGATTGGTTTATATGCACCAATAGCTGATTGAATGTCTAAACGTTGTCCTTTACAGTACTTTTTCCTCACATTCTTGTGTATTTGAAATAATTATATTACTGCTTCCTGCTCTAATAGTACTTAACTTTTATTCTTATTTTTCCATCTTCACATCTCTTCCCTTTTAGTGAGGTTATTGTTTTTGTGGTGGCTTTTCCTTTTATGTAATCTTAATTTTCATTGTCTCGATCATTTTCAATGCTTCATATCCTATTTCATACCCTTGGAATATGTAATGCATTAAGAAAGAGCAAATTTATGTATAAACTTTTTAGGGAAAAATTGAAAAAGGAATAGTTGTTGGGCTTCTTAAAGGTTCCATGATTTCAAAACGAAGAACTATGAAAGAAAGGTTAATATAAAACATCCTCTTATTTTACTCTTTGCCTTCTTTACCAGTGGAATGAAAAAGCAGTGGTATTGTTGCAATTCGCAAAATAAAGTTGAAAATACTAGAGGGCTGAAAACTTTTATGCTTTCATTCTTGAATGATCTTGATTGTACTTTTATGATGTATTTGATACAATTGATAATGATGCCATTATGAAATTATTTCAAGAGATAAAGTTTCGAAAAATGATTTTATACTGTATGATTTTATTTTTGTTTGGATTATAATGTATGACATTACTTTTATACTTTTTATATTATCAAATTTATTATTTAATTTTTTTATAAGTGTGACCCTCCTCTACAATATTTTTGCGTCCGCCCCTGGCTCAAATTGTGCTCATAGTGGCTAGATTTTGTTGGAAGTCTTATTGGAAAGTTTTTTGGGGTGACGAGTAAAGGCAGTTTTTAAAAATTTGCGAGGAAGTAATGGCAGGTATTAATTTGGGTTTTAATTTTCAGATTTTCTTTTCAAAGTCAAAACTTTATTTGAACGTGTTTTCATCTAAAAGCCAAAGCTTCTTTTTGGCAATTTTTTGTGACCGTTTCGGTGATCTATAATTGCAATTTAATGTTAGGTAAAAGGTGGAGTGGCAACGAGCTGCATTTGTTGCGCCAATGTCTTGTATTTGGCGAGTTTAATTTTCAGGTGGTAGAGGAGTATGTTGAAATTTTCAACAGACCACGAGTTTCTCGCAAAATTGATCAATTAATTTTTTTTTTCATCCTTTAATTACTAAACCATTTGACTGCTGACAAATTTTGTAATATAAGTCAAGCAAGAAATCACAAAAATTACTTTTCATCTAACAATTAAAAATATTATTTCTAAATATCCTTTTGTCACATTGCAGCAGTATCAATCGCCTTGTAACTTTAATTTTTTTTTCTTTTGAATTTGATACAACTAATTCATGAAACCCAAAAGAGAATTCTCAATATAATACAGAAAATGACATTTATAACTTTACCATAAAGAGTTGTGTTTGCCATACCATTAACGTACAGAAAAAGAGAAAAAGAGAAAAAGAGAAAAAGAGAAAAAGAGAAAAAAAACAGACTAATCAATGTCACCAACTTCACCTAAAGCACATCTAGAAGTACATAGGAACATAATATTTACCACAATTTATGGTAAAATCAATTACCATTAATTCTAATGTCAAATTTACAAAGTCATCGGTACATTAAATTGATGCAAAAAGAAAAAGAATTCCCAAAAGGTACAGCAATACGAACCTAACTCCTCTAACAAGGCCCACCATAACAACCAAGTTGCAAGATCCATAAATAAATATCTTCTTCAACTTGCTCATTTTTCACAATCCATGCTCCCAAGTCCCAAGCCAACCAAAACTATACATGACAAAAATTTCCACATGTCCTTTTTGACTTTTCTTGCTTCCAATCTAGGAAAAAATAATTTTTTCCCTCAGAGAGAAAGGAAAAACTTTTTTTTTTTCAAAGTTTCTCTTTGACCCTTTTTTTTCACTGATTTTGGTTAATATATGAATCTCCTCTTCCAGAAGTAGAAAATTTTGCTCACAAAATTCAAGCCTAGAAAAAAATACATTTAATTAATTGTCAAAGATAAAGCCTAAATGTTTTTGGGGGAACAAAAAAAGAAAATGGGAAAAAATTGGCTAAAAGTCAAAGAATGAATTGAAGAGATCATATGAAGAATGAGACGGGGAAATCAAAGGAGATGAGAGTAAAAATGATGGGCTTGGGATAAACATGTTATTTCCATTAAAAAATGGATCCGGTGCCGGCGAGAAGAGTCCCGGTAACGATACGGGCGGCAAAGTAGCTGGCTCCGGGGTTAATATCCCTGGAGTTTGACCCATTTCGAAACTGGTTCCTTCAATAATTTCCATCAAATCTTGAGCATCATTTGCAATCCTTTGCTGTCTCTCCCTTTCCCTTTCCGATGGGCTTATTTTCTCTACCGAAGCTAACCGGGCCGCTGGAGAGACATCACCGGCTCCCGCCGCCATGGGTGTGTTGCCGGGACGAGGAGATGGGCCGGTTAGGCGCTGAACCAAGTTCATGAAGTCATTGACGGTGGTATGGATGACTTTGGGAGAAACGGTGTAGATAACCACCGGTTGACGACTGTTGACGGCGGCTGTTGGCTGGAGGTGCTGCTGAGGTGGGTGGTGGAGTTGTGGTGCTACTGGCGGTTTCTTGATCTTGTGGGAGTCTTTACTGACTTTAAGTGGGGTTGGACGTGGACCCTGAAGTTCTTTCCTCGGAGATGGCCTGCCGCAGGTGGAAAACTCCGTTGGATCCATGGCGTTGGTGGAGGTGGAAGACTATGGTTGCTGAAGGAAATGACAGATATGGTAAAGGCAAATGAAAAAGTCGTATGTGGACTATTAAATGAGTATACTTATTCTAACGATAGCTGTAGCCGGACTTCCAAGAAACACATAATAAAGTTGACAATTTATGACCTCAACATTACGTAGTAAGAGTGGTATATTTATGAAATTCAAAAGTTTGTCATAATTCGAAGTGGACCCGTCAATTGAAGACGTGATGCAGTAAAATGGAAGTTTAGAATATTGAGAGAATATATGGACAATATTTTAAATAAATTTTTATATTTTTAAAATAATAATTATGAAATAAAAAATATATTTTAGAATTAAAAAAATTGAAATTATAAAAATATATTTTAGAATACTATTTATACAAACTCAGAGAATGTGGGACTGTGTTCTCAAATATTTTAGAGAGGGATTTAGAGTTTTAACATAATTATAAAAAAAAATGATTACATTTGATGGAGCGGTGTTTGTTTACAAAACCAAATGCATAGAATAACAAGAAAAAAAAAAACATGTTTTTGAAAGAGAATGAGCAGGTTATGGAGATTGAGGGTGTTTTTGATTTACTGTCATCTTTTTCTTTTCTTTTTTTTTTTGAAAAACATGTTTTTGAAAGAGAATGAGTAGGTTATGGAGATTGAAGGTGTTTTGATTTACTATGATCTTTTCTTTTTTTTTTGAAAAACATGTTTTTGAAAGAGAATGAGTAGGTTATGGAGATTGAGGGTGTTTTGATTTACTGTGATCTTTTTTTTTTTTTTGGGGTCAAAAAAAGATCATTATATTAATGATCAAAATTGTGACATTTACATCTTGCCCACTAGCAAAGAAGATCTTTTCCCAATCATACTAAATTTTATCTCTAAATGTCTTAGCTTGTGAGGCCAAAAGTTGATAGCATATCTACATAGTCATCAAGCAATAACAAAAACCATATTTTTTCCTTGGTCAGTTTGTACCTCATTGAGCTATAATGGATAGAATATCATGTTCCAAGTTGGCTGGATCTTCTTTCCATTTTACCAATTGCCTCAACCTATTAAAAAATTCCTTGTCTTGGTTAGCTAGCACTTAACCTGATTCATTGTTCCAAGTCACTTCCCTTAGCTTTAATCTCTCTCCAATTTGCTCACCTCCTGGAGGTCTACCACTACTTTTTCTTCTCTCCATTCCTGTTGAAATATCCATAAATTTCTGGTTTTCCAGAGCATCTATAAAATATAGATTTTCAGTTCGGCTCTGTTTTGTAATTTATTTCCCTTTTTTCCATTGTAGATTTTAGGCCACCATTGTTTGAAGCTAAGGTGTTGTTTGATTTGCGAGTTTATGTGGGACTGGATTAGAATGGATTCAAATTCTATTGTTTGATTTGTGGGTTTGAAATGAATGGGAACAGAATGAAACTAATATACGTGGGTTTTGATGAAACTCGAGGAGGTTGGGTTTTATTGGGAAAAGTTTTAATAGAACGACGTCGTTTTGTCATTTGCCCTATATATATATATATTAAAGAGGATCAAAATGACATCATTTTGATCATTTTAAAAAAAAAAAATTCTGCAGCTGACAGATGTGTTAGGCTTGGGCGCGCCATGTGTATGCCCATTGCAAATCGAACATTGATTTGCAATGGGTATTTCACCTTTTTTTTTCTCTTTTTAAAAACAAATTTTACTAACGGGTAGAAAATATTTTTCTCTACAAATTGACATGCACTTTGCTTATTTTTGGAACAAGATATGATTTTATTAAATGTAATATAATGTAAAATAATAATATACTTATTATAATATTAATATTAAATTTTAATATAAAATCTATTAATAAATTTTGAATCCATTCCAGAAAAATAATACTAAACAACATAATTACTATTATTCTATTCCATTCCAAACTTTTCTTTCTATCAAATCCATTCCATTCCTAAACCTACAATTTATACGAAATGCCCCCTAAGATCTTCTCCCTTCGATGCATCCCATCTTACCGAGGTTATTTTCCACACTTTCTGCACTTTGGAGCAATGAAATACGATGTGCTCTAAGGTCTCCTCAACTTCTCCACACATGTTGCAAAATGAATCTTCCGGGATGCCTCTTCTTAATAACTTATCTTTTGTTGGTATAATTCCATGCCAACATCTCTAAATGAAGTGTTTGAGTTTCCTTTTGATACCCAGCTTCCAACTGCTCTTCCATGCCATCTTTATTGCTCCCCTGCCTAAACTACTCTTGGCTTGTTGATGCTTTCACCAAATCGTTCTTGATAAGTATCCCTAGCCCAAGCAATATTCAGAGTGATCAAAAATATAAACTTGTGTGGAACTTGACACAACAAGGCAACTATATGGTCAAATCTAACTGTGATCTTTTAGTTAGAGTCTCAAATTTTATAAAAATTCTCAATGATTGTAGACATTATAAATGACAAAATTGAATTAAAAAAAATGTTCAAAACTCAAACTTAATCGCATCTGAAATGCTTCTTATTCAAGTGAATTCAAACTGTTATAAATAGGGAAACAAATCGAGCAGGGGGATTTATAATGAGGCAGTGAGAAAATTATTCATGCTCTAATTTTTCACACACATTGTTCAAAAGCCTTCTATTCAGTAGTCAATGTGTGTTTGGTTCCTATTAGAATTTAAATCGTAGAACATTTTTCTATTAATTTTGGTTGAATTTTATAAATTTTAATATAATTTTAACTTATTTATAATGTTTATTTGAGAATATTTGAGAATTATTTAATTTTTTTTATAAAATTCTAACTAAAATTTATAAAAAATATACTCAATTACAAGCAAATTAATTTCAATTGTAACAAGAAACCAAACCATTCTGAGGAAAAAAATATACTTAATTAAGAGTCGCAATTTGAGTACATACAAACTGTGGTAAAATTTCTGTGGTGAGAGATGCTTTATGTACACTATATGCTAGAGTGATGAATATATTTTTCTATTTGACTATCTGATGAAGTTGTGATCAGCTAATTGGTTTTGGATGGAAACGTAACTCAATATTAACACAAAATATTTTTCAGGATAGAGACTCTAAGATTAAGTTTGTTGTAGGGCTTTTAGCAGTAGAGAATAGAGCTACTAACTTTTAATTCGTAATCTTAATTACAAAAGAATAAATATTTTGATACCTAAAATCTATGATTATAATAAAGTCAAGAAAAATTATCAAAGCCAATACAATTACTAATATTATTATTCATTCTATTATACATTTTTCATAGACATTTTTTTTTATAATTATAATGTTAGTCATTTCATTTTAATTGAACAAAATATATATTTTTTTACTTTTTTTTTTCCAAAAAAAGTATATATGACTTTTTTTTCAAAGTATATATACATATATTCATCAAAGTGAACTCCGTTTTAAGCAATCATTGACTAGACTACTACTGACAATGTTGTCACAACAACTTCTAAACTCTACAACAAAATAAAAAAAAAAAAAAAAAAGCATAAAGATGGTGATTTTTTTTTTTTCATTTTTGAAGTCTTGAATGAAAAGTCAATATAGGAAATAATATAATATAAAAATATATATGGGATAAAACTTTAGTGACTTGGTTGTTATTTTTTTATTTTAAAAATTTTATAAATTTTGAAATTTTTTTTTTTTTTTTTGTTTAAAAAAAAAAAAAAAAAAAAAAAAAAAAAAAAAAATTTTTTTAAAAAAAATTATGAATTTTTAATTTTTTTTTTTTTTTTTAAATTTTTTAAAAAAAAAAATTTTTTTTATTTCAAGTAACTTTTGTAAATGAAATCCAACTTCAAACGAAGCCTTAGATCTTGTTCAAAAGAGAAAATGCTAATCCTGACTTAGAACATTTTCCAAATGTAGCATCATTTTGTACTTGTTAGAACAAACCCTATAAGGAACCCAAGGGTCAATGCGTGCAGTGACTGAAAAACCTTCAATCAACAAGAAGAGCACAACTCGAGGAAATTGCCCTTTTTCGAGGCACATTTTACAACTTTTGGGGAGAATTCAATAGCAAAGGTGAAAAGACAATTGTAGTGATAAAAAGGAATAACAAATAAATTTGAAATATTTTGTTCAATCGCATTTCAAAGTGAGCAACAAAACTAGAAAAAAAGCCCAGCCATGTTGAGGAAATTTCAAGCAAAGGGGAAAAATGAATCAAACTAACATTTAACGAGTTTATTTGCCAAAACAAATCTGCTTCATGGAAAAAATTTCACATTTCAAAAGGAGTATAAAGTGAGAGCCTTGGGGCTTAAGTAGAAGGCATGTCGGTCCCCATGGGGTATGGAACAATTTATGAAGAACCATTGGAAGTAAGTATCAAGGTTTATTCTATTCTCACTTAGGGTCGATATTCTAAATTACTATCACATCGTATTAGTACAGCTAGACCTGAATTCAATTAGGACTATAATAAGGTTCAAAGTTGTACATCAAGATGGGAAGATTAAGAGCTATATAAAATTATTTAGATATTTTTATTGTATGAAGAAGTAAACTAACTCAATAAAGTACTTTGCGTTTTCTCCAAGATTTGAGAATGAAATAAATAAAAAAAAATTACTCTTATCATGATTGGAAACAAGTTAAAGGATGGTGGGATTAACACCTTGTAGAGATTGAAAAACAAAATATAATGCAAGTAGATAAGCAAGGGGAGCCCATCTTGCAAGATGGGGAAATAATATCTGATGCATTATCCACTCTACTATTTACAATTGCAAAAAATTTATTAGAGACCCAAGGATTTTTAGAGATCGATCTATTGAATTACTTAATAATCTAAAATGCAAAAAACTATCTAATTTCAGGTGGTACAAAGACACATTTCTTACACAAATCTATGCCAAGCCTGATGGCAATTAAGCTTATTGGAAAGAAAAATCCTTTGACGGACTACCCAAATTTTTAAGAGGCATAGTTTGGGATGAACTCAGATCCCAACACAATGGTGTTGTTCTATACGAACAACTTACAAAGCACATTCAAGAAAGACAGTGCTTAGTGGAGACGTGATTTAGGATCTTTTGTGAGCAATTTGACTTACCCAGTTGCCATCCAAAACACAACAAGAAACCCTAAACAACTACTTATACAAAATCCAAATATTTGACCGATTCATCCGGCAAAAAACTTACATACCACAAAACTCCTTCCTATTCAAAACCAAAACTACAATTACCTTCTAAACTAGTCCTACCAAACATAATCTACCACAAATGCTATAAACCAGGACATATCGTTGGATATTGTTGATTCAAAAGAAAAATACAAGAGCATGAATTTGATGAAAATATTCTCAATCAAATCCCTAACCTCCTCAACGTGTACAGGCTACAACGAAGACCAGATCAACCAGTTAGAAGATGATGACATGGACAACTTCTCTACAAATGTAGATGAAGAAGCTGAACCAACTATTAATGTTCTTACTAAAGAACAGGGTTTGCTCTTGGAGCTTATTGATAACCTTGACAACCCTATTCATCCGGCAAAAAACATCCATACCACAAAACTCTTTCCTCTTCGAAACCAAAACCACAATTATTTTTTAAATCTTCTCTACCAAACATAATCTGCCACAAATTCCATAAATTAGGATATATTACTGGATATTGTCAACTCAAAAGAAAAATACAGGTGCTTGAACTGGATAAAAATATTCTCAATCAAATCTCTGACCTTCTCAACAAGTATAGCAACGAAGAATCGAGCTACAGTGAAGACTAGATCAACCAGTTAGAAAATGATGACATGTATAGCTCCTCTACAAATATAGATGAAGAAGTTGAATCAACCATTAATTTTTTTACTAAAGAAGAGGGTTTGCTCTTGGAACTTATTGATAACCTTGACAACCTACACTACAAAAAGCATTATATCAGTCAATTCAAAAAAACCTTTAAGACCAACCCTCCTCATCTTCTTTCAAAGATTACCACATTACCAGTCACCTTTCATTTCTAAATACCTACAACCTTGTAGAGGTACTCAACTATTTCCCAACAAAACCTCAACAACCAGTCATAATACAAGATCTAAAAATAGAAATAGTCCATCTTAAAGTTGAAATTTTAGAAATCAAAGCCAGAAAAAACATGGAGCATCTTCTCATCCATGGATTACTAGATCAAAAGAAAGACTCCAACATGGATAACAATGATGATTTCCTAGATATTCTCAAATCAACTCCTTCAATAGATAATATTTCCCCTATCATTTCCTCAGTTATGACTTATTGAAGACATGATGTCAAGTTCAACTCGTTAGTCAGAATAATTTTGTTCTGAATGCAATACCTTTATGGGATGCTGGTGCAAATTTAAGTTGCATTCAAGAAGGCCTTATTCTCTCTAAATTTTTTGAAAAGACTAGGGAGGCTCTTCGATTAGCTAATGGTACCAAACTACAAATCTTCTACAAGCTTCAAATGTTGAAGTCAAATTCTCATCTGCCACAGTCAAACTCTCTTTCCTTTTAGCCAAAAGTCTTACTCATCCAATTATTCTTGGCTTGGACTTTATTAGCCAATTAGTACCCTATGAACATACTGATGATGGATTTGTTCCAAAGAAATTTGGAAATAATTTCTCCTGCCATTTGTCAAGAAACCTATACATAGAGAGCTCAATCATTTGACAAATAAAACAAGACAAATAAATTTCTTCAAGGAAGAAATTCAATACAAATGGATTGAAGAGCAGCTTAAACAGCTAATAATTCAAAGCCCATTTAACCAGCTTCAACAATGAATAGAAGAACTAGTATGTGCTAAAATTCCTACGACCTTCTAGAAGAGAAAACAACACATAGTCCATCTCTCTTATGAGAAGGACTTTGATGAACGGAATATGCCGACAAAAGCAAGGCCAATTCAAATGAACAAGGAATTATTGCAACACTGTTAAAAGGAAAGCACCGACCTTCTCCAAAAAGGTATTATTAGTCAAAACCAATCCCCATGGAGCTGTCTTGTTTTCTATGTCAACAAAAGCTCTGAAATTGAAACTAGAGTACCAAGATTTATTACCAATTATAAAGCTCTAAACACAGCTTTGAGATGGATTCGATATCAAATTCCAAATAAAAAGGATCTTATACAAAGATTATATTCTGCAAAGGTCTTCTCTAAATTTGACATGAAGTCAGGTTTCTGGCATATTCAAATTCATCTTTCTGATATATACAAGACTGATTTTATGGTACCATTTGGTCATTACGAGTGGAATATAATACCCTTTGGTCTGAAGAATGCTCTATTAGAATTCTAAAGAATAATGAACGATATATTCAACTATATTCAACATTCATCATAGTTTATATTGATGATGTCCTAATATTCTCTGATAACATAGAGCAGTATTTCACGCATCTCAATATCTTTCTCCGTCTAGTAAAAACCAATGGCCTAGTAGTATCCAAGAAAAAGGTCAGTTTATTCCAAACTAAAATTCATTTTCTAGGACACTATATTTATCAAGGCACAATTACACCTATAGAAAGATCTATTCAATTTGCTGATAAATTTCATGACCAAATTATAGAAAAACAGCAATTATAAATATTTCTAGGATGCCTTCACTATGTTGCATATATTATTCGTGATCTCAATATTCTTATTAAACCCCTGCATGACAGGCTCAAAAAGATCCGTCCACCATGGATAGATATTCATACAACTATAGTTAAGCAACTAAAGTAGCAAGTTAAAACACTGCCTTGTCTAGTTTTCCTAGATCCAAATCTTTTTAACATAGTAGAAACAAATGCTTTAGATATAGGTTATGGAGGAATCCTTAAGCAAGTCCACAATACCGAAGAAAAAAAATTATTGCTTACACATCAAAACACTGGAATCCAACCTGACAAAATTATTCCATCATCAAAAAAAAAAAAAAAGCTATTGTTTTATCTATCTCAAAATTTTAGTCTAACTTGTTAAATCAAAAGTTCTTACTTTGAGTGATTGTAAAGCTGCAAAGGATATTCTTCAAAAAGATGTCAAAAATCTAGCTTCAAAATAGATTTGAGATAACACCTAAAATAGTCCTTCACATGTTAACCAATTATCTTTTTAGTCCCTCACTTTTAAAATGGGAACAAATGATTCATTACATTTTATGAATGTACCATTTTGGTTATTCGTCACTATTTTGTCACTATTCTATCACTATTTTGTCACTATTCTGTCACTATTTCGACACTGTTCTAACACTATTCAGTCACTATTTCGACAGAAAAACAAATAGAATAGTGATGGATGACCAAATGGTTATATTCATGAAATGTGATGGATTATTTGTTCCCATTTTAAAAGTGAGGGATTAAAAAGATTAATGACCAATATGTAAGGGACCATTTTGGGGGTTATCTCAATAGATTTTTGCCCTCTGGCAAGCAATATTATCTATTTTTGATTTCAAAATACAATATATTAAAGGTGAATCAAATAGTCTTCCTGACTATTTGACTAGTGAATTCTTGCAGGGTTGATGATGCCAAGAAAGAAGAAAGAGGAACAAACTCCCTTTACTCAACCAAACTCACCAACACAACCAATCTCACAAGTTGTTGTACAAACACCCTAACCATCTCAACCATCTACCTCCTTCCAACCATCTACAAGTTCGGAAAAACAGTGACAAACACATAAATATTATGCCCTTCCTTGTACACACCTCAAAAAACTTCAGACTCTTCAACCTATCTCCATTGTCTCTCCAAAACAATAGGCTTACAGTGTTGATAAGGAAGAAGAAGAATAACGAATTCAGGTCTTCAAGAACTAGTAGTAACAACTGGCTACCAGTTGGTAAAACCACAGACCTCACAAATTTCAAACCTAAAAAAACAAAAAAAAATGTAGTAGCTTCAATCTCTACATCTCAACCCTAAGCATTAATTACCAAATTTCTATTTGCCAAATCTTCTACCTCAACCCTTGAATACCATAAGAATCAAACTTACATTTTTGTCTGCCAAACTGAACGTAATTTTTGGACAAATAACCATTATAATCTCTCCCAAACAATTTTACCCAAAGACCTAAATTTCATTCCACCAATTAATAATAAAACTCAAAAATTTTATGAATTTATCCTTGTTGATACAAAGCTCAATATCCCTCATCCATCAAAAGGATAAATCAACAAATACCTTTATTAATAATTCTACTGCCCAAATTCTAAAAATTCTCAAGTCTTATGAATGGGGACAAGACCTTAATACCCCAAAAGCATTCTCACAACCGTTTATTCCTCCCGGATTCACTTATTGAAATTATAGACAAGCATGGTTCAATACTCTCTCTTCAAAATCATCTGAACATACATTCATGGCTTTTCTATTTCAAATGAGGCACCAAATATGAATTTTTAGTCTAGTTTATTTAATGGTGGTTTGTCCACATACTACATCTTCAAATTTTTCCACATCAAGTCAAATAAGGTTTTCAGATTTTTCAAAAGAAATTCATTCCCCCAACGTCATACATTTCCCATTCTCTTTACCTTTTCTTTATCTTTTCCCTGTCTTGGATTTATACATGGAAATATAAATTTATCAAACCCAATGACAAACTTCCACCTCTTATTGTCTACCAAGGCTATACATAATGATAGAAAGAATTCAATGCATCTAGTGTTTATCCAGTATAGCTCACAACATGGTTTGACAAAAACCCGTAGTACCTTTCCCATGTTGATAAACAAGTGACCTAATTCCTTCAACAAAAGACATTATCAACATCCAAGCTAGCATCAATCTCTACAAAAGAAAAATATATCAAGCACCTAGAAACTCTACTTGCACAATTTAAAAATAACAACATACACCAATAAGATATAGAGATTTCACAAGATCCCTATGCCAAGGAAGATGATTGTTATGGCATTTTCTCTTCCATCTCTTAATGATATTTAAAAAAGAAAGTGATGATGACAAGACTTGGCAAACTCAAGAAGACAAAGACTTAAAAAAATCAAGGCAAAATGGAAGACATAATGGAAGACAAGGACCCCACAACACATGCAAACAATCACAAGGCAATACAAGACAAAATGGATGACAAGTAATGGCACCTGGCAAGCACTCAAAATATCAAGAACAGGAGGCAATTTTGGCTATAAAAAGGAAGAAGGAAACCTAAAAGGGCAAAACTTCCCTACTGCAATCTTAGAGTTTCCTTGAAAGTTTCTTAAAACTCCTAGCCATCTTCCCTCTTTCAGTCGTTTGCATATCTACTCTTTTCAAGTTTTAGGAAAAATATACATCAAACTTGTATCTCAAACTTAGACCATATGTAAGTCTCAAATTATATAGCAAATAATATTTTGTCTTTCATTTTCATGTTATTTGTTTCTTTTATGCATTAATAATTGGCTAAGCCACCTACTTATTTGTTTTAATTATTTTAACAACTAACCCTTCACTAACATTGCTAACTATTTTATGGCCCGTTATGTAAGAAACCAAGTACATCATGCAGTAAAATTTTAAAATTTTGGTTTCCTTTACGATCCATACGAAGTGAGATCAAATTGGAGTTTCGAGTATGTACCTATGTAGTACCAATAGAATTGTTTTGCGAAGACCATTGTTTGTCGAATCACTAGCAAAACCAATTTAGCCTTGCCTTTATGGTATCCACATAATCGTTCCAAGCCTCTAATTATGGTCACACAAATAACCAGAAAAAGGAGTAGCAAGATCTAATTGTGCTAGTTACAAAATTCTACTTCGGTTTCTCAATAAATTTGGTTCAAGAATTTCGGTTTTTATTTCTTGAAAAATTCTTTCAAGAAGCGGTTGTTTTTCTTCAAAAGAAAAGTAAAGAATTTCTTTTCTTCAAGAAAAGAAAGGCTACAGTTTTCTGGTTTTCGAGTATGGTTGGCCGAAATCTCAAGTCCCAATATATGTAGATATAGATAGTAGAATTAGGGTAAAATTTCTTCTAAGTGTTTTATTTGAACTACCAAATTCTAATTTATTTGGGTTTGGTTGCCAAACACACGAGTCCCATTCGAATTTGGTTTTCTAATTTTTGGTTTTTATAATAATTAATAAATCCAAAAATATTTCATATTTATTAACACTAAAACCAAAACCATTTAGTTTTAAATCTGAATACCATCTTAAATTGGAAATCTTATAGAGTCTTATTCACATTAGGATTCTTGAGATTAATCAAAATTCATCATATGAATTTTACACTCCTTTTGGATACTTTCTGAGTGTGTGACCCAATAGGTTCTCATAACGTTGGTCATGACACAGAATCTATTTTATGCCATAAGCAGTAAGCAGTGTCTATCAACACATCAAAATTACCCAAGTTATGAGATTGTTAGTAATTTGACATTACTTTTCGTATGATAGACATTATCATGTAATTCATCCATTTTTACCCTATATACCTTGATTGAACATGAGCCAAGGAACGTGTCACGCTCGTATAATTCAATCTTTGCGTTTCTTGATTCTTGAGTAGACTCATCCAAACAAATGAGCCTGATATCACATATTGACTCATTTGAGCACGGCTATGTATTTTATGATCTAAATCCTATTTTGATCACTCAACATCCCACTACATATCCAATTGCTACTTTTATAGTTCACCCTATTACGGGTAATGTTTGGTAGTATCAAAACTTGCAACTTCTCATGTTGGAATCTCTGATAACCTCAAGTTTAAGGATCATATACATCATTACCACTATTAGATATGCTTATGACACTTTATATAATAATCCATATAGTATTTCTCATGGCGGGTCAATCCAATGCATAGTTCTCTAACATGTACCCATATGTTGACTTGATATCTCATATCATGACATATGTCATCAGTCACTATACATACTAGTCTTAATGCATTATCATTGTCCCATTAATGATAATACTTGACTAGGGATAAATTTAGAATAATTAAATTCTTGGGACATTATTATATTTATTCATAATACACAAATATAGAATTAAACATAATAATAATAAATTACCACAAATTATAAGCATAATGATACAATATACGCCTAAACAATCATCATTTGATTGGTCCTTAGGGCATAATCTAACAGGTTAAACCACCTATCCATTTTCTAGAGACAGTGTGTTTGCGACCCTTTTGTTTTCCTTTTTTTTCCTTTATTTTTAGTTTTCCAAAAGTCCCTTTACACATTTCTAGTATTAGAGCCAGGGGGAAGTGGGATTATAATTATGTTGATAGGTCTTTTATTGTTGATTGGTGGAATTATTCTGCTTGCCAAAACACTCAGACACACACAGAACACTAGCCGTAATTATACATTTCCCAATTTTTTGGATAAGTTCCCTGAACTCTGATTTGTCCTATTCATCGCTTAACCCCATATTTTCAGTTTCTATTTAGAATTTAAAATCCTTTTATTTTATTTTAATTTTTTTATGAAGCATCTACTCAAATCAGAATCCTAGTACATGGCTAGCTATTTCAGCTTCACATCATTAAGAAATTCATGCTACAAGCTCTTCTTTTCCAAGGATGGATCAAAGTCATCCACCACAGACTTGAAAGATGGCACAATCATGCACAAAGAAAATAAGCCACTTTACTTCTCATCCATGGTCCTGGAGCCAATGCAATGTGGCAATGGAATGAGTTCATTTCACCATTATGATCTAAGTTCAATATCTATGTGCCAAGCTTGGAATTCTTTGGGCAATTATACACTACTAGACTAGAAAGAAGTAAGGCTTTTCAAGCTCAATGTGTGATGAGCACCATGGAAGCTCATGGGGTTAAGAAAATGAATGTGCTAGGGATTAGCTATTGTGGGTTTGTGGGGTACAGTATGGCTGTGCAATTTCCTAATGCTATTACATATATATATATATATATATATATATATATATATATATATATATATATATATATATATTAGTTGTTGAAACAAGGGTTCTCTTTTTTTTTTTTAAACCAACCTTATGGATTAGATATGAAATGGTATTATCAAGATACACATGATACATACAAATATAGGAAAAAAAAACATAACTCTGAAGGTCGAGAGCATAGAGTTATGTCAAAAGAGAGTAAGAAAATATTTTGAGACAGAACTAGTACAATCCAAGCTGAGTCTACAATAATATACATCAAATTTGAGACCTCGGGGAATACAGAAGGAGAAAAAGAAGAAAAAAGTGAAGAATAGGACCAACTATTATTGAAATTAGCATTATTTCATTTATTTGTATATTTAACAATTGACCTAATTTTTGCAATGGTGAAATTTGTGAGTGATTTGAAAAGCACTGATTTCACTGCACTCTTTTAAGAACCAAAGACAACTAGACCTCCAAAAGAATCTACTAGTAAAGAAGGTACAAAAGCTCCGAGAATGCACTAAAAAGAAGTTTTGAGATTGTGGAGTCCTCCCAAAAATGAAAGCATGTAAACATGGTAGGGAATAAAGAAAAAACTGATGACAAAACTACTGAGGTTACTAACATGACAAAGTCATTCACCTTTCATCTTGGCAACCTAACTTCAAAGTGGGTGAAAGTCAAGATGATAGAAGGCAAGCAAAGTAAGATGGAAGAGATACACATCTCAGAATTAAACTAAATGGAATCCTTATTAATTTCCAAGGTAAGGAGAGACTTCTACAAAATGACAAAAAGATGTTAGGAAGAAATATAACTAGCTTTGTTCCTTTGCAGGCCTTAACACTTATAAATGAGTATGTCTCAACTACCACAGACCTCTCGATACTATTTCAAAAAAGTGAAGAAAAATTGAAATAGGAAAATTCTACCTACAGCAACCCTATAACAACTATAGACATTACAAGACAATGAGACTTGTCTAAAACTTGAAGTTGCAAAGTTACTAAGGGTTTGTTTGGAGTGTGATGTATTTGGAAAAAGTTGTATTGGAATGTATGAAAATTTTGGTAGGTATTTTTTTTTTTATAGAAAAGTATTTTGGAGGGAAAAATAAGAAGGAAATTTTTTTAAAATTATGTGAGAGGAATTTGAGTGGGAAAATTTGAATTTTAAATTTTGAAAAAAAAATGTGTTTGGATAGTTTGTTTTTGTTTGAGAATTTACTTATTTGCAAATAGATATGCGCTGTCCAAACGGACCCTAAGCTTTTAGAATGGAGAATGAAAAATTAAAAGAGATCAACCAAAGAGAATTTAGCAAGATGTTGGTGAAAAATTTATTCAAGAATAACAATTTTGATAATTTTGTTGTGAACTTCAACAAAGTAGACTGGAAATTAAAGACATGACACTACAACCCAAATCCATAAGAAGTTCTCATAACTTAAGCTAGAAGACCTATCAGTGCATGATCCCCAAGTCAAAGACAAAGCTAATAGGATGTTTGCCAAGACCGTAAGGGGCTATTTTTTATCATTCACTTTATTGGAGTATGTGGCATCTCAGTAGACTCCTCTGAGGGTGCATAAACTTTAAGGATCAAATGTTGATTAAGATTTGAACTTGACGACCATAGAAGAAGGGGATGAGGAAGAAAGGACCTTTGAAACCAAGATGAACCTTCGGATAATGTAATAGAAAAGACACTAATACATATGCCTTATAGTGTAAATTTTCACATTTTTTAATTATATTTGAAATTATTAGTGGAATATCTTTCTTTCTTTATTTTTTTTATGCTATCCCAACTTTCTACTATGTCACAAATGGGTGACTCCCTAACTAAAACATGATTAAAAGAAGAAAAGTCTTTCGAAAATATTATAGCTAAACTTTGATTTTTACCTAAAAGGTGTTAATAAATACACTTGAAAAAGAAAATTTTGAACAATCTAAGGTAATCAACTTAGTAAAACAATGAGAACAAACAAAAAAGTCTCAAGCTCAAATATTAGAGGGAAAAATGCACCTCGCTAACTTTGGAGATAGTTAGGAGAGATGAGGTCATTCAAATTTTCATAAAAGAATTGGAGGGAAAAGGGTGAAGACCTAAAACTTTAAAAACAAAGCTGTACGAGTTCAAAATAAAGTGTTGTACCTAAAAAGGAAAGTTAGATGAAGTTGAATGAAAGCTGCAAAGTTGAGGTGTCACAATGCCTCAAGAGTTAGAAAATCCCGCTAATAAGTGATTGTAGAGCTAGAAACATTGGTCACAGAGAAAAAATAGCTTGGTAAACAGTGTAAAAGAAAACTCTAGTGGATAGGTATCTACAAGATAGAGTTAGATATGTTGAAGGTAAAAATAAGGGGAAAGAATATATGTATTACTATTTTTGTATATTAGCTTCAATAAAAAAGAAATAGAAATTATTTGTTTATTGTATTGCTAGTCACTAGATGTTGTTATACTCAAACTATGGCTTTATCTCTTCACCCATAGGATGTTATGGGTTTTATCACCCCATAGCATG
The DNA here is from genome assembly GCA_020080225.1 of Gynochthodes officinalis. Lineage (NCBI taxonomy): Eukaryota > Viridiplantae > Streptophyta > Magnoliopsida > Gentianales > Rubiaceae > Gynochthodes > Gynochthodes officinalis. The sequence continues at coordinate 15,152,269 of CM034621.1, read as the reverse complement.
TTTAGAGCCCTATCATCTTGTAGGATGTTTTGAGAAATGGGCAACTTTAATTCAAGCTGAATCGAGGTTGAAAGTTAATTCCTTGATTTAATAAAAAAAGGAATGTAACACTAAGTCATACTAAACCGAGTTGAAATAATAATGAAACTTGATTGAAGGGAATAAAGGAAAAATAACAATAAACCATGAAAAACACGAATATATAATATTATTTATTAGGGAAAAAATTATAGAAGGTCACCAAACTATTGTAATTATATACTTTTAGCCACTCAACTATTTTTTTGACCTAGTTGGCCATTCAACTAATAAAACTGGTCATTGGTGGTTGTTCCATCAATTGAAGCCATTAAGTCCAAATGAAATTATATCATGGGAAAAAACTGTGAATGAATTAAGGGTAATTGTGTCCAAAGAAATGCTCATCTTCTCTTATTCACTCTCGTCTTTTCCACAACCATCCATCCTTCACCTCCTCTCAATTGTTAAGTAACAAACCACCACCGTACCACAAGTTAAGGAAAGAAGCCTATAAATTCCTCTACTCATTCCCAATTTAGATGCCTCCCTCATCAAATCAAATTCTATTCCTAACATGCCACTAAACCTACAAGTTAAGGGAAGAAGCCTATAAATTTCTCCAACGCATTCCCAATCAAGATGGGTCCCTCACCAAATCAAACCCTATACCTTACTCATGACCAAACCCATAAGTATTAATTTATGACCCCAAAAGCCTAACTTAATAGAAAAATGAAAAACCCTAAATTGACTTCTAGGGTGGTGGCTTTCTTCTCTTTAGTGCAATTTTGAGCAACAATTTTAGGAACCTCTCACTACACTACAACAAACATATTTACAAATAATGAAAAAATAATAACATTATATATATATAAAATATTATATTTGATTATTATTTTAATATAAATGAACAATAAACGAGCTTTAAATGAACACTAAACGAGCTTGTTTGTGAACATAAACGAATCAAACACATGTCTGTTCGTGTTCATTTATTAAACGAAAGGAAAAAATGTTCATTTATTGTTCGTTTAACTTAACAAACGAACAAAACCGAACTTGTTCACGAATTATTCACCGAACATACCAGTTCACTTACACCCCTACAAAGAAGTCTATAGAATTTTTTTTAACGCAATTACCTTTAATTTAGTTAACAATTTTTCACATAACATGACTCTATTTGGACTTAACGGTTTAGCTTTATTAGTTGAATAGTCAAGTGGGTTTAAAAAAATAGTTGAGTGCTTAAAACAATGGTTTAACAGAGAATTTCATATGTAAAATCACTCCAATGTTTAGTGGCCTCTAATGTTTTTAGCTATTTATTATTGACTAGAAAAGAATTGTTTAAAACTACCAAGACGTTCATATGCAAAATCACTTTAGATTGTTGACATGCCACATATAGGGGAGCATTTCTCGTCTCATTGAAGACAACCTATAACTCCCTGATGTGGCATCAATTACTTTGTATGTACTTTCCTAATTGGCTTGTAACTTACCCTTTTTTAGCCCAACTAACTTATTTTTACGTAACACAATATTTGGATATATTTTTTTGGCCCCACTGACCCTTGAATTTATTCTCTTAGCCCTCTAATTGTAATATTTGGATATAGTTTGCTTATATTGAGTCCTTTTGATGAAGGCTAAATCTTGTTGTTCTTCTAATAGATCAAAGTTTAGCCACATCTCTTCATTATTATGGAGGGAATGCAAAGCAATTATTCTCTAGTTAAGGAGCCCAATTTCAGTGGGTAAAATAGCTTTGGACTAATAAAGCATACTATATTGTGCGTTTTCCATCACTATTTGAGGTGTGGTGCAATACAGCCATAAGATATTTGGGAGGTGTTCCATGCTATCCCCTTTCAACTTATCCAATCAAACTTTTAATCCTTGGAGAAGTGTATGATTTGTGACATATTTATGGTGCCATTATTTGAGGACGAATTATTGAGGTGAAATTTTGTTGGATGTTCAATTTCACACACTAGGATTGAAATGGGTTGTCAGCCAATAGCTTTCTATTATCTGAGATAATAATATGAGAGATTCCAAACTTGCAAACAATCTTACTAGATCCACATGAATTTCAAAATGTTCTTGTTCGTAATAGTGGCTAACAACTTTGCTTCCACTTATTTAGTAAAATAGTCAATGGCTATGACTAAAAATTTAAGACGACCTAGGGCCTCAGAAAAAGGTTTTAAAATGTCAATTCCCCACTATATAAATGGCTAGCTAGGAGCTTTGAATATTGATAAATTCCACTAAGATCTTCTAATAATTTGGGCATGGAGCTAATACTTGACACACTTTTGGATAAAATCATGGGCATCTTGAAACATAGTAGGCCAATAATATCTCACCTAATAATTCTCTTAGCAAACATCACAGTACCTATGGTTACTATAGGGTCCCAAGTGCACTAATCTAAAAATATAATTATCCTACTGATATCCAATGTTCCAAAACAAGGTTTGAAAATATAATCATTTGTACAACACTCCATCCTATAAAACATAGTGGGGTACTTTTAACTTCAATTCTATAGCTTCATTCTATTTTATAGGAAGGTCCTTGCGTTTTAAATATTGCTGAATAAGAGTCATCTAATTATCACTTTCTTCCTTAACAATTATCATTTCTTTTCTCTCCATGCTCCAATATTTTTTTATTCAATAGTTATCTCCCCTTTCTGGTAGAATTTTGACCAACACTTTTTTATTAAAATGGGAAAATGCATATGAATCCTACTTGCTAAGAGTCAACATGTTTATTCTTAAACTTTGACATTTGGTCAACAATGTATCTGGTCTAGATAATTTTTTTTTTGCTCGTGTTTGTCTTCATAGCCACTATTGACCTAATTAATGACTACTTGGGAACTATTGAAGATCTAATTATTTTTTTCCTTTGGTTCATAGGTTAAGTTTAGCTCTATAATTAGGGCATCATATTCATTCTCATTATTGGTTGTCTTGAAATCAAAACGCAATGAGTATGTGACTTCCTCCCCATCAAGACTTTGAAGTAAAAAGTCTAGCTCCATTTTATTCTTCATTTGAGGCTCCATTCATATACATCATCCAACAATTAGTTTGTTCACCATTTTGAGATGGGGTAAAAAGTGGATTTTGATGTTCGGGCTTGAGCTCTGGATAGTTTTCTCTCAATAAGTATCTATACTATGAAGTTGGCTAGTACTTGTCCCTTAACTATGTCTCATGGTTGATATCTTATATCATGTTTGCTAAGTATAATAGCTTATTTCATCAATCTATTTGATGAAGCTGTAATCTGTTACCTAGTTGTGGATGGAAATGTAACTTGATTCCACCACAAAATGCTTATTTGAAAAATAGATATGAAATTGTTTCTAGGGTAGAGACATTAATACTCAAATTAGTTGTAGGGCTCTAGGTGGTAGAGAATAGAGTTACTAGCTTATAGTCTGTAACCATACCTGCAAGAAAATAGATATATTTATGCTTGAGATATGAGATTATAAGAATTTATTCTAAAAGTCAAAAAAATTTACTAAAGCCAACACGATTACTAACATTGTAGGTTATTCTATCTAACTTCCTATAAGCCTTAGCCTGTGGACCTATTGGATGGATTGAGTTCTAGGAATCATCACTACTTGAAACCTCTAGCTTTAGTAGTATTTCTTTAATGGATTGATTTATATGTACACATATGGGATGTGCATAAACAAGAAGGTCTCAATTGTCTAGTAATGTTAACAAGAGACAACATATCAGAGCTATCGTAACTGGGGCTTGTGCAAAACTCGACTAACAAAGTATATAGATTTTTGAATTCTACAATTATCTTGTATCAAAACTGTGCTTACTACATTGTCCAAAGCTATTAGACATAATTACAACACTTCTCCTAGATGAGGAATAGTTAATGAAGGCAAACTAGTCAAATGTGATTTTAGTTCTTTAAAGATTTCTTGACATTCCACAGTCTATTTGAAATTTTTGATGTTTTTAATGATCTAGAAGAAAAGCAAATGTCACTTTGCAAACCAAGAAAAAAATGGATTAAAGGCCGATGGGCACCTAGTTAGCCTTTGAACTTCCCTTATTGTCTAGGAAATTGTCATCTCTACTACTATTTTAAATTTCTTAAAGTTTGTTTCAATACCCCATTTAAAGATTATATATCCCAAAAACTTTCTAGAACCTACTTCAAAGGTACATTTTTAGGGTTTAACTTCATACCCATATTATTCAAAGTTGTTAGTGCTTTCTCTAATTCAGTTGGTGTATTTTGGATTTTTTGACTCTTGATGATTATATCGTTCACATATACCTCTGTATTCCTACCAATTTATTTGGTAAAACTCTAATTTAGCAGCCTTGGATATGTGGCACCAATGTTTTTTTTTTTTTGGTCTAAATGCCATTTTCTTGTAAGTCATTTTAACAATGAAGGCTATTTTCTATAGGTCTTCTTTACCTGTAAGTATTTGATGATATCCATTATTTGTATAAAAAATATCCATATCTCATATCTTGATATGGCTTCTTCTTTTTGATCTACATTGGTAAAGAATAGCAATCTTTTGGATATCACTCATGTAGATAAGTGTCATTCACACACATGCATCAACTTCCATCAAATTAATTAACTAGTATAGAATTTGTTAGCCATGTTAGGTAGAATACTTCTTCAGAATGTCAAACCTCAGTATTTATGTGCACTTCATGGCTATAAAGAGCCAGTAATACACAACAAGCGAACGAAACCCAAGACTTAACTTGCGAAACTTTCATAATCGGCCGAATTTTGGACCGATGGATGAAGTGTTGCCATAATCTAGGGTTTTATTAGATTGATAGGACTTCAAGAAGCCACAAACTGTTCAAGTTTGATAAGCCCATTGTTCTTTGAAAGAACGAAGAGATTGATTCCTTTAAACTCTCAAGGACATAATGTCACAAACGAATTCTCAACTTGTATATTGATTCTCATGGTTGAATGGCCTTTAAATAAAATACAAGAATGTCTTAAAAATGTAATAAATAAAATTCTATTCCTACTCTAATACTTAAGGGGTGGCCAAGTAGCCTTAAAAATAAAAGCAACTAAAAACAAGAAAACACCATTTATCACTGTTCACGCATTATTTATAGCATTGTTCATCAAATAATATTCACGACTTTTCATGTACTATTCACGTTTTGGGCTTGCATGCTTGATAGGCTTAGATGTCATGGATTAAACCATTTAAAATTTCTTAAAGTCATTTAGACCTAGCTCTCATCATCGGGTCCCGTAATATGTCACGGCAGATCGAATTCTTGGCGAGTAGGTTGAACAGCTTTTGGATTCCCATTATTCTTCCTCTTCTCGAAAAGATTTATCCTCAAATCTTCAACAACACCCTTGGGATGAAATCAATATACTTTGACCACCTTTGGGAATGAAAGGAATAGTTTGGTCAGGGAAAACAATGTCTTTTCTTTTTAGCTCTTTTTGAGCCACTATTGCAATAACATTTTACCTCAAATCTATGAAGGCTCCAAGTTGGTATTGTAGTGTGGTAAAATTGTCTTTTGCCAAACACAAAATCAAGGTGTGGACAATTGTCATCTTTGGCGTGCATATTTACGGTTTGAACAGTCAAAACATTATCAACCAGCTCGGGCTCTTGGATATGATAACACGCACTTATTGGATTTGCCCTATTCGACACATCAAGCTCTTCTTCCTCCTCAACCTTCTTCCCTTCATTGCACATCTGGAGTTGATCTTCATAAATTTGTACATGGCAGATGTTCTTCCTTTGCTCATCAATTTCCATGGTTTGAACATTAAATGATCTCATAGTCACTAATACTTCTTCTCCATTCGACGATTTTTCATCATTTACCACTGATTGCACAGACTTTAAGGGAGTAAGTGCTTCTCCCCTACCTTGGAAGGCTGGAATTTCCATTTTTATACTTTCCAAATTTTCCATTTTTATATTTCCCATCTTATCGTCATTGGATTAAAGCCTTAATTGCAAATCTGTGAATATCTTTGACTCATGTGTTCCGCCCAATCTGTGAGAGTTTTTTGGGTGATTGGAGGTGTGCCTTCTTTTGACATTTTTCCTACAAAAGGTTAGTACAAACAAAAGCAAAAATAATAATATGGAAAGATTTTTAGTAAGGGTGTATATGAGTAAGCTCTTGGTTATTTTTTATGTCTCACCTCTCACTTAAACAATCTTTCTCTAAGTTCTTGCTTAGAACAACATACTTTACCAAACCTTTAGGAATTTTTGGTCAAGAGATAGCTCAATTTAGGATTTATGAATTTAGGAGATAAGACTCAATGAAGGTTAACAAATTAGGAAACTACAAAGTATGAAATCAACTTGGAATTTGACACAAAGTAGGGAATTAAAAGAAATAGGAAACCAAGCAAATTCAACTACAAGTGAACTTGAATAAGAAAAGCTATAAAAATAGGAAACTAGATAAATCTGAATATGAAATCTAAAAGGAAAGCAAATATGGAATAAAAAAGGGAAACAAATATGGAACCTAAAAGGAAACAATTAGGAAAGATTACTAAAGAAATGTAACTTTCAAGAAAGGAAATATAGTCAAAATAGCAAACAATTCTTGCAGCCCTTTTCGTATTGAAATTTTGGCCAAGAGAGGTTACCAAAATTGCTAAATTACAACTGAGGCAAAACACAAGAAGTTTCGCCCAAGACTTGTAAATTAAGTAGAAGAAAGATTCTTGGTCAAAGAGGTCTTCAACTGACCAATTGTAATTTGAGCAATACCAAAATTCCAAAGAAATCTAAAGTTAGGTAGAACTATTGTTAGCTGAAAATTTTTGAAACAACAATAAATGACGTTCAACCTAGTAAAATTATAACACAAGGAACAATGTTTAGTGTAGAGCACTAATCAAGATCAAGCAAGGCTAAACAATTGAGTTTCGATAGCAAAATTTGGACAGCTTCACAATTTCGATAAGGAGTAATGAAATTTGGGCAAAACTAAGATTGCACAAAAAAAAAAGTAGGAAAATTTGATCAATTAGTATGAGTCAGGCAGAACAAAATAAAGTTCTTAGACTAGCATAATATGTTTTGGTCATAACTTATTTGGAAAACAATAAGATTCTACAATACCAAATTCTAGAAAATTACAAACAAACATTAAGAATTGTTGCAAAAAATTTAAGCTATAGGCAACACAAAAAATTTGAAGACAACCAATTGATGGAGTTAGGCAGATTACACTATTGGCACAAAGAAATTTCTAAATAGAATTTGTGACTAGAGCAAATAATTCGGACAAGAGGTAAATTTTGAACAGAAAGAACTGAAGTTAGGTAGAAACCACTTATGGCTATGAGGAAATTCTGGCAGAACCAAATTCTAGAAAATTCTGAACAATTCAAAATCACGGCCAGAAAACTTTATGGATAAAGATTAATATGTTTCAGTCAGGAAATATTATAAGGCTAAAACATGATTGTAAACACGAGGGTTTCGGCTATAATTCACAATTTGATAAGGAAAATCACAGAATTAAGGCAGTGGCAAAAAGAGTACAAATTAATGTGGAATTTGAAACACGATTGAATTGTTGGCAGCTGTTAGTTAGGCAGCAATTCACTTGGCTAATAAGATTTGGGTGGAACCAAAAATTTTCAAAAAAAAATTGGGGTTAGGCAGCAACATAATTTGAACATAATAATAATTTTCTAAACAAATGAATGTGCTTGTCAGCCAAATATCAGAATTTGGATGAGGAATAGACTTCTAGACGGGATGAATTCAGCAAAACCAATGTTGGAGAGCAAGAAGCTCAAGGTAGAAAAGAAAAACTTGAACAGTTTTGGCAAAGACTTACTTTTTTTTTTCTCGGCTCTTTTTCACCAGAAAAGAACAATTCATAGTAGCAACACCATCAATGCGAAGAAGAACACAAAAATAGAACAAGAATAATTGGCTATAAAGAAGACAAAAGGAATTCAGCTATGTCAAGGAATAATTGGCTAATAAGAAGACAAAAGGAATTCAGCTATGTCAAGGAATAATTAGCTAATAAGAAGACAAAAGAACCACGACCTCGCCCACTAGAGAAGTATGATGTGGGCGAGGTCGTGGTTCTAGAAGATGAAGATCTAGATGATATTGAAGAGGCATGGGGATTTTGCTTGATAGGCTATGTATTAGGGAAATTCCCAGGGTACCAAGCAATCTCAGAAGTGTGCAAAACTTGGAACGTTCCGTACAAGTATCTACAGTATGCTTGTGGCTAGCTTATCTTTAAATTTGATATTGAGGAGTATAGGGATATGGTTCTCGCTAAGAGACCATATTATACTTATGGGAGGCCCTGGTTTCTCAAGAAAATGCCTTCTCTATTTGGATTCGATGATAAATGCTTCAACAACATATCAACCTGGATCCAACTACATGACTTACCACTGCAGTGTTGAAATGCTAAGGCATTGGGTAAATTGGTCTCTAAGGTTGGTGAGCCGGTGATAACTGACTGGCTTACAGCTGAACGAACCCGTCCAAGATTTGCTAGGGTTTTGGTGAAGGTGGATGTCACAAAGCCCCTTGTTAGGTCCTTTTTTGCTCAGCTAGCCAATAGCACTATCCGATCTCAAGAGGTAACGTACGAACAAGAACCCAAGGTATGTTCTTTTTGCCAAAGAATTGGCCATGGAAAGGAGGAGTGCTATCATGCCAAGCGGACGAACCAAGGGCGAGGGAGATCACAGTCTAGACCAAAGATAAGGCAATAGGGTGGTGACAAGCCTAAAGGAGATGGGGATATGAACAAGAAGCGTGGAGTAGACTCTGAAGAGGTTGTAGAGGGCCAAGAGGTGGTTAAGTCTGCCAGCTATAAGGGGAAAGAGGTGATGACTTCTTTGGAGGTAGAGAGACAACCGGCCGACCCAGCATCTCTAACATAGGAAGAGCAGCTTGATCACCTCGAGAGGGACCAGATCCCACACAGTAAGCAGTCCTGTGTGGAAAATTCAAAGAATGGAGAAGGCTCTAGTGCTGGGGCAGTTGGTATAGCTTTCTTTTTTGCGACCTTAGCCTCCGAGGGGGATGAGGACAGGGACATGTAGGAGTTCAGGAAAAAGGAGAAAAAGAAGGCTAGGAAATGGGCTACTAAGAAGGGAACCGAGGCTTTGCCTCAAACATGAGGATTGCTGCGTGGAATATAAGGGGATTCAACCATCCCCTCAAACAAAATGGTGTGTTGGAACTGATAAACAAATATGATGTGGATATCTTTGGGATAGTAGAATGTAAAATAGAGGGCAAAAAGTTAAGGCGGTTAATGAAGAATAAATTTCAAGGGTGGAACCAATGCAACAACTTTGATACACACAGGGCTAGACGTATCATGGTGATGTGGAACCCATCCAAGGTGGAGGTCTCGGTGTTGGAAGTCATCCCCCAAACTATTCATATATCGCTCACTTGCAAGGTAACTTCCTATACTTTTCTTGTGAGTTTCATATATGGATTACACTCTATAATTGCTAGACGTGTTTTATGAGAGAACCTGGCGTCCTTTGCCTTGGCCCGGGTTTCACCCTAGATGGTGTTAGGTGACTTTAATAGTATTATGTATAATGGGGAGCGAGTCAATAGAGCCTTGATCACTTCTTATGAAACCAAGGACCTCTTGGATTGTTGCTTGTCTTTGGGGTTATTGGATGTCACCTTACTTGGAACAATCACAAGGTTTGGTCCAAGCTAGACTGGGTAATGGTGAACGAAAGGTGGCTCATGCTGGGCTAGGAAACGTCTACAAATTTCCTACCCTCAGGGTTTAGGTCGGACCATTCCCTTAGTATTACTACGGTGGGCCGGCGTGCCACACAACCAAAGAAAGTGTTCATGTTCTTCAACATGTGGACAGATCATGAAGAGTTTGGAGACATTGTCCAAAGAGTGGGGGACTTATGTTTATGGAACTGAACAATATAAGCTATGCCACCGATTAAAAAGGTTGAAGGGGTCGTTAAAGAAGTTAAATGTCCAACACTTCAGTCATATATCCTACCGGGCGGAAAGGGCAAGGGATGAATTGGAGAAACTGCAACAAGAGGTCCAACTAAATCCCCTGGATGCAGATGTACAAAGTAGAATCCAAGAACTTTAGGGGGTGGCTTGGAAGCTAAACGAAGCTGACCAGAAATTTCTATTCCAAAAAGCAAAATGCCAATACTTCCTCAACAACAATCGTAATACGAAGCTGTTTCATGCAGTGGTTAAGAGGAATACCAAAAGGAACTTTATCACTTCTGTTGTTAAGGATAATGGAGTAGTCATTTCGGCCCAGGAGGAGGTGGTAGAGGCATTCCTAGAGTTCTACCAAGAACTTCTGGGAATAGAGATGCCAACGGATGAGGTGGATAGCACAATTTTTGACATAAGAGCCAAAGTAAAGACCCACTCTTCTGATGATCTAGAGAGGCCGGTAATGGAAGAGGAAGTCAATGAGGCACTGTTAAGTATTGGGCAAGATAAAGCGCCAGAGCCCGATGGGTACACCTCGGCTTTTTTTAAAAAGGCATGGCACATAGTGGGCAAGGATCTATGTTAGGGGGTACAAGAATTTTTCCACTCAGGGAGAATTCTGAAGCAACTCAACCACACTATTATCTCATTGGTGCCAAAGTCGGCACACACAAATTCAGTGAAGGACTGCAGACCGATTGCGTGCTGTAATGTGATCTATAAGGTGGTGACCAAGATATTAGTGGCCAGGATGTCGAAAGTCCTTCCTGGGATTGTTGATGAGGCGCAGTCCGCATTTGTGGAAAGGAAGAGTATGCTGAAAAATATTCATATGGCCCAAGGACTCCTACATCAGTATAGCCTCAAATGGGTATCGCCAAGATGCTTGATCAAGGTTGATCTTCGGAAAGCCTATGATTCGGTTAGTTGGTCTTTCTTACATGCCATACTCACTGGATTTGGGTTCTCAAGGCGGTTTACCGGATGGATTATGGAGTGTGTCTTTACTACCTCATATTCTATCCGACTCAATGGAGATATTCATGGTATGTTTAAGAGCAGGAAAGGACTGCGATAGGGAGACCCAATTTCTCTGTACCTGTTTGTGACCTGTATGGAGTACTTATCTCGGCTGCTTCGAAAGGCTATTATGGGGTCTGCATTTAACTACCACCCCCGATGTGCATCATTGAGGATTACCCATCTTGTGTATGCTGATGACTTGTTGTTATTCTCACGGGGAGATAAGACCTCAGTCCAGCTCCTATGGGATTGCTTAAAGGCGTTTGGTGCAATGTCTAGACTGAGGACAAACATCCACAAGTCCAGTATCTACCTCACAGGTATTCAAGACAGAGAGATGGAAGATATTCTAAGGGTGGCTCAGATCCCTAAAGGAACACTCCTGGCCCGGTACTTAGGGATCCCATTAGCCTCTGTGAAGCTTAGAGCTATCCACTATGCCCCCTTATGAAAAAGATCGCTGGATAGATTGGACTTTGGCAGGCTTCGTCACTCTCCTATGCGGGACGATTGGAGCTCATCTGATCAGTATTGCAAGGTATTTAGTATTTTTGGCTCTTAGCCCTTCCTATGTCGGCCTCTGTTCTAGAAGGGGTTACTAGGTTGTGCAAGAATTTCCTTTGGGACAGAGGGAAACCATTGGTAGCCTGGAAAGATCTCACATTACTGAAGGAGGAGGGAAAGTTAGGCCTTCGGGACACAAAGGCTTGGAATACAGCACTCTTGTCCAAGGTATTATGGAACATCCATAGCAAGGACTCGTTGTGGGTAAAGTAGGTGCATCACACCTACTTACCTTCTGGAGTTACTATCTGGGACTTGACACCAAAGAAAGACACTCCTGCTCTAATGAAGCGACTTCTGGGTATACGTGACTGCTTGGTGCAAAAAGAAGGATCAATACAAGGGGCTATTGACAGACTTGATGAACTACATAGGAATGCATTGGGGCCTATGGCGTACCACTACTTAAGACAGAAGGTGCAGAAAGTCAACTGGGCGAAGCTAGTTTGGAATGGCCACACACCTCCAAAGTACTCATTAATCTTATGGCTTGCTATTAAAGGGAGACTTCTTACCAAAGCTAGTTTGGTTAGGATTTTTGAATATTAATCCGACATGCGACTTTTGCCATGGGGAGGAGGAATCAACAGGGCACCTATTCTTTAAGTGTCCTACCTCGACCACCATATGGAAGATAGTCAAAGAATAGTGTGGGATAAAAAGGGGCATAACATTGCTCCCAGCTACTCTAATGTGGACCCTGAAGGCTAGAGGGACGACTTGGATCAGCAGGAAGAAACGGTTGGCTTTTGTATGCACTGTATATTATATCTGGTTGTCTCGAAACCGGATGCAGTTTGAGGGACAAGTTCTTGTTTCTCTAGATATTGCACATTGGATCGTGACACAAGTGTACAAGGTGGGATACGCCTTGTACCCAAGTGTCATGATTTTGTAGGTATGATAGTGAGATAGTTTGGAATTTGTGCATGTATGTGCTTGCCCAGGGATGCCCGGGGATGGTGTAAAATATCATTTTTGATTTATAGTAAATATTTACATTCGATAAAAAAAAAGGAATAAATAAGAAAAAAATTAGGCAAATATTTTTTCCACAGAATAATAAAATCCAAATTATCTACACAAAAAGTGGGTAGTAAGAAAAGGTTTAACTGAGTCTCAAAGACTAGGGTTAAACAACTAATTTGACTACCACATGAAAATTGATAATCGGTTACAAGGAAAAACTACAAACAGAATTTTTGGTTATGGAAGCAATATAAATAGAATTTTGATGTACAAATTTTCAAAATTACCTAGAGCTCTGATATCAACCTGATGTACACCTCACGGCTATAAAGAGCCAGCAATACACAACAAGCGAACAGAAGCCAAGATTTAATATGCGAAACTTTCAGACTTGGCAGAGTTTTGGATCGATGGATGAAGCGTTACCACAACCTTGGTTTTACTAGATTGATAAGACTCAAAGGCACCACAAACTGATCAAGTTTGATAAGCCCATTGTTCTTGGAAAGAACAAGGATATTGATTCCCTCAAACTCTCAAGGATGTAATGCCACAAAATAATTCTCAACTTGCATATTGATTCTCATGGCCAAATGGCCTTTAAATAGAATATAAGAATGTCTTAAAAATGTAAAAACTAAAAATTCTAATCATACTCTAATACTTAAGGGACGGCCAAGCAACTTTAAAAATAAAATGAACTAAAAACAAGAAAACCCTATTCATCACCATTCACGGCACTGTTCATCAAATAATATTCATGGACTGTTCATGCACTATTCACAATACTGTTCATGGGTACTATTTACGTTTTGGGCCACATGCTTGATGGGCTTGGATGTCATGGATTAAACCATTTAAGATTTGTTGTAGTCGTTTAGACTTAATTATCGTCATTGGGCCCCATAATATATATGTCACGGCAGATAGTATGTTTGGCGAGTAGGTTGAACAGCTCCTAGATTCCCATCAAGTAGCCTTTCCATTTCTTCATTTATTGCTCTTTTTTTCTCTGGGACAAAATTTCTTTTATGCTGTTATATAGGCTTTACTCTTAGATCAATATTCAATTTGTGAGTCATCAAAGTTGAGGATATCCCTAGCATATAGTTTCGACTCCAAGCAAATACATTTTTGGATTTTCTAAACAAATGAATAATCTTATTCTTTACCTCATTTGGAAATGAGGCCCCTACTTGTGCAACATGGTTGGGCTAACATTCATCAATGTTGACTTGTTGCACCTCATTGGATGTTTCAAGTGTTTCATGTGATTTCTTTGATCTTCAAACACTCGTACATTCCCAAGTTGTGACCTCAAGATAAATAGTGTCTTTTTCTTTTGAATGGTCCAAAATGCCTGCTTTTTCTTGAGAAATAATCTCATGATTGACTACCTCTTTATCCACCTAATTAAATGGAGTACATTTTCTGAGTCTCAGTTCTTTTACTATTTAATACAATTCTCATGTATTCATACATCTTATGTTGGCCACCTTTCATAGAAGCCACCCTATATGGGAGGGAGATCATATTATTTATCCTTGTTCATCCAAAAGCTTCCTATTATGGCATTAAAAGTTAAAAGGGCATTTACCGCATAAAAATCCATCATTATAGCTTTGTCTAGATGGTACTCCCCTATTATGATTGCTAATGTGATGATTCTAATTGTGTGCACTATTTTGCAAGCAAAGGTTGCCAAAGGCAAGTTAGTAGATCTCAAGGCTCCAAATCAATTCCCAATTTTCAAAAGCAATCCATGTACATGACATCCATAAAACTTTCATTATTAATGTACACCAGATGCATCTCCTTGTTAGCTGTGATTGTATTGATCACTAAAACATCACTATACAAACAAATGTGAGGTATTGCATCAATTTCAAAGAAAGTTATGATCTCAGATGGTCTGAACCTCTTTTGTATAGGTTTCTTGTAGAGGTATTCTCTTAACATTGGCTTTTATAACGGTTGAGAATGCCCATTTGGATATCTTCTGAATATAGCATAAATTATTCTTATCACAATTTTTTTCCTAGAGAGGTTGTGTATCTTGCTAATTTGATTGAATTCAAAATTGGTGTTATTGCTGGACGGGTTCCCACCTCATTTTTTATTTGTATGAGTCTAGAGGCACCTGGTTCCCCTTGGAATTGTCCAGACCTCATTCTCTATGATTGTAGTCTTTTCCTTGACCTCCTTACTGAGTTTGGATTATAGCATTTTAAGGTAGCCAATGTTTAGTTTATTGTTGCAACATATCCTTCTTGATACAATCCTCAATATTTTTCTTTAGGATGTTGCAATTTTCTGTATCATGTCCATGGTTGTTATGAACAGGGGCAGATCCAGAAACTTTATGGGGGAGGGTCACACTAATAAATAATAAAATAGTAAAATAATAAATACAAATTTAATTTATAAAAATAAATAAAATTTAATACGCTTAATATTATTAATAAGAATAATATTAAATATTACATCACATCAAAACAAACACATAGATATTCAACAAATAAAAAATATATGTTTACAATTTTAGTTTATAAAATTTCTAACTAAATTCTATAATCCTTTTAAAATTGTGTCTTTTAATGTATTTAAATCCTTTTTATTTACAATTCATGCTACATTAACACAAGTTTTCTGGATATGAAATATCAAAATGTAGCTCAAAAACAATCATAAAATAAAAATGCAACTAAAACAAGAATGCAGTGATGAACATGTTCAAAAGAGTGCTATAAATCATTCCTTCATTTATTCGGTTTTACTTGATTTTTATAAATGCAAAAAATACTGACAGAGACATCTTTGTCAAGCATATAATCAAATTGTTGGTGGACGTTCTCCCTCCTCGATGTCCTTTAATCTCCAGTCATCTTTAATCTTCTTGTTCTCATGATTTCCATTCACTTTTTGCACAATCTTTGGGAGATGTGGTTCAACGACTTCAACAAGTCTTGCGTACATATCTTTGTCATGGATCATTGCAAGCTTCAAAGCTATCTGAATCACATAGGTTCCAAATTTATCCCGAGCAAGCATGAATGTTGTTTCATCATTTTTTGAAATCTCTTTCAATGCAAGAGAGCGCCTAAAGTGTGATTGCAGGCATTTTTCCACCACATGGCTTCCACCTTTCTTCTGAGCTAGCTACACATAATGGCCCTGCTGCTCTCCCACTTGCCATTAAGGGTCGGGGGGGCAAGTGTCTTCAACTTTGCAACTACCTGCAGCTTTGCAACTCCATTTTGTACAAAATGAAGAAGAGGGAGGGGGCACTTGCCCCACCTGGACCCTTAATGGATCTGCCCCTGGTTATGAAAGGCACATAACAAATGTCGAAATCTCTTATGAGGAGCCACAGTTAACGATAAGGGAGGCCTTAAAATATTTCTTATGCATAGCTTGGATTTTAGCATGACTCTTGGTCAAAGGTGTTAAATTCTCATCTTGGGTATAAGATTTTGGCCCTTCTTATTGAAGTTTAACTTGTCAAACACATTGTTCTTAGGGTTTCTTTAGTTTCCTCTAGTTCTAGCTTTATTTTGTTGTTTTTTTTTTCATTTTCTTTCTTTTTATTATTGGCTTCCTTACCCTTGTTGTAGTTTTGTAACATCTACCATAATGTTAGCACATCTATTGGATTATCTTAGGCTAATTTAGTATAAAAGTTTCTATGATTAAAGCAATTCAAGAAAGCTAAGATGACCAATTGGTCTGTGTAGTTCTTTATTTGAATACTTTCATCATTGAACTGCTCCACATAGGATTTCATATTTTCATCATTTCCTTATTTAATATTCATCAAATTTGCATCAGTTTTATGATAATTTCTTCTCTGATAGAATTGGGTATAGAAAAGGTTGGCCAATGACATAAAAGAGGAAATACTGCCTTTGGGTAGGTTGTCAAACCACCTCTAGGTTTTTTTTTCGTTCAAATAAATAGGGAATACATTGCTCAAAGTTCTAGAGGAACATTGTTACACTTCATTGCGTATTTAAAATATGATAGATAATTTTGCATATCAAAATCTCCATCATAAACCTTGTACCCCTTGCATTTTAAAATCTACGGGATATTGGAATCTACTAATATGCAATACAAACAGAGTAGGTATGTTGTCTTCCCCTACCATTCTCAATAAATTTATGATCTTTTCTTGTATTTTCTGATTGACCTCCCAAATATCGTTTGTGATACCGCATCCTGCATCAAAAAGTAAAGGAAACAAAAGTGTATATAAGACCTTAGTTAATGGATTACTAATAAAATTGGGTTAAACATTTTAGATTAGTGAGAATGAACTCTAAAAGTTATTGGACCATTCCATTGACTTGGGGCATTATAGTTGGTATCGAATTTGACCTATGTTGAGAATGAAGTGCTACATGCGGGAGCTGCCAAAAAAATAATGGATTGGGTCTTGTGAGAAGGCAATTGCCCTAGGGGGAAAGAATGTTATACCCGTTCCCACATCGAAAAGTTATGAAAGCAAAGAAGGTATATAAGATCTTAGTTAATGGACTACTAACAAATTAGTTTAAATACTTGGGACTCATGAGGATGAAGTGTAAAAGTTATTGGGTCAATTTATTGGCTTGGGGAGATGACCTACTTCAAAAATTAAGGGGGCGCTTGGTATAAATGGTGAGTTTAGGAATTGAAAGGATTTGATCAATGGAAATGTTTGAAATAGAATCAAATGATAGTAATTATGTTGTTTGGTATTATTTTGTAATAGAATGGAATAGATTTTATATTAAAATTAAAATTTAATATTAATATTAATAAATTTATTAATAAATTTTATATTAAAATTTTATATTAAAATTATAATAAAAATATTATTATTTTACATTATATGATATTTAAGAAAATTATATCTTGTTCAAAAAATAGTCAAAGTGCATGTCAATTTATAGAGAAAAATATTTTCTACAATTTAGTGAAATTTGTTTTTTTTAAAAAAAAAATAAGGAAAATGGGGGAATGCAAACAATTAGGGGGTTTGCAACCCCCATGACAGCACTGAAAAGTGCGTCAACGCTTGAATTTTTTTTTTTTTTTACTTTTGCCTCAAAACAACGCATTTTGAGCCTTCTCCAAAACCTTTCCAGGACAAACCCACCAACAAAACCCACCCCCAATACTTTTAAAAAACCCATCTCCCTCAACCAAACACTCATTTTTACCCTATTCCATTCCAAACCCCTCCCAAACCTACTAAACAAATGCCCTGTAAGTGTCACGTGTGAGAGCCACTTCTTGAACCTATGAACAGGACTATTGTGCATGGAAGCCACCTCTAGAGTCTTGTCCTGGGGAAGATTGGATTAAAAAGTAATCGGTTAGGTTTTGTGAAAATGCAAAGGTCTTGAGGAAAAGAATGTGATACCCCATCCCAAACCGAAAAGTTAAAAGAAATAAAAAGTGCATATAAGACCTCAATTAATGGACTACTAATAAAATTGGTTTAAACATTTTGGACTATTAAGAAAAAAATCCAAAAGTTATTAAACTAGTCTATTGGATTGCGCCGTTACATTGTTAACTTGTGATTTCTTGAAGTTTGTTTGGCCTTTCATGGCTATCGTTTTTTTAATTGTTATCAGCGTACAATTTATAGGGTTCACTTCATATGTTGTTTTTACATGTATTCTCATTCTTGCCATCGCGCCGTACGTCTTTGATCATCTTCTATGGTTCTTTTGTTCTTTCAGCGTACTTCTATCTACTAAACTCCACCTCATCATCATCATAATATTTCTCTTTGCACTAATCGCAATGGTATCAAATGGAATTTTTGAGCTATTATTCACCATGAGTGGGTATTTGTTCAGCACTCTCAAGAATATCATATGTAACATTCTCACTCCCTGACTGGACTAGAGTGTCGTACACTATTATCCTGCTAGCTAGCACTGGCTCCTTGCTTTCGACCACGAAAGCAAGTATCGACTAGATTGTACGAAAAATAGAATTTAAATTGTTGAACAAAAATAGGTAAGTGGACACAACCTTCAAACGCTGATCACCAACAACGATCATTTCTGCAGACGGCACCACTAGAATGAAGCAAGAAAGTTGAAATTAGAAATACTTTAGCATGTTTTACATGATAGGGCTTTGTACAACCTATCATAATTTTAACCTCTACTCTAGTGCACTGGACCTCAACAAGATAGGACGAACTCCAATACTAATCAGTATATATAACCAACTAAAAGGTAGCATAAGTGGAAAATAGCTTATTTCTATGTTTTTAATATTAATTATTAATTTTTTAACTATAAACAATATCACTAGAAGAGGAAAAAATAATACCTCAAAATTGGTCATTTACCAGGTAGGATAATGAATAGCAACTCCCAGGGCTGAGTGTACCCACAAATTGTCCTCGTGATTATGTTGTTTCATGTATTATGAGGTTTGGTGTGATTTTGTATTAGACAAAAACATAACCTTGTAGTGAAATTTATAGTTTTAAAAAGTATTATAGTTTTGGTAAAAAATTGCAGTTTTTGTTTTAAAAAAAGGGAAAATGATACTTTTGATCCAACAAGTTTGGTTCTTTTAACATTTTTGGTCCTAAATATTTGTCTTGTGACATTTTCAGTCCCTTAAATTTGTCAAAGTGGCAATAGTATGACTTTTTACCTACAATTATAGGTTTTTGTTAACCAAATGAGTGATTATAGGCCAAATATAAGGAACCAAAATGATATTTTTTTATATATATTTGTATTATTCTTCTATTTCACCATCTCTTTTTCTTTTTATTTAATGAATTTTTCCCATAATTTATAATTTATTTTTAAAAAAATTTCCTTTTCATCTATGTTTCTTTTATTTTTTTCACTCCTCTTTCACTTTTAGTATATTTCTTACCACTCTTATTTTATTTATTCCTTGTTCTTAAATCAATATTTTTAATCTTATTTCTTACCCTTTTTCTATATTTATTTATTTACTTATTTATTTTTCCTCAGTTTACATTTTTAAAATTCTTATAATTTATATCAATTACACTTTATCTTTTAAAAAAAATTTCCCGAAGACATTTTCGATCTTATTTTTCATTTTATTTTTGGTTTTTTTTTTAGCATTTGTCCATTTTTCTCTAAAATTTCCTCTAAAACATAAATTAAGATATAATTACATTTTGATATACAAATGTCATCTTATAACTAAAACAACTATAATTTAATTCGGCAAGTAACAGGGAGGGAAAAGGGGTTACAAATGACAAATGAATATGATAATTACATTTTCTAATTATTTTCAATTATATGATTTTTAATTTATGTTTTGGGAAAAATTAAGAGAGAAAAAATAAAAGAGCTGAAAAAGGCAAAAAACCAAAAAAAGAAAAGAAAAAAATAAGATAAGACAAAATGTTTTCACTAGAATTTTTTTTAAAAAAAAACATATTAAATAAACATAAAAAGTGTAAAGGATAAAAAATATGAGAATTTTAAAAGTATAGATTGAGGAAATAAATAAATAAATAAAAGAGTACAGGAAAAAGGGTAAAAAAATAAAATTAGAAATATAGATTTATAAACAATGAGTCAATGAAAGTAAGAGTATGAATAACATACTCAAAGTGAAAAAGAAATGAAAAAAATAAAAGAAATATAAATAAAAAGGAAGACATTTGAAAAACTAAAATATAGAATACGTGAAAAAATTCAGTAATAGAAAGAAAAAGAGATCAATGAAAATATAAAAACAGATTATCAGTTTTGGTTCCTTATGTTTAGTCTATTATTTTGTCAATAAAAAATTAAGTACAACTTCTGATCACTCATTTGGTCAATAAAAATACGTAATTATAGGTAAAAAAATCCTACTACTACCAATTTGACAAAGTTTAAAAGACTGAAAGTGTCACAAAATGGTTTCTCATTAAAAAAACAGTGGTTCTCGGTTTTAGTCTTATATGGGTTTTCAAGATGTGTATGGACTTAAAGTTGAGTTGCATTTCGGAAATTGCTTTTGAGATGTGATTTAGAAATACACTTGGATCTTCCGAAATGAAATTTTAAATCATGATATAAGATAATGTGTTTGTAATTCGTAATCTTATTTGTACTCTTAAATTAGACTTCAATTAATATGTCATAATTGGTTTTATTGTATTCAATTAAAATATTAAATAAAACAATTAGGTAAAATTTAAGAATACTTAATAAATAGTTAGTTAAATTAAAAGTTGATTAAAGTAAATTTAAATTAAGCTAGTGTAGGATTTTTGTGCAAAGCATGAAGACGTCTAGTAATTTTGTTGATAATTTGTTAAAAATATATAGATAAAGATTTGGGGGAGAAAAATAAAAATTGAAAAAACATTAAAGAAAAATTTTCAAACAATTAAAATTAATAAAAGTATGAAATTATATTTGTTGAATAAAAGCATCAGATATTGAATTCATAACCTGTGGTAAGAAAAATATTTTAAAATAATAAATAATGATTATAATTTTAAAAAATAGTAAAAAATGTAAGAATATAAGTCATAAACCCTTTGCATATAAAATGTCATAAAACCAATTGTAAGTTTCACTTTTATCATTATATTTCATTGCAATCTTTTAAAACTGTATATACAAATAAAGTGAATGATTAGTTCTTAGAAATAAAAATATCAGGCAATTTAAAAAATCATAAAACAAAAGACTCAAACTTCTACAAAAGTAGAATTCATAGGGCCTCCAAAACATAAAAGGCACAAAAAGACATGTCAAATTAGGGGAGAAGAAGTAGATAAGTTCAGAAAAGAAGAAAAAAAGAGTAATAATATTTTAATTAAGAATGTAGGTATTACTACCAAAACTCTTTTATAATTACTATGAAAAGAGTAAAGCAATTAATTATAGAAAAACATACTAATGAAAAATAAATTATTAAGATGTCCAACATAGTATTTCTACAATTTGTAGTTTTTGAATAATCCAAAATATCGTAATTTGCAATTATAAAAAATTTGAATTTGACAAAAAACAATGAATCATAATAAGATAGTTGGTGAGGACATAAGTACCATAATATATGGTTAAAAAAGAATAAAATTATAAATGACAATGAATGCATTAATTCTAACTATTCTTTAATAGCAATTTTGATAATAATAAATTAGGTAGATCTAATAATTCTAGTCTCATGACTTATACATAGATACCGATTAATGAAATTCATACTTTTTCTTTGTGGTACATGCTAATCAATATATAATTTATAAGATACTAAACTTATAAATTAAGTGAGAATTTAGAAGATTAAAAGATGTAAAGTTTAACTAGTAATTTCTATATATTTCTTTTTAAATTCGAATAATTGACAAAATATATGCTCTTAAATAATTATTATCTTGGCTTTTACAGAGTATAGTTTTCATTTCTAATTTTGATGTATTTTTATAATCAATTAAATAATTATTCTAATCACATAGATATTAGCAAAAAAATTTAAAAAATGCCCAAAAAGGAAATAATCACACAATAGAAGTAACACAATTCAAAATTTAATTACGAACATGTAAAATTCCAAAAATTCTATGATAAGAAAAGTTATTATCCAAAGTGCTTAAATTCTCCAATCCATATTTTTGTACTAATAGTTCTTGAGAATTAAAATAATTTTACCAACTAATTGAAAATAAAAGAAAATAAAATAAAAATTTATACAGAACCTCTTTACATTTATAATTGTGTGCCTTTGTTCTCTATTATTAACATATAGTATAAAAGCATGAACAAGAGTATTTTGGTGATGACGCGTGGACATTATATTTCCCCACTGTGTGCACTTGTAGCTTGCTACATTTGCTTAAATAAATTACTTGTAGCCTATGTGTTCTCCACGTTAGAGTCTACCTCACTCAGAATGTGTTTGCTTTGCTTTCCCAACGATTTGACTACTCCTCTCTCCATCTCCACTTTCTCCATCCTTTGAGTTTGCTTCCATTCTGGCTGTTTAGTGAATTTTTTTGCCGTTCTTCCCCACAAATGTTGTTTTTCAAGTCATGTTCTTCCCCCCAATGTTTGATTCTTATCTTCTCATTGCCCAGTTTCTTCTAGTTTGTCTAGCCCGAATGTTGCCCTAATTTGTTTTTTTTCTTTCTATTTTGGGAGTTAGGTTTCTCTACCGGCAAAGAAACCTAGCCCAGTGACGGTGACTGCTCTAGGGGTTGGGTGTCTTTGCCGGTGAACATCCCTATAGTAGTGACAGTGACCGTGAGGAAGGGAGTACTAGATCTGCCAGTGAACAATCAGTTTTTTTAACTACATTTGGTTTTTTGTTTTGTTTTGTGCTGTTATCTGACTAGATTTGTTCCTTTTTTTTTTTTTGTTTTATGCCATTGAGACAATCGGTATTTCGACTTGTGACGGATCTTGCACCGTTGACCGGCTGGAGGCTTGGTCTAAGGAGAATAAGCCAATCCTAGTGTTGATGACCGTTTTGGGGTTGGGTGTCTCTGCTGGCGAACATACCAATGGCAGTGATGGTGACCATGAGGAAGGGAGTCCCAGATTTACCAACGAACAATTAGTTTTTTTAATTTCATTTGCTTTTTTTTTGGTTTTGTTTTATGGTGTTATCTGACCAAATTTGTTCTTTTTTTGTAGTTTTGTGCTGTTGATACGATCGGTATTTTGACTTGTGATGAATCTAGCCCCGTTGACTGATGGGAGCCTTGGTTCGAAGAAAGGAAGGTACTTTGTTGTGTTCTTGGTGTTATCTAACCAAATCTGATATTGTTTTTGCAAATTTGTGGCGTTCAGACAATTGGTCTCCCAACCTGTGACGAACCTGGTCCCATTGATCGACGGGAGGCTCGGTCCGAGGAAAGGAAGGCACTTTTTTTTTCCTCCCAAAAAGCAAATTTTTTTTTCCAATGTGGTTTTACTACAAAATGTCCTCACTAAATTCGTTGCAGGTTTTTCCCATTCGTTCGTACCTTCAGTATTTCGACAGGTGATTGTGTGATTGTTCAGCCTCTTGGATTGCTATTAACCTTTAGCTTGAATAATGGAAGCTAGATTTCTTTTTCTACCCTAATGTCCATAATTTTTAAACATTTTTTTCTGCACGCAACGCCCTAACTAGATTCGTTGCAAGGATTCCCATATCTTGTGTCAGTTGGAGCTGCAACCTCATGCCTTGCTTAGGTGGTGAGGAATCAGCTGGTGGCTAATTTCAAAAGGCAAAGAAAATTAATTACCTTTTATTAGTTTTTTTTGGTATCTTTTGTGTGTGTTATGTGTCTATTGATGGGTACATGCATATGTACTCTGAAATTGCATTTTGTGCTCTGAGGTTGTACTTTGAAATTTTTTAACTTCTCAATGGGTTGGATCCTGTCAAAAAAAAATTTCACTCTTACCTATGTGTGTATGGCTATCGTCCAATCTATAAATATTTGTTTCCTCCTGTTTTTCAATGCTAAATGTTGTCAACTCAGGACTAACTTTCATTTATTACGCTGTCTTCTTTCTAATCACTCTCGCCTGTCAGTTTTTAAGGAAAGAAGTGCCATGTTCCTTTTGTTTTCTTCTTATTTCTACCATTACTTTCTTTTTGTTGAACCGTGTGTTTAGGATTTGCCTTAGCCTTCTTCATTGTGTTTAGGTGTGGTTTTCTTTCTCTTTGTTCCTAATCTTTTTCTTTCCTTTGTTTTGTGCATTGTTATTACTCTTTTGCCTCTAGTTGGTTAAATGAGCTTGCCTTCCTTTTTCCTTACTAGTATTAATGCTGAGGGTGGTTTATTGCATTAAATGATTTCTAAGGCAGCTCGTCATTTCTGTTTGACCGTGCATTGTTATTACTCTTTTACCTCTAATTGGTTAAATGAGCTTGCCTTCCTTTTTCCTTACTGGTATTAATGCTAAGGACTGTTTATTGCATTAAATGATTTATAAGGCAACTCTTCACTTTTGTTTCCTTCTCTTTTTTCCTAATCTTTTTCTTCCCTTTGTTCTGTGCATTGATATTACTCTTTTGTCTCTGGTTAGTTAAATGAGCTTGCCTTCCTTTTTCCTTACTGGTATTAATGCTGAGGGTTGTTTATTGCATTAAATGATTTCTAAGGCAACTTTTCATTTCTGTTTGACCATGCATTTAGAATCTATGTTAGCTTTCCTGTTAGCTTTTTGTTATATTTTTACGGTTGTTAGCTTTATTTATGTTAGCTTACAATAATTAACTAGCTTGCATAATGGATTCCATTTTCAAATATGTTTTATTTTTTTTACAAACTGTTGTCTATTATAGTTTTATACTTTCTTTTGGGACTTATTTTACATTTTTCCTAGAGGGGAAAAAATGTACAGTTAAAATACATACCATGTCTCTGTGTGTGTGAAGAGTTTTAGATATAAAAATTCTCCCGTGCTGCGTTTGGAAAACCATCATATGTTCCTTCTTCTGTGTGCAAAAAAAAAAAAAAATCAGCTCTTCCTTTTGGAAAAACAAATGGCTTTTTGTTTTTGGATATTTTCTCTTCTTAACTTTTGTTCTGTTTTTATAAAAATGGGAAATACAAAAACAAAGGGATGTTTTCTGTCCACTGAAGTCAAATGAAAGCAAAGGTGCTATGTGATTTTGGCTTTTTCTAAACTGGCTCTTGCTTTGGTTGCTCCTCTCATTTTGCTTTGTGGTTTATTGTTTTGTTCTAGCTCGCTCCTATTGTGTGCTAATTTATGTGGTTGTTTTTTCTAGGGTTGCCTTGCTTACTTTTATAGGAGCTGTCTCATTTGTTTCCTCTTGCCTTTGTTCAGTTACTATGTTACTTTTTTTGGAATATCTTTCAGTCATTTGTTAGTGTTGTTGCCTAGCTAGATTTATGACTTCCAATTATATGGCTTGTTGGACCCATCTGTTTTCAAATTACAAATAAATGCTAGCAATATGTTTCTTTTCAGTGGAATGTGTTTTAGTCATTTGTTAGTATTTGTCCCCTAACTGGTTTTGTCTGCTCCAATTATATGGCTTTGGAAAATTTATGCCCCTAACTGTTTTAGTCATTTGTTTTCAAATTTACAAATAAATGGAAGGCATATCTTCTACTTTTTCTGGAATGTCTTTTAGTCATTTGTTAGTATTGCTCCCTTAACTGGTTTTGTGAGTTCCAATTATATGACGTTGGCAACTTTATTACTGGTTGTACTCCTCTGTTTTCGGATTTAGCAATAAACGGCAGCAATTTGTTTCTTTTTGTGGAGTGTTTTTCAGTCATTTGTTAGTGTTGGTCATCTAACTAGTTTTGTGTCTTGCAATTGTATAACATTCTTGGTTTTATATTCTTTTGGATCTGTCTGTTTTCAAATAAAAAATAACAGGCGCCCATAAGTTAATGAACGGTGCCATGGTAATTGGGAAAATGGGCTTTTTTTTGTGTTGGTCTGGTCCTTCGATTTATGCGAATAACTTTTTCATGTGTTATCGTATTGCAAAGTTACGATGACAACTACATGTAATTGTTAATGAGATTGGTTAGTCCGGTATTGATAGCTGTTTTTCATGATTTTGGTCACTTCAATACTCTATTTCAATTTAAAATATGTCTTACAATGTTTTAGGGACTATTATCTATGCTAGTTTAATTCTTTCTTTTCGTGTATAAAGGGTTTTGTGTTATCTATGGACCATTATCTAAAGGGTTTTGTGTATAAAAAATCTTTGATGTTGCATTTAGAAAACCATCGCCTCTTCCTTTGTCTTTGTATGGAAAAACAACTAATTTCTTCCTTTTGGAAAAACAAATGGAGACTCGTTTACAGATGTTCTTCTTGTGACTTTTGTTTTGCTTAGATAAAATTGGAAAATAACAAAAAACAAAGGGCGGTGTGTCTAAACTATTTTATGTAGGAGATGCTTTCATGCTACATTTGGAGGGTCAATATACAATGGCAACTCCATCAAACTGGTACTTCTTTTTCCCTTTTCGTGTCTGGAAAATACCATCTCTTCAGTTTGTTTTGAGAAAAAAATGTTCTCTCTAGAGTTTTAGGTTCATGTAGCTTTTGTTTTAAATGAATCTATAGATTTACGTTATGCAACAATAGGTTATACGTCATTGCATTCCAGCCTGGGCAGGAAAATATAACAAATTTAGATGTATGCTTGCATGAAAAAAGTTGGTCATGCATGATAGCTGACACTTTTTGTTTGGTTCTAATTGTTACTTTTGTTTTATGCATGCATGGAATGAAATTCGAATGTTGATGCTTGGTTGGAAATTTATCAGCTCATACCATCTCCCTTTCCTAGGTGAAGTTGCTCTTAATATTGCTTTTTTTTTTTTTTCATGCACATGAGTATTGCATGTGTTTCTTTGGTTTTTAGTTTTTCTGTCTTAACTATATGAAGCACACGTATGATTAATGAAATGTAAAAAATTATTTGCTACGTGCAACGGATGTGTTTACCCAACAGTTAACAACTTTAATTGTCATGTAATATTTACGTGGCTATATATGTTACTTCAATTTTGTGTGCCTATCAAATCTGTTGTCGCTCAGTGGAAAAATATTAGAAGGACAATATATGTGTTACACACTTTTTCTTTCCAGAGTAAGAAAGCATAATGTGTTCAAAGAGAAAAGGTATTAGAAACACAAAGCATCTTCTTCTAATAGCCTAAAAATATACACTTGTTTATTTAGAGTAGGAGTTTTTTTTTTCCCAATGTTTGCTGTGTTTTCTGAGCTTCCTTCTTATTGTGCTGTGAAGTTTCGTTCCTTTAATTCATTTCTCCTGTTTCTTTGCATTACATCCTAACTGCATTTTTTTTTCTTTCCTCTTGTATATATGCATTGAATGCAAACTGAATGTCGATGCTCGTTGCAAAATTGTTTTTTATTGTTTGCATTTCCTATTGCAAACTCTGCTCCAGCTCTATGCTTATTGAGTTCCTACTACTTTACACATGTTCTCTTTTTCTTCCTTTTTTAAAGATTAAGGTAGAATAAAAACAAACTAGGATTTTTTTCCAAAAAGTTTATCATCCATTTCACCCATATGTTTTTTCTACATATTTTTTCTCTTGTGTGTTGCAAATTTTCTTTGATCTTCTATGTTAATTGTAATCAGTTTGGGTGTTTGTTTGCCTGGAATGTGAACCATTGTGCTTTTAGATTCTAATAAATTAATTTATGCCTGTGTATTCACACCATTCACTTTTTTCTTTTCTCAATGTGTGTATCATATTGCAAGAATAGCATTTTGCTGCAAACTTGTCACTGGGCTACTTGCATTTGCCATCTAAAAAGTACATTTACTTAGTACTCCTTCTTATAACAACAGTGCTACATGTATGCCAAACAACGTTTCCTCCTCCTGCTGCCTCTAGTATATGTTAGCTTTGGGATTGTTTGCGATTTGAAGTTTTTTGTCCATTACATCTATCATTTTTCAATGATTATATGTTGCTTTACAATCATTTGCTATGTCTTTATGCTCTAATTTGTGCTGCTCGGTACATGACAACATTTGTTTTTCTCTTCTATTTAGTAATTTGTTGCCATTTTTTATGCATCCTTTTCCTATTTTGAATTCTGTTTGTGGCCCTAATCAATTTTCCAGTTAAATTTGCTTTAGTCGTGCATGCTTTGTATGTAAAATTTAAATGGATGTGAATGCTGAGCATTGAAAGCAGTGCGCTTAAATGGCGCCACATAAAAAGACGGAAGTTCTGCCTTGTTGTAGGAAGTCCTGCACATATAAGAAAAAGTGACAATCTATTAATTCTGAATCTACTGCTAAATTTAATGGCTACACTCATAACTTGAATGTTTCAAGTTAAGCTATGAATCCTTTCCATGATTCACATGTCCTTCTCAAACAAGAGAAGTAGTGAATCTGGAAAGGAAGATTTATCCTCCTTTATGACTACACCTTTAAGCCATGTGGGAAAAGGGGTTTCCTTTCCTCATGATTTTCTATCATGTAGTGATGGTGTGACTCTTTTGCCCTCTAAATTGTTTAGTATTAATGCTCAAGCAAAACTTGCCAGGCAGAGAATATATTAGATTTTGCATAATTTTAGGCTTTCTCGTCGTTTAGGAAGCAAGTGCCACCGAAACAACCAAACCAACAATTTGTTTCTCTCTAATGAAAGTGTAGCGTGTACAGATAGGTGCTCGTGCTTTTGGGTTTCCTTGATGTGCAATAAGAAAGAATCTTTTTCCCTACATAATTTTACTCCCTTCCATGTCGCTAAATGGTAATATGTTTATCGTCTTCTTAGGTGTATTGCGTAATCCTAACCCATATTCTAATGCACGACCTAATCCTTCGGCTAATATGTTGGATAACAATGTATCTTATTATGATTCGTTTAGGAGTCGTGCATATTTGACTACTAAAATGGTACATTGTATTCTCATTGAGTCTTCTTATCATACTACAAGAAAATTGGTCTTTAGTGACCAAAAAGGCGATGACAACAACATTTTTCGTCACCAAAAGTAGCCTTTAGCAACGAGAAAAATGTAGTCACAAAAAGTTGGTCACAAATGTATTCATTCTTGACCACATGAAAAAGTAGTCACCAAATGGTTACTAAATGACATCCTTTAATGAAGAGAAAGAAAAAGTGGTCACCACCTGGTCACTAATTATTATAGTGTGAAAAGGACAACCAAAAGTTGACCACATTTAATGACCAGTATTAGTGATGACAATTCCATTTGTCATGAAAAAGTTACAAAATGTGTTATGGTGACCAAAAAAATCGTCACTAAATTTATAACTTTTAGTGACAATGTTTTGTAGCCATTAAAAGGTTATGATTGGGCTAACAATGGACCTATCATTGGGCTTGCGTTGGTTTGACTTACAAATTAATATGATTGGGCCTAACTTTATGTTAATTGGGCTTATATTATAAGAAATAAGATTTGGGCTAAACAAATTTTTTATTGGGCCAAACTTAGCTAGTTTTTATTATGACACTTAATTTTCATTAATTATATGTAGTCACCCTAATATTTATACATTTGCTCTATAATTTTACCTAAATCACATAATCATTTAGCATTAAAATACACTATTGACTAATAGCCTTCTTTGACCAAGAATTATGATTGGGTCAAACAATTTATTCACTAGATCGAAATTAGCTAATTTGTATTATGACTTTTAATTTTTAATAATTGTACTAAGACACATAATACTTATGAATTTGTCCACATAATTTTACACTAACAAAAAAAAAGAAGCCTTTTTTGATTGCCACCACTTAAATAATGATTGGAATTGTTTAGCTAAAGATAAAAATTGGGCTATGTAATTTATTCATTAGGCTAAACTTAACTTTTTTAATTTATGGCTCTTAATTTCTAATAATTGCACAAATACACCCTAATATATATGAATTTGCCTACATTATTTTACTTCAAACATAGAGACTTTTTTAAGTACACTATAAATTAATTATAATTGGATTTCTTTTGCTAAGAATAATGATTGAACTAAACATATTCTTCCTTATGCCAAACTTAATTTACTTATATTATAACTCTTAATTTCTAATAATTTCACTAGGACACTATAATATTTTTGTTTTTTCATATAATTGTACATTAATCGCGCAGTTTTTTTAGTATTGCAATACACTATTGATTATTACTAATTGGCTTTCTTTAGTTATGAATAACGAATTAACTAAGTATATTCTTCATTAGGTTGAGTTTCATTTGCGTAATTATGTTATGACTCTTCATTATGGACTAAGAATAATGAATACACTATTGATTAGTACTAATTGGCTTTCTCACCCACCAGGGATTGATATGGCTAGCATCTAGTATTCATCAGGCCAAACTTAGCTAACTTATATATATTATATATATAGTTAATTAGTGCATAGTATAGTTATAATTAATATAACTAGTTAGTACATAATGTAAGTAATTCGTATATGTATATATTTATAGATAGATACAATATTTAATACTGATAATAATATTCATAAAATAATATTTTCTAGTGCTTCTAGATATACTGAGCTCTACATATTCTTGTACAGTGTCAAAGGTGAATCTAAATTAAAAAACGTAAAGTCAATCACAAAATACTTATTCATTGATAAACTTTGTGTTAGTCCTAAAGTCAAATGACTGACTTACATTTTATATGGGGTTGAGAGTGTAATGTTGTTGGCTTGTGCGTAAAAGCTTGTCCCTATTTAATAAGGATGTCATACTTTTAATTAGGTGAAATTTATTATATTTTATTACTTAAATTTTTTTATAAACTTTTAAATTGAATAAGTATTGTAATTAAAATTTTCTATAAATTATTGATATAAAACTTAAATATCCAATATATATAATTTTTTATTTCTTTATTAAAATTTAGACTTTATTTTTTCCCTTGATTTACCTTAATTTTTTTTAATTCGGTCACTAAATAATTAATTAGAATTTTAGTTTTCAAAATCTAAATAATTTCATTTTTAAAAATAAAATTTCTTTTCACTACCACTATAAACTAATGAATTTTAATGGGTAGAAAACTATGTATAAAAAATTAAATTTGAAAGTTCTTATCATTTATTATGAAAAGGTCTTAAAAAAAAAATAGCAAATGTTAAGTTTAAAAAAAAAAGGGCGCGTTAAATTAGAGGTAGAGGAGCGGCAAGCTGAAAATATTGTAAGGTTTGAGTGAATTCTGCAGCTTCAACATTGGGTGCGAAAATATTCTGCTCAAAACTTCAACACTTGAAAAAACAAGCAGCCACGAAAGTTGTCCTCAAAATTCCTATCTCCTACCTCAACCCTTCAAAAGTTCTCCTGAAGCCTATCTTTCCTTTCTCCTTTTCCTTTCTCGCCGCCTCTCCCCCTTATCTTGGATCTCCCTCCCCACTAGCAGCCCCCATCCTCTCCAATCTGTGAAGCGCCAATACATTTTTTTGGTCGCCGAATCCGAGTCAGATTCGGGCTCGACTTGGATTCGCTCAGAGTCGGTCTTGATTCGTGATGATTCGTGCTTATTCGTTTGGGACTCGTTGACCAGTTCCGATTCATTCCAGACTTGTTAATGATACGTCGCGATTCGTTTGTGACAAAAAACTGGCTTCATCTTGAAAAGTAGCTTCATAGACAAAACGAAATCTGCAGCAAGCCTTCAAAAAACCGGCGTTCCTGCTTCAAGCTCTCGTCTTCCCTCCAAATCCGGCGTTCCCATCTTCTCTCCAAAAACATCTTCACTCCCAAGGTTAGATTTCTCTTCCTTTGTCCTAATCCGGCGTTCCTTATTCAAGGAATTTTCATTTTTTCATTGAGAGAAACCCATTTCAGATTTTTACATCTTTTGGGGCTCTCAGTCTCAGAGGACAAGGAAGCAAGAATTCCTTCTGTATTCATCCGTGGGCTCCTCTGCTTCTTCTTAGAAATGGACAGCAAGCAAGGTTCTTCAAGTTTGTATCTCTAATTAGTGGAAAATTGTTGGTGTATGCATTTATGGTAGCTGAAATATTGTGCTATGTAGGGAGTAGGGACTTAGTTCGTTTTTGGTTTAGTTATGTGAAAAGATTGAAACTTGCATTTAGAGTGTCGACAATTGGAAGTGGATGTAATTTACAAATTTGGAGGTCTTACGAATTTGGTTTTTTTTTTCTTGTTTTACACAAGTCCTCCACCTGTTTGATGAAATGTTTGTATGGTTTATGTATTTGGTAGATGCAAGACTTTGATGCTAGATTATGATGTGTTTTTGAACTATTTTTGTTAATGTATTGAAATATTTAGACAAATATTTATTATTGTTTTATCCATGCAATATGAATTTTTATATATACTAAAAATGTATTGCGGATTTTTGATTCTTTGGAAAATCTCGAATCATCATATCAAACTCGTATCGTGTCCGATTCTCGAATCCGTATTGGTGCTTCTTAGCCTCCAATCGTTCGGTTCTCCCCGCCTCTCCATCCCCTCTTACCGGATCTGTTCTTCACAACTCTTCCTTCCCTCTTATCAGCCCGAAGTAGTTGAGCTTCGATGTGGAGCAAATTCATTAGCTGGTGATAGATTGGGTTGCCGATTGCCTATGTGTTCACTAAGTTTTTTACATTAAACATATATGGTTACTGTGGTGTGTCATTATGGTGATAGAAATTTTAATTGGTAGCATGTCTTTTTGTTGATGAAATTTTAATTGCTTTGAGGTCATTGACTTTTTTGTTAATTGCTTTGTTCAATCAGACATGCTGTCTGTGTGTGCTAAATAAGTTATTATGCTTGGTATTTGGAACTACCGGACATTTTTGTTGCGTACTGAACTGCTTTGACTGTCTGATACTTCTTCAATTTCATTTTTGTGTATGAATAACAGGCAAAAAATAAAAGAAAGATCTAAGTTGTGATAATGATCTTGTTCTCTTACGTGTAGTAGCATGTAATAGAGTTTCTTGGTCCACAAGATGAATTTCAGCTTTGCCAGAGCTGTGTTTCAACAAATTAGAACTTGAAAAAGTTTAAGTTAGTATATGAATTGCTTTTACCTTGGCTGTTGGCATATGAGTTGCTTTTACCATATTGGTCATTGAGAATCGTTATTGTTATGTTGGATATGTGCCCTTCTAGTTGTGGAATTAATATGCTTGTGTGAATTTGCATGAGTCCATCTCGCCACTTATTAAATGTCTCTTTTTCAAATTCAGAATGTTCTTTTTATCTTAATTTTACATTTTGATTTTTAATAAAAAAGTGTTTCTGTGCTTAGGTGACACTTTCAGTTGTCCGAAAAATTTTCAGACTTGCGCAACTAGAGTAAAGGTGTAAAATTTCTTTTTTCTGCCTATACTGAGGTGATAAAAGAAGATGTTAGCCATTAAGGCTTGCTTGCTTGATATGAAACCTGATATATATATATATATATATATATATATTTATGTTACAATCATTGATAAAAGTCTCTAGAGTTCTCAAGTTTGTTTTGTTTTTACGTGTATTGCTGAGGATAAGTACTATGTAATTGCTTTGGTTTCATCTTCTAAATTCTATGATAGTTTTCTACTTTCATTAGTCCTTTTTTTTTCTAGATATGTTAGTAATGTTTACTTTTTCAAATCATGCAAGTATTGTCTAGGTTGCAGGTAAATCAGTTGTATTAAACAGTTTAATTGGGCATCCTGCTTTGGTTAGACCTCTCTCAATGAATCCTGTGTCTTTTGCAATTCCGAGTGTCCAAAAACACTTTGTGTGGCGATTTTATTTTTTTTGTTTGTTTTTGATTGGATATAGTCAACTGGTGAAGGTGGCGCTACTCGTGCTCCTATATGCATTGACTTGAAAAGGGATACTTCTTTATGCAGCAAATCAATTATTTTGCAGATTGAGAGCAAATCACAACTAGTTTCTGCTAGTGAGATTTATTACCTTCACTTGATGCTCTTGTAGCTAAATTTTTTTTGTGCTTTTAGATTTTACCCTGAGAAAGTAAGCTTAAATCTTTAAATGTGGGTATCCTAGGGCTACCGTTTTGATTTGATAACTTTTTGGCACATTCTAGGTGCTCTTCGGCATTCTTTGCAAGACAGACTAAGCAAAATTTCTAGCAAAAATCATGATGAGATATATTTAAAGCTTCGAACAAGTACAGGTGGGTGAATTTTAAGTTCTATTTGTGTTGCTGGGAAAGAAAGGTTTATGGTTAGAAGATGAAACAAGTACATTCTTTGCTATCTAGCGATGGTTTTGTTCAAAGTCCTTAACTTTGTACTACAACGACATGCATTTGTACATACTATTCCCATGGAGGCAAACTCACACATCTTTTACATTTACTTTAGCATTGTTTTAGTTCAACTTTTGTGTTGTTTTAAAACTGCAAGTTCTTCTGTGTATTTTTTTCCTTGCATGGGATTCATGGTGGAGGTTGAATTAAGCACCCCACATGTGGTTGTATTACTTTATGAAATGTGTTTTGTAATTGCAATCTTTCGCTTTTGTTATATTACTTTTATGCATTGCCATTGTAATTGCAATCTTTCACTTTTGTTGCTTTGATATTTGTAATGATGGCGTTGCTTTTAATTGCCATGCTTTAGAGGGTCAAACTTTTGTTTCATACTCAGCATGTTGGTCCGAAGTTGAACACACGGGTTGTTTCATACTTAACATGTTGGTGAGAAAGATGCATGGTTGTAATCCTTTGACTTTAATGTTAAAATTACAATTTACATAATACTCTTAGGATGAAGTTGATTTCATGGTACTCTTATATAAAGCTCCCTCCCACTAGTTATGGTGGTGTTAACGTTGTGGCACTTTCATATGAAGCAGGGAGGCCGCTATTGGTTAAGTTTGTTTTGTATGTTTTTATGGATAAAGCTCGCTTACAAGTGAGAGATGCGGACTGCATCTGAGTTGCTCAAATAGAATAAGGTTTGTTACCTTTCTTCACAATTTTGTCATTTGTGTATCCGTGTTAGGCGATGGCTTTAAATTTCTGAGGCTTCTTTTTCTTACCTTATATTGTTTCTCTATTCTTTTTGTTAGCCATTTTCTTTGGATGCTAAGTTTGTTTCAAATCATTGTTAAGTTAGTTTGCTTCAATTCTTCTAACCTATAATCTGACTTCAGATTTTTCAGTGTTGGGGAAGGGAAACTTAATGTATCTTAGATTAGCATAGAGAAGAAAGAGGTTGTTGTCTAGTGGTATCAAGGTCTCTACTTGCTGTATGATTCCTGACTTGGTTGTTAGAAAATAGAAAGTACAAGTTGGAAAAAGAATAGACTTTCAAAAGTTTGAACTTGCTGTTTGTCTAGTATACCAATGGCTTAGACATCTTCAACTTCCAGTACATTCATAAGCTTTTTCTTTTCCCTTTTTATCTTTTTCCACTCTACTTTTTAGCTTTTGAACTATCTATATTTTGTGCACTCCCCATCCATGTCTAGTACAAGAACTTAGAGTTAATGGTGCATGAAGTTACAACAGATTCATCCAATGTAATGTGCGAAGCACCAATGTCGGAGAAAATAGAGAAAACTTCACTGAAACCAAGGGGTTCAAGTTCACCATTCAGGTGCATTTCTAATTTGGTTCAACAAATGAATTTGGAGAAAGACTAGGAATTGTCAGTTGCCAAGTTATGTATAGAACTCGAGGCATTGGTGTCCAGCAAGCAGAAAGAGGTAAAAAAGATATAGCACATGGCTTATCCTTCTTGAAGAAAACTGTATGCTTGGTACGCTGAAAATGGATAAAGCTTAACTGTAAATGTCTTGTATCATGATTCTGATTATGATATCAAACTATGTGTATCTTGTTTTCTCCTAAAGAGTCCATTCTCTAGTTTTGAAAACTAAAGGATGAATGCTTTTGATGGTGTTTTAATTTGATAATTTCCTCACATATATAGTGGCTTTATTGGATTGCTTGGCTTTCTCATCTCATTGTGTTGTTTAAGGAAAATCTTTCACTTTGTAGATTTCTGGACTTCCAAATGAAAAAGAGGCTATATATGGTGCCTTAGATTTGGATAGCTTGGGGGACTGAATTTCCATTGATTGTTGCAGCTAAAGCTCTAAGAATTTTGAGAAAAAGGAGACAATGGCTATATATGGTGCCTTAGATAAATGGATAGCTTGGAAACTTTAGGGGGCGTTTGGTATAATATGTGGGTTTAGGAATGGAATGGATTTGATAGAAAGAAAGGTTTGGAATGGAATGGAATGATAGTAATTATGCTGTTTGGTATTATTTCTAGTAATGGAATGAATTTGAAAAAAATTGTTTAGTTATTATTAGTTAATTATTCATTATAATATTAAATTAATTAATTATTAATAAAAATATTATTATTGAATTAATTAATTATAAATTAATTACTTAAAATTAATTAAAATTAATTATATAATTAATATTAATGAATGAGATTAAGTAATTATTAATTATAATATTAAATTATAATATTAAATAAATGAATGATTAATTAAAATAATCTTAATAAATTAATTAATTATTAATAAAAATATTATTGATTAAATTAATTTTAAGTAATTAATTAATTAAAAATTAATTAATATTATAAATTAATTACTATAAATGAATTAATATTAATTATAATAATTAATATTAATGAATGAGATTAATTAATTATTAATTATAATATTAAGTTAAAATATTAAGTAAATGAATGATTAATTAAATTAATATTAATTAATTAATTTATTATTATTAATAAAAATATCATTGATTAAATTAATTTTAAGTAATTAATTAATTATACATTAATATAATTAATATTATCAATTAATTATTTATAAATTAATTAATATTAATGAATGAGATTAATTAATTATTAATTATAATATTAAATTACAATATTAAGTAAATAAATAATTAATTAATATTAACTATACATTAATTAAAAGTGTGGAACTCATTAATCAATTCTAATCCATTCCCATCTAAACCCAACTCCCCCATGGGTTTCAACAAAACCTTCTTCCATGGGCTTAGTCCATTCCAATCCAAATCCAAACCCACCAACCAAACAACCATTTTCATTCCATTCCATTCCATTCCCCCCCTAAACCCACCAACCAAACACCCCCTTAGTTGTGTACTTTTGTAGGATAAGAAATGTTGTTTTTGTTTTGGTGCATTAACTTTGGATGCTTGTGCTTTTCTTTTTGTACATCATTAGGTTGATATTGTCCTAACTCTTTTGTCATGTAAATGATATAACGGTCATATTTTGTAGAGATATGTTAGTTTTATCTATTGTTCAATACTTTATGTACAATTAATTCCAAATAATAAATTTAACGGCAAATTGGTGAGAAAATAATGTGGTCACTAATGGTTGTCTATATGACAATACGTGACAACAATATTTCGCCACTAATTATTGTTATTTGTTCACAATTTACTGACGACTTTAAGTGGTCACAAATGGTGTTGACCTTCTTATATTTTCTTGACCACTATATGTGGTGACCAAAAGTGGTCACCAATCATTATTTTTTGTGACTATCTTGTATTATCAGTAATCAAAAAAATTATGTTTTGGTGACACTTTATGTCGTCACTAAGAGCGTGACCACTTTTTTTTGTCACTAGCTATACTAATTAGTGACCACCATGTCACCAATGAGTATTAGCAACAGAGCTTTGCAAACCACCACGTGACCACATGATTTTGGTCACTAAATCTCATTTGTGATGACTATTATATATTTAGTGGCAACTTTTGACTTGTCACTAAAAGTCAATTTTTTTGTAGTGTAATTCTAAAGATAAATATAAGTGACCATGGCAGATTGTATTTTTTTCACTTGTTATTTTTGATGGGTAGAATAACATATGAACGTTTGACTTATCAAGAACTACAAGGAGAACCAATCAAAAAAGAAAAAAAAACTTTTCCACTTAACCAAATTCGTGAAAATTCTATGATCCTTCTTACTGTTCCTAATTGTCATCATTGTGAGGCTAAGAGGTTCTATTTGGAACCTCCATCTTTTTGCTGTGCAAAAGGTGAGGTATCAATGGTGATACCTGCCATGTCATATGCACTTTGCCATTTACTTACAGCTAAAGACCAGAAATCTGCTCATTTTAGAAAAAACATCAGGACTTATAACAACAATTTAGTCTTCATGTCCCTTGGGGCTAAGTATGATACGGAATTAACTAAAAATTATAGAGAGTTGTACACTTTCAAGGTTCAGGGTTAGGTTGTCATTTTCTTGATAGCCTTTCACCAAATAACAAAGAAAAGCAGTTGGTATCAAGATCTACTTCTATGACACTGAAGAGGAAC
The DNA here is from genome assembly GCA_020080225.1 of Gynochthodes officinalis. Taxonomy (NCBI): domain Eukaryota; kingdom Viridiplantae; phylum Streptophyta; class Magnoliopsida; order Gentianales; family Rubiaceae; genus Gynochthodes; species Gynochthodes officinalis. Next base: position 15,113,867 of record CM034621.1, on the reverse strand, counting down.
TATCCCAATGAGTTAAGTCTTGTGATAAATTACGTGAAACAACTTTACGCCTACTTATGCAAAATTTAGGGGACAATCCCTATTGTAAGTTCTTGAAAAACCTTAGGGATGTTCCCAGTTTGGATGATTGTAGGATTGTCCTTAATTCTTACTCAAACTTAGATCAGCTCTGATATAATCTTCCCACTTGTAACCAAGTGGGTGTTATATTTTCTGAAGATGGTGTGGAAGTTTCTTCGGAGAGTAGAAGCGTACATATTCAAATATATAGCGATTCTAATACAAGCCATAGAATTCGACACTATTTTGGATATTATAATCCTCTTCAGTACCCATTGTTGTTTTCTCGTGGAGGATTCAGATGGCATAATAATATACAAAGAATGTCCAAAAAAATAAACAAATGGAGAAAAATAAATCCTAATGTAAATGCTTCTAGCATTGATTTTTCAACTATGCAAACCCCAGAAGATTAGCTAGCATATGAAGATGCAAGTAAGTAGTTCTTGAGTACACTATTAGGTAACTTTAACTGTGTAGTACTTAACATATTTTCCATAAAATTAACTACTTTGTATCTTTTTGTTGTAGCCCTCTAAAGTGGAAAGAAGAGAAAGGATCGTGTGTCCACTAGGGAGTATTATTGTTATAAATTTCAGATGAGAGACAATGACCAATTGATGCTATTACAAGCAATGCAATTATTGTAGCAATTTGCTGTTGATGTGTATATAAAAATAGAAACGTGTAGGTTAGATTTCCATAGAGTCAAACAAAGAGAAGTTAGAATAGAAATATTGCAAGGTGTCCTTGATAGTATTTCAATTGGCCAATTCAGTGGTTCTAATGTGAGTTGCAAAGTTATTTTGCTAGCTTCTTTTGTAGATGGACCTAGAGATATGCGTAGTAGATACTTAGATGCTGTGGCTATGGTTAAAAAATATGGCAAGCCTGATCTTTTTATTACCATGACTTGTAATCCAAATTGGAAAGAAATACAAGAAAACCTAAGCCTCATACTCATTTATTACTAAATCTCATACCACAATTTAAGCCATTGAATTCTGAAGCATATGATAAAATTGTGTGTGCAGAAATTCCTAACCCAGACACGTATCCTCATTTATACAATCTTGTCTTTAAACACATGATTCATGGTCCATGTGGCCAGATGAATAAGACTAATTTATGCATGCGAAATGGTAAGTGCAAAAATCACTATCCTAGGGATTTTTGTGAACAAACAATGCATGCAAAAGATAGTTATCCCTATTATAGAAGAAGAAATGATGGTAGAAATTTTTGACTACTTTAAACTTAGGTAGTGTACATTGGATAACCGTTAGGTTATTCTATATAATCCATACTTGTTGGCTACTTTTGACTGCCATTTAAATGTTGAAATTTGCTCTACCATTAAACTCATGCAGTACGTTTATAAATATATTTATAAGGGACATGATTTGGTAAGTTTCCAAATTTTTGAACCTAATGGCCAACAAGAAATTGATGAAATTAAACAATTTTAGGATGGCCGTTGGATTGGTTCTCTAGAAACCCTTTGGAGAATTTATGGATTCAATCTTAGTAAAATGGCCAAGGCCATTTATACTTTGCAAGTTCATCTTGATGGTCAACAGCTTGTTTTGTTTAATGAAAAAAATCTAATCTTTCAACTTTGATGCATGAAATTGATTTTTAAAAAACTATGCTTACCCAATTTTTTGAAATGAATTGTATTAGTGAAAAATCTAAAAACTTGAAGTGTCTTTGTAAAGAATTTCCTCAGCACTTTGTATGGAATTCTACACTTAGAATGTGGAGTGAAAGAAAATCTCAAAATGTAATTGGTCAAATGGTTACTGTTAGTCCAGATGAAGGAGAGCTTTTACTTTCACATGTTAGAGCTTTTACTTCTTTTGCCAATCTTTTAAGTGTTTCAGGCATGAAATGCCAAACCTTTAGAGATGCTGCACTAAAATTAGGTTTGTTAGAATCTGATATTTACATAGAGGATACTTTAAAAGAGCCATCTCTTTATCATATGCCAAGCGCTCTAAGGTCCCTTTTTGCTATTATTTTAGTGTTTTGCTCTTCAAATGAACCACAAAAATTGTGGGAACGAAATCAAATTGTCCAGTGACTTTCGAAAGTCACTAGATTATTCCAATGTTGAAAAACATATTGTTATGAATAGAGTCTTAATGGACATTAACAATTTTCTAGAAGAGATGGGTAAAAATATAAATCAATACCATATTCTTCCTGACAATGTACCAATTCTTTTGTCTGAACATTTAACAAATAAATTAGAAAGTTAGCTGAATATAGTTGTTAGTGATGATGATATTTTACTTCCAACTAGGTTAATTGTTGACTGAAAGTTTGCCTATGAATCTATCCTCCAGAAAATCCATTTAGGTGAAGGACTATCATTCTTCATTAATGGTCCTAGAAGAACTAGGAAAACTTTTCTCTATCATGCCCATTTGGCTACTATTAGATCTAAAGGATCTATTGCGATTGCCGTGGCAACATCAGGTGTTGCTGTGTCTATTATTCCAAGCGGTCGGACCGCACATTCAAGATTCAAAATTTTAATTGATATTTTTGTTAATAAAGCTTGTTAGTTGAGTAAGCAAAGTAGTACTGCCAATCTTATTTCAGCTGCCAAACTTATAATATAGAATAAAACTTCTATGGCAACTAGAGATGCTTTGGAAGCATTTGATATTTTATTGAGAGATATAACTGGAATAAATGTACCATTTGCTTCAAAAGTGGTTGTCTTTGGGGATTACTTTTGACAAACTCTTCTAGGTATTCAAAAAGGAACAAGAAAGTCATAGGTTAATGCTAGCATAGTGAATTCTCTATTATGGTCAAAAATGAAAAAAATTCATTTCAAACAGAATATGTGTGCTTTTTTAGACTCATATTTTTCTGAATTCCTCCTGAAGATTGGGGAAAATTCAAAACCTATAGATGAGTGCGGCAATATTACTTTACCACATGAAATTGTCATTCCGTATAATGACAACAATGATTCTCTTCATAAGTAAGTATTTGCCGTTTGGTCATGTGCTCTCTTTTCCTTTTTTGTTCTTGTTTCCAACTTTTTTTATCTCATCATTTCTATTCTTTTTTTGTGTGCTTTTGTTCTTGCTAATAAGATTTATTGATTATGTCTTCCCAAATTTACTTCTGTATTCTACCAAGCCAGAGGAAATGATAAATAGGTGCATTTTGTCACCGAAAATAACTTGCGTTCATGATATTAACAATATTTTAATAGCGAAATTTCCTAGCGATTTAGTTGTTTACACCAGTTCAGATCAAACAATTGATCTAAAACATCAAGCGGATTATGAGGATTTTCTAAATTCCTTAAATCCATCAAGTCTTCCTCCACATAGATTATCATTGAAAATTTTTTTCCCAATAATTCTTCTACAAAATCTTAATCTGACCGAAGGTTTTTGTAATGGTACGCATCTCATTTGTATAGAATTAGCAAGCAATACAATTTGTGCAAAGATTGCTTCAGGTCAGCACTAAGGAAAGGTCTTTTTTATGCCAAGAATTCCTTTGCATAGTTCAGACAAGGAAAAAAATGGAATCCCATTTAAGAGAACTCAATTTCCAGTCAAGTTATCATTTTCCATAACAATTAATAAGGCCCAAGGCCAAACATTAGATTATGTTGGTGTTGATTTGTAAGAACCAATTTTCTCACATGGTCAACTCTATGTTACACTTTCAAGAGCAAAGACATCCAAATTAGTAAAAGTGTTAATACTTCCTTCCACTTTTAGCAAGAGTAAGATGGATTGCAAAACTCAAAATGTTGTTTATAATGAAATATTTCCATTAGCAAATACTTGATCATCATTTGTGTTGTGCTTGCTACAGGTTTACATTTTTTGTAATGCTGGTTTTTTTTTTTTTTTGTATGTGTACTGTTATTATGAATATCACTTATTTTTCTGTATTTTTTTCATTTCAGATGGAGCGTTTGTTAGAGATTTAGGATATTGTTGAAGGCATGCCAGGATAGTCATGTGTTGTCACTATGCAAGAAAAGTTTCAGCCAACAACTGTGATTAACAGTCCTTCTCGTTACCAGCGTTTCATTCTCACGAACTCAAAGGTTTGATTTATTGGTGTATTACTTTGATGAAAATATGAGAACCAATGTTGAAACAATCAACCATCCAACAGTGTCAACTCAACCAAATTCAAAAGAGACAAATCTAAGAGCACAAGTTGGATGTTTAGTTGAGAATTTGACTACAAAGAGACGTCCACACCTTGATCCGAAAGCCAAGACATCATTTGTCATTCTAGTCATCCATGAAGAATCAAGAATGAAGGATCAAGTGTGGTTGATTTTCACTTGTGTAATCAAGCTCCTTAGACCACTTCTCATCACAATCCAAGTTTGAATTTGGAAGGTTCTAATTTGGCAAGAAGCAAAACAAGTTCAACCGCCATTCACTTTTCTAATCCAACCCACACTTGGATTCAGCTTTAGGCAATATTATTTCTTCTTCATGAACGAAATCAGAAACTTCCAAGACTATATCCATGATGTTTAGAGAAGTTTCCGAATTTAGAGATAGAAGATTTAAAGAAGCTTCCCAATTCAATTCAAGATTAGAAAGCACAAGCCTTGAAGGCAAACAAGTTTGGCCAGTACACAAATTCAAATCAGCCTTGGATTAGTTTTAGTTTTAGGCAACTATTTTGTTCTATTTCCTTTTCTTAGATTAGAATACTTTTAGTAAGTATTTCTTTTAGTAATATTTTCTTAAAGTTGTAGCTTATAAAGCTAATCCAACTAGAGAATGGCTTTCTTAATTCTTACAACTTGTAATCTACAAATAGAGGCTATTCAGCCCCAAGAAATTCAGACTTTGATCAATTACAAACTTGAGAGCTTTTAGCTTTTTTTTGAGTTCTAGTTTAGAACTTGTTTTGAGTCTTTGAGAATAGCCTCTTAGGTTCATTTTTAAGCTATTTTGTTGAGTTTCTTTCACTCAACAATCTGAGTGTGCCGGTTGGTTCCAAAGATAGTCAAAGTTCACATCTTGAGTCTTTGATAATTCCATTGGGTGTCAAGTGTACAAAAGTAAGGTTCTAATGATAGTCAAAGTTCACATCTTGGGTCTTTGATAATTCCATTAGGTGACTTGCTAAAGGAAGACTAGTTCAACCTAAAAGACAATACTAGGACCAACACTCTGATATAGGTTCGAATTCTTATTCTTTGGTTTAAGATTCGTATCAATTTGGTATCAGAGCTGCCTTTGGGTTGTTCATATCTTTTTGTATATATTTGTTTCCTTTCAAGCTTACTGCTCTTGTGTGCCATGTGACTATAGTAAACGACTGAGTCCTAATGAAGGGACCAGTGTGGATCAATTAAAATACTCAAAACTAATTGGTAGTCTCATAGATATTATGAGTTCACTAGACCTGACATGGTCTATATGGTTGGCATGTTAAGTCGTTTCACTAGTAATTCTAATAAAGAGCATTGGGATGCCCTCAGTAGGCTGATGAGATACCTCAAAGGTACTAAAGATTTTGCTCTGTGTTATACTCGTTATCCTCTAACTGTGAATGGATACTTTGATGCCTCATGGTGCTTAGAAATTAGAAACAGTAATTCCACTAGTGGATACATATTCACTTTGGGTGGAGCTGCTATTACTTGGAAATCCAGAAGACAGATTTGTATTGCATTGTCGTCTATGGAATTAGAAACTTTTTCTTTAATCTCAGTGGTGAAGAGACAGAGTGGATAAAAAAAAATGATAATGGATATTCTTTTGACTCAGCTAAAGATTAATTTTTTAAACTTATTATGTGATAATCAAGCAGTTGTCCAAGTTGTCAAAAACTCACTCTTTAATTCAAAAAGGAGACATGTGAGATTGAGACATGTGTTGTTGAATTATCCGAAAGAACATGGAGTTATCACTTTGATTGATGTACGATCGAAGGATAACTTGGCCGATACTCTCACAAAGAGTTTGCCTAAAGATCGCATATTCAAAACAATGGGGGAAATGGGATTAAAGACTGTGTAGACAAGTCTTAATTATCATTTGATTGTGTGTTTTGAAATATTGAACTTTCTTTGTTGGCCAAAAATGATAAGCATAATTAAGTGTTTCACTGATGTTCATCGTCATTGACTAATCTGGAAAGGGTGAGTTATCTCATACCAAACTTGATGTAGATAAATTTAACCTAATTCATATGTCTTATTTAGGAAGGTTGTGTTATTCCAAACTTGATGAACTCAATCCAATTAGGTCGGATGATCCTCTTTGGTTAAATAGTCTCATTCCAAACTTGATGCTAGAATATTTGACTTAAAGAAGTTAGTGGTTGTGACATTTCAAATTGAAACACATAAATTGTTTTTTTGCATAAGAAGCCTATTGGTCTTGTTCTTAATTGAAACTTGACTTCGTTTGACTAGGTTGTTTGTAAGTATTTAACTATTGGTCTTGTTCTTTGAAACTACACAATTGGTTATTCTCTTACAAATAAACTTAAGTTGCTTGCTCTTTGTAAATCAAACTGTCTAGGCCTTGCTCATAATTTATGAAATTGGGGCTTAATTCTTATGCACATGACATTTGATACTAAATGACATTAATGTATGTTCTTCTCTGCCTAATGTAGTGGTGCTAAGTTCTTTTAATAGAACTAGACACTCTAGTGGATTATTCAAATGATTGAATTCATATCAATATGAAATTCATGTTTGATAATCTACAAGGGATGGTGGAGATAGAGAAGAGCTTGATGAGTAGGATCCTCAACAGGATGACCTACTTGATGAAGATATCATCTAGAGATTGTGGGGGATTTGTCAGTCCACTTACATTTTGCTACTCATTTTGTCCATTCTCCTTGTGAAACCATTATATTCCTTTCAATATTTGTTAAAACCATTAATCTTCTAGTATGGTTCACACTTACTTGAGCATATAAATATTTTGTGTTTTTAGACTATTCTTGAGACTTTGGTTTTAAATTCTGAACAGATTTGAAATATTTTATTGTTTCACTTTTATATGAGATGGATTGTTGATGGAGTTTCTAAAATTTCATTAGAAAACTCTATGCTTGGATAATTTGAAATAGGGATGTGAATGATTCATGTTTGTTTGAACATCACATTGACCACCATATTGGATTCTGTTGTACAGTGAACATAGGAGGAGATTGTTGAATATATTTAAAATATAGTTCAAATAGTATGTTCACATACAAGCCCAATAAGTGAAAGCTTAGTTATTAAGGCACATGTGGGTTGGAGCCAAATAGCTTGCATATATATTTAACGTAATCTAGCTAGAAATAATACTGTTAAGCGTTCCAAACTTGACGTCTCAAGGTGCAATACTTCAAGTACCAAACTCTCTCAAACCTATATACCTCCAACACTAATGGGAAATTGAAAATGGTGCGTTACAACCTCCATCCTGTTTCTGGTCTGGTTGAAAGCTCAAATCGAGGTGGACAACATTGGGTTGGACCCATTTCGCTCTTAGTCTGGCTGTCTACCCACCAAGAAAAATGGTGCATAGTAAGATGGCCAACACAAGAAAGGCAAAATTAGAACAATTCACTCATGGTAAAACGTCAAATAATATGATGACCAAGTAGATAGAAATATTAATTGTTGGATACTGCAAATACAGAGGTACCTATGAGCGAGAAAGATCTAGTCATGGAGTTAGGGAGTGTGGAAATTATATTTCTAGTAGCAACGTTTTTTCAACTTTTAATTCCAATGATAATTTTCTAATAGAGCACGAAAATCATGTGAATGATAAAAAGGAGAACCGTTTGACTACTTCCCTGCTTGACAATAATGTAATGGGTATGAAGTCTTTTAGTGATGTTGTTGGGCTATCTTCTTCCAAAGAGTGAAGGTAGGGTGGGTTGGCTCATGAGACAGGATAGAATCTAGGGGAGGGATGAATAAGAATTGGAAAGGGAAGGGAGGGGAGGGGAGGGAGATTGGGTGTGTCCACTGTAGCAGTGGTGTTGGCAGAGATGATGGTAGTTTGAAATTGCGTTTTAAGTTGCTTGTTCGGATTTGTTTTGCAGTTAAGTTTAAAGATATCACTAAAGTTTTTTTCAAACAAGTTTTAAGTGATGATGGAGCGAACAAGGTTTTTGGGGCAAAATGCTACTTCAATCATGATTATAAACCCAGTTCATATAGGAAACAAACATCATGGCTTTATATGTTGTCTTTTTGTGCACTTTTTTGATTTGGATAGACTCGGGGTTCTATTTATAGAAAGTTCTTGACTTATGTCTTTGCTTGTAACTTATATTTGTCAATGCTGATTCTTTTCTGCAAAGACTGCTAGAGAGGGGGTGAAGTTTTATAGTAGTTGTGGGAAATATGAGTTCTATGTCTTGAAGTCCATGTAAGATGATCAATTTGCCAGGGAAAATGTAAGCTTGAAGAGGAAATATGAGCTTTAAGCAAGCAAATGCACAAGCACATCATATGAGGTTGAGATAAAATGTCTAAGATAGCGCACTAGTGTCCGCAAATGAATGCTTGAATTTTCACAAGTTAGGGGCGAAAACTTGCTTGGTTTGATTTGGTTCAAGTTTAAATACACGTCATGTTTGTTTGAATGTGGGAAAGATCCATTGGCAAGCTATAAGTTAGGCAGGGCATGAGCAATGAAACGTGATTATGAACAAGTGCAAAATTTATATATAGACAGGTCACAATAGCAAGAGATGACCTAATAAGAGAATGATGCACGTTGAAGATGGTGCTTCCGATGGAGGTTCACAGACTGCTCCTAACTCTGGTCAAACATCACAAGCGGGGTGTTGGTGGTGTGTTTCTTAGTTCTTAGATAGCAAGTGCAAATTCTCGGCCTTCAATTCCCACAAACCATTATCTACATCTACTACTACGGCTAGGGTAGTCATTTGTTACTACCAATGTGTTTCTTGGGTGAGAATCAGTATATATATATATATATATATATATAGATCTAATGTGCTTCTTGGCTAATGTAGGGTAAGAGAATAAAACATAAAAAATGCAATTTGTGTAACAAAGAGAGACATAACAGGATGAATTGCAAAGAGCGTGTGGCATCATTGTTTTTATCCAACTTTAGTGAGAATAACACTAATAATGTACGCATAGTTTATAGGATAGGGATCTTACACAGAAACGATTTAGGATAGTAGGATCGGATTGGTGGAATTAGATCGTAAAATCTTAAAATCCTAGAAAATTGACAAAATATAATTTATAAATTATTTTTTAAAAAAAACTATTAATCATTATATGAATAGATATCTAGAAAATTCATGTATAGTTTATAATTAAATAATTTTATTTCAATTTTTATTTCTTATAACATTTTATATGATTTTCTCAATATTTTAGTTACTGTCGCAATTGAAGGGTATTTATGTCTAATTTATTTGTTTATTTTTAAAAGTTAATAAAAGCATGATTAAATTAATTAAATTAGTTATCTAATGATAAATCTTAATTTTACTTAGATATGATTTTTTTGAATAAATTTAACTATATTTTATTCGCATAATAAATGTAGGTTTGTAGTTAGAATCAATATTGTTTTACTAAATTTGGATCGTAGAATTGTAGGATCGATGGGATTGGATCGGAATTCTAAAAATTGTGGATGTACACCATCACTTTTATGATCCAAACTAGAGTTATAAAAATCAAATTAGAGTGCAAACAGGTCAAATCAATGAGTTAAGGATTAACATGTCAGTCCAGTTGGGCCAATAGTAAAAAATAAGATAATGTCATTATATATAATAAATATAAAGTAGTTAAAATATTACTATTAGTATACAAATATATTAAAAATAAGTTTTTTTTAATGTAATTAAATTTAAATTAAGTATAAATTACATGAAATTCCGAATGTATGATTGAATAATTTCATGAAAAATAGTATAAAACATGTTTTAAGTAAAGAATGTGTTAAAAATTGTAAAAAATCTCTCATATAATTCTTTGAGATATTAAATTTTTAAAAAATAAAAAAACTTTGTGGGTGAAAATTCAAAATATTAACATAAAAAATTTAAAAATAAGTTTTATAAAAATATGGAGTCAAATTATAATTTTGAAATGTTAAAATTTTGTTTTTCAAAAGAGTCAAAAACCTGGTCAAACCTGAGTCAACTTCGGTTTTGACCTATCAAACTAGGATTTGATCGATTTTTTAAAAAGCAGGGTTTTTATACAAACTCGGATTGGGCCCAGACCTAGTTCGCGATTGGACCGGTCCAACCTTCTAGGCTGGTCCGTGTTTGACAACATGGATCAAAACTAGTGGTAGTTGTTGTTTATTCATTATTATATTCACTCTTCTACATGGCATGTGCAGGATTTTTGGGCAAACGAATGGTAAGTAGGTGAAGTCTTCTTTTTGCCTTGATTTGTTTAGTTTTATAGGGGCAAAGTGGATGTGGAAGCTGAATTCTAGTTGTACTATTGGAGATGTTGAATGCCAACATTTTGCTACTTTTGTGCTACTTTTGTTGTTCAATTGAATTGTATAATAACTGCATTTTGTTCATAGTGGATTCTTGGCTACCATATGTAATTGGTGTTTGACAATTTGAGAGTTTGAAATTGAACTTAATTTATGGACAAAATTTAGAATTGTTATTGATCAAGGTATTATTACTATTATTGCTCCAATTTTAGCTATGCTTTAATGTGTATTAGTAGTGTTATTGCCCTAGAGGTAGTTTTGCTTTTCTTCTTCCTTCTCTAGATGCAACATCAAATATGCAGTCGAAGTATTGATTGGCTATTTGCGTTCTACAGTTTGGATTCAAAATCAATACTAATAAATTAGCTTCCAAAGATGAACATAATGTCATTCATTAAGTTAGCTTCCATAATTTACAACTTTATAGTCTACAAAGTTTACAAAAAGATACCTACTACTGCATTTTTAACTACTACAGAAATATAGCACTAACTACTACATTTCTACGACTAAATTAACATGCCAAACTCAACCTCCCAACCATTACATTGGACCTCCATTACATAGAAACCCCTAATTGGATGACAATCACCAAGACTACCACACAAAGTGCTGACTTCAGCGTTAAAGAGAGAGAGAGATATATATATATGTGTGTGTGTGTGTGCCCTTGCTCATTCTACTTCCAGTTCTCAAATAGTAGCTAGTAAAGCACCAATAATATAATTTGATCTTTCACACCTATCACACAATCCCTTGTACTAACAAAAAAATACACATCCTTTTTTGGCCCTACAACAACAATATCTTTCTAGAATAATGGTGCCCTAATGAAATTTGAAACTACAACATTGTCAATCTTACCCCATAATCTTCACACCCATAGAACCCTCTTTCAGGGTTTGCAATAGTCCAAAAAGTCCTTGTAATTGCTATCTTCCCATAGTAACAGTATATTTGTTGTGCCATTCTTGGATATTTTAGTTTCTCCAAGCTAAAATTGAACCCAATTTCTTTGTTGTTGCATTCTTTAGAGCCTTTCTTCATGTGGTATTTTCTCTGCAAACAACAACTAGACAATCCTTAATGCACTTATTTGGGGAATGAATATGCTTACCCTTGTATTTCCAAATGTACCCCTACATATGTATGAGTGTGCGCCTCTCATATTTGATTTAATCGGAGAAATTGATTATTGCTAGTCATTGGATTGAAAATGGTATCTTTATTATTGTGAGGGACTAAAAACATCTATTTTAAATGTTGGGGACCAAAAAAAAAAAAAAATTTGAGTCAATTGTAAGAGACGAAAAATGTGATTTTATCTAAATTTAATACATTCTGTAAATGAACCAAACGATCGCAAACAAACCTTGTTCGGGATCAGCTCGATTAAGTTTGAACTTGTTCGAGCTCGGTTAGATTTTATTCTTTTATGTTCAAACTCGTTTATTAATATTTACGAACGTGTTCATGAACACTTAAATAAATAAATATTTAAAATAATATATTAATATTATACATATATTTATACATATATTATTATTATTATTTTAATATAAAATTTTTAAAAATTTAAGGCCAATCCACTTAGGCAGTTCAGCCCTCAAATTTTTGTCTTTGGCTGGAAGGGTCTCCTCATTTCAAGCAGCCAAGCCAATCCACTTTCGATGTGGGATTTTGAATGGAGTGGATAGGGGGAGTAAAAATGGAAGAATAGTAGCACTACCGCAAAGATTTGAAGTTTGAACCCACATCCACCAACATAACAATGATGAAAGGCACTAACCACCCAACCATACCAAATTTCCTTGCATATTATCAACAAACATTTATATTATATTATATATATATATATACACTATTATTTTAATATAAATAAACATTAATCGAGTTTTAAATGAACATTAACTGAACTTATTTATGAACACTAAACAAACTTGTTCACGAACATAAATAAACGAACGTATACCTATTCGTGTTCGTGTTCGTTTATTAAAGGAACACTAAAATGTGTTGTTAACAAATGAACATAAACGAACATTTCCGAACTCAAACACGAGCTTTTTACTAAACGTACTAGTTAGTTTACATTCCTAATTTTGTATGTGTAAGATATAATTCTTATCATATTATAATTCAAATTACTTTTTTCAAAAATACCACAAAAAGGTACTTTTTGCAAAATAATTTATTTTATAAGTAATTAATTTATAAAATTTAATTTAATTTTTTTATTATCTATAATATCTACTAAGATTCATATTATGATTTTTATCATTATCTAAAAATTCAAAAATTCCAATCCTCTATCAATATAGCTGACACAATTATATCAATATAATTCAAATTTTTATGCTTTTCTCCTCTCACATTCTTCACTTTTATAGTCAAGTTCTGAAAAAAGAAAAAAATAGTGTGAGAAATTTGTCAGTGGTATTTGTAAAGTGTGTTGCTAAATTATTATTCTTTTGATGTTGATTTTACCTATTCATTTTATAAGTTTTCAAAATTTTTCATTATTAAAATTATTTAAGGTTCTGCCTAGCCACAAATCTATCATTGTTTATACTTCTATTTTTGTAAGTTTGGAATTGATTTACTAGATTATGTTTAAAACCATAAATTCATAATGCAACAAAATAAAAATTTTGCATTCTGTTATTTTTTATCATCTTCAATTTGGCTTTGTTTGCAACATTTAAAATATACAACGCATGCATGCTCATCTTTATTTCATGTCCAAGAAGTTGTCATGTAGGTAACATTGTTTTTTCATTTCTTTAGTAAATGGTATTGGAGTCATCCGTTGATTAATTGGGTACATTGAGTTGGAAATAACAAAATAACAAAATTTTGTAAGTCTTCATCGGAAATTTTATTGATTGGATACATTGATTGATTAGGTACATTATTATTTTTGGAATAATAATTTTATTCCATGCAAGAATTGTTTAGTATTTATTATTAAAATTATTTTTTCCTTTTATTCTAAAATTAAACAAATAAGTTCACCATTAAAATAACATTCTCCATTCATTTTAAACGGGTAAAAAATTAGTTAGTTAATACTTCAAAAATCATAATAAGATAGTTATTGAACTGATTAAACCAAATCATTAGACCAGTTCAAAATTTTTGTTTTGTACGCCTTGTGATTATTTCAAACATACAAACCAGATATGTTTTTTAAAGTTCCATTATAGTGAAAAATTATTGAAATTCAAAACCATTGTTTGAAAATCATGACAGATATTTTACTAATGTTTTAATATTGTTAGTTTAATTTTTAGTCAATTTCATGAATGATGACCGACTCCTAAATGGTTTAATCAATTGTGACAATACTAATGAAACAATTATGTGTATTCTTAAATTTGCACAAAATAGAATTTTTAATCGCCTAAAAATAAAGAAACGATGGTTTACTTTTTAATTGGAATGGAAAAAGAAATGAAAAATAACTTTGCAAATAAAATCAATTATAATAGTTTAGAATTAGCGCTCTAAATGGCTACCAACCCCGCAGAATATTAGTATTTTTAACGGATGACTACCAATCAATTATCATCTGACTCTGTTTTGGTAACCTTTTGATTGAATGCTATTCATAACCGACTAAATTCTTAGTTAAGAAAAGAATTCAGTAAAGAGCTCTACTACTAACCTAATTCCCTAACTAGAGAGATTTGCTGGATTGTGTGATGATTTGTGGATGCCCTCATTATTGTATTTTCTTGCTTCATGTTGCCATACCTGTTTCCTTCTAATTGAATGACTAATCTAGTCAGCTCAATAACTTTTATTTTGACTAAATTACATAATCTCAAATGTGGGGAAAAAAAATTGTTTGTGGATTCTATCAAAATTAGAATTATTAAAATATGAAATTGGGATTGGAAAACCATACTACATGAATAAGTTAAACACTAAACCAAGTTTACTGGAACAACTTGGGCTTTTTCACTTTTAAATAAATTTTTTTGTATTTTTTTATTCTTAGTTTTTGACACCTCTTTTTAATCTAATACAGGAAAAATGGTTTTACATAACAATTATTGGAAATCCACATTACAAGAGTCAGCTAAAATTATTTCAAAAGGAAAAATAATATCCGTTATTTATTTTCTAATAACTCGTTATCTCTATTATATAAAACGGAAAAGTTCGCTAGTTGGTTTTAATGTAATAATGATGATTTTAAAGATATTATTGTAATTTTCCTCTTTTTAATTAATTAAAAATATTAGTAATACAAAAGTGGTATGAAAATTAATTGCTATAAAAATTAATAATGTAAGAATTCTATTAAACATTGTATAGTAATATAAGAGTTCTAATAATTTCTATCCATTTTTAATTTATCTATAAATATATTTATATATATTAAATTAATATAATTATATAAAAAAATAAATATAATTATAAAAAGTAGTATTAAATTAACTAAAAACGAACTTTATAGTTCATAAATACAATAAAAAAATTAAAAATATAAATCATATATTTCAAAAACCAAATAAATCTTTTCCTTAAAAAATTAATATTTATTAAATTTTCAAATTTCACTTGATACACCCCACGCAAAGAAAATCAAGTAATAGTGTAAATCATATGAAACATGAATGTGTTGTAAATCCCTATTATACTTATTCGTTCGTTCGTTGAGCAGATAAGATATGTAAATTGTCTAATTTGTAATTTTAAATCAATTGTAATAATTAGATTATATTTTTCCCAATTCATGGATAATATAATCAATGAAATTTATTGTGTGCCAAAATTTTAAGGGGAAAAAGTGCAATGTTTCTTTAAAAAAGAATAGTCACACGTGGAAAATTTTGCTTAGAAAAATTAACAGATCAACTAAAAAAAGCTCAAATAGCTCAAATATTTGACAATGACAAGTGCAGAGGACGTGATTTTTCCCAATGGGGGGTCGAATCTTATGAAGTACATGTCACCAAGTTTCCTGATATCATGGTTATCAGCATTTGGGGCAAAGTGTTGGTGGCCCAAGAGAATTAGTCACATGCCTAGTCAACGCGAGGTGTGTGTTCGATGATCCCTAGCCGGAATTTGGAGGGCCTAGTTGTTGGAAATCATGTATGCCATAAACAAATTTATAGGTAGCGGAATTAAAACATGATTTTCACCAGGATCAATTTCAATATACGTATAAATAAAAAACCTGTTTTGATGACTGAAGATTGTGTCGTCGAAGGAAGTTTTTGTCAACCACAGCCGCACAGACGTCCGGCCTCTAAGGTATCCACATGAACTTGTTCTTAGGATCCTCCTAGGATTTATTGACACCAAGCCAATATGCTAGTTCCTTCAATGAGCGCCGCAAAATTTTTTAAAAAAACTTTTTTTTCTCGTCTTGCTGTAAACTTTTTTACGTCAAAAATTCTGTACGTACGCTCTATTTGGAACTTGGTGTCTGTCTCCTATTAAAAGGTAAGTTCTATCTATTCATTGATGATCTAACAGATCGACTGCATATTCTATCGTGATAGAATTCTTTTAATAAAATTAAAACTAATTTTAATTCTATTAAGATAAAAATTTTTTATCTTATTACAACTTATCTTATAGGAGATCTTTTAGGTTAATTATTTTACAAATTAACACCCATAATTATCATATAATTATTTAATCATTTTAATCCAAGAACAAATTTTTTATGTGTGTGACCCTTTAGGTTCTTAATCACTTGGCAATAAATAACAAATTATAATCTTAGATTTAATTGGCTTTAGTACAAAACCAACAAACTCCCACTTGGACTAAAGTCAATTTAGTCAAGAGTATTCTAAGATCAAATAAATTAAACAACTTTAATTTATCATTAATTCAATAATTAATGAGCTTGTATTTATAGATCAAGATAGGCCTCTAACTAGGCATCATGACCACCCAAGAGTTAAGAAAAGTCAAGTGGTTGACTTCACCTTTCCATGAACCAGAATCCGTGTAATTAATATCCTTTCACCATACTATATCCCTAATTAGTACAAGAGTAAGGTAGAAGTGCCAACTCTTAATGTACTAATTATTATAATTTCTCATTCCCGAAATTCAACTCCTTTAAAATAAATTTAGAACTCTTCCAAATTTATTTACTCGTTTGCAAACATTTTGAGTTGATATTTCAACAAGTGGCCATTTGTGGGATATACTCTTCTTACTATTAGAAGTGGTGAATCCTTTATTGATCATAAATCATCTATCAATGTTTCATGTTATACCCAACTTCTATGGCACACACAACTAGTTACAGTTATGGACTCATAGGGTTAAAGTATAACAATTTACACTATAGATACTCTTATGATCTTAAGTCTGAGGATTACTTATACTACTGTTACGTAGAGATTATACCATTGGCACTCAAATAGTTAACCTCATGGAATCTCTAAGCGGATCAATCCAATGAATTATTCTCCAACAATTCATTCATATATCACCATATATGCTAATCTATCCGTATTAACAACATCTTTAATTTTGTTAATACTATGATTAGGGATATTTAAGAATAATAAGTTTATTCTAAGGACTTTATTGTCAATATATAAATATATATAATCCAAGATGATAAAACACCATATATCTTTATTGCATAAAATATCAAAATACATACATAACAAATCTCTTACTAAAACCAATCATTCATGTATTTTAAACCGAATGAAGACACATGACAATCATGTTTCTTTTGAGATAAAGGCTTAGTCAATGGATCTGCTATATTTTCATCTGTAGGAATCTTTTCTATATTTACTTCATTTCTACCAATGATTTCTCTAATCAAATGATAGCGCCTAAGTACATGTTTGGACCGTTGATGAGACCTAGGTTCCTTGGCTTGAGCAATAGCCCCATTATTATCACAATACAAAGGTATTGGATCGGCTATTGAAGGAACCACTTCAAGTTCAAAAATGAACTTTTGATCAAAACAGCCTCTTTAGCAGCTTCTGAAGCAGCAATATATTCGGCTTCTGTCATAGAATCTGCGGTAGTTTCTTGTTTGAAACTTTTCCAACTTACAGCACCACCATTGAGGGTAAAAATGTACCCAGACTGAGACTTGTTATCATTTTTATCAGATTGAAAGCTAGCATCAGTGAACCCACGTACTTGAAGCTCTGTCTCTCCATATATCAAGAATAAATCCCTAGTTCTTCTTAAATACTTATGGATATTCTTAACAGCTTTCCAGTGACCATCACCGGGATTAGCCTGATATCTGCTCGTAACACTTAGAGCATGAGAGACATCTGGTCTTGTACATAACATAGCATACATAATTGATCCTCCAGCAGAAGCATAAGGAACATTTTGCATACTATGTTTTTCAACATCAGTTTTTGGACACATATCTTTAGAAAGGTAAATCCCATGAGACATGGGAACATAACCTCTCTTAGATTGATCCATGCTAAACCTTTTTAGCATTTTATCTATGTATGTTGACTGTGAAAGACCAAGCAACTTATTGGATCTATCACGATAGATCTTTATTCCCAAAATATAAGTTACTTCACCCAAATCTTTCATTGAGAAGTTTTTGGACAACCATACCTTAATTGATTGTAGAGAAGGTATGTCGTTTCCCACCAATAATATGTCATCCACATATAATATGAGGAAAACTACAGCACTCCCACTAATCCTTTTGTATACGCAAGGTTCATCTTCGTTTTTTATAAAACCAAATTTTTTGATTGTATCATTAAAACGAATATTCCAACTCCTTGAAGTTTGCTTAAGTCCATAAATAGACTTTTGTAGCTTACATACTTTATTAGGGTCTTTGGATACAAAGCCCTCAGGTTGTATCATATACACCTCTTCTTGCAAATGACCGTTAAGAAAAGCTGTCTTAACATCCATTTGCCAGATTTCATAATCATAATATGCAGTTATGGCAAGTAAACTTCTAATGGATTTTAGCATAGCAACTGGTGAAAAGGTTTCATCATAGTGAATACCATGTTTTTGTGTGTAACCTTTTGCAACCAGTCGAGCTTTATAAGTAGTCACATTACCATCCATGTCGGTTTTCCTTTTGAAAACCCACTTGCACCCTATGGGTTTTATCCCTTCAGGTGGATTGACTAAGGTCCATACCTTATTGTCATACATGGAATCTATTTCAGATTTCATGGCTTGAAGCCACTTCTCAGAGTCCTGATCAGATAAGGCTTCCTTGTAAGTAGTAGGTTCATCATTATTAATGATAAACACATCATTATACCTACTGGGTGCATGACGTGTCCTAATTGACCTACGTACAACTTGTGTATCTTGAGTTTCGATTTCTACCACATCATTATGAGGTTCAAGCTCTTGTTCCATGTTCCTATCTTTGGTAACTTGTGTTTCTAGAACTTCTTCAAGTTCTATATTGCTCCCTTTTGCCTTTTCTAGAATAAACTCTTTTTCTAGAAATATGGCATGTTTTGAAACAAACACCTTTTGTTCAATGGAGTTATAAAATTGATACCCAAAAGTTTCTTTTGGATATCCCACAAAATAGCATTTTACAGATTTTGGATCGAGCTTGTCTGATTCTACCTTTTTAACAAATGCGGGACATCCCCAAATTCTTAAATGTTTAAGATTTGGCTTTTTCCCATATCATATCTCATATGGGTAGTATCAAAAGCTTTAGATGGAACATGATTTAATAGGTAGGAGGCAGTATTTAGGGTATAACCCCAAAACGATTTAGGGAGAGTTGCATGACTCATCATGGATCGAACCATATCTAATAATGTTCGATTTCTCCTTTCAGATACGCTATTTAATTGTGGTGTATATGGAGGAGTCCATTGTGAAAGAATTCCATTCTCTTTTAAATAATTTTGAAATTCTTGGTTTAGATATTCTCCACCTCGATTTGATCGAAGTATTTTAATACTCTTCCCAAGTTGTTTTTCTACTTCATATTTATATTCTTTGAACTTTTCAAAGACTTCAAATTTATACTTCAATAAGTATACACGACCAATTCTAGAATGATCATCAGTAAATGTTAGGAAGTATGAAAAACCTCCTCTAACTTGAATTGACATAGGTCCACACACATCGGTATGTATGACACCTAATAACTCAGTAGATTTTTCACCTTTTTCCAGTAAAAGGTGTTTTAGTCATTTTTCCGAGTAAACAAGATTCGCATGTTTCATATGATTCATAATCAAATGAGCCCAAATAACCATCATTATGCAATTTGGTTATGCGTTTCTCATTTATGTGGCCTAGTCTACAATGCCAGAGATAAGAATTTCTAAAATTATCAATTTTGGGTTTCTTTGTATTTATGTTGAAAATTGGATTTTCAAGATCTAATATATAAAGACCATTATTTTGATAACCAGCACCATAAAAAGTACCTTCACGAAAAATAGAATAACACTTATTCTTTTGATTTATTTCAAAACCATCATTGTCTAAATAGGAAATTGAAATAATATTCTTCGTGAGTACTGGAACAAAATAACAATCTTTCAAATCAAGAATCAATCCACTAGGCAGAGAGAGACTATATGTTCCTACGGCTAAAGCAGCAACTTTTGCTCCATTGCCCATGCGTAGGTCTACCTCTTCCTTTGCCAGCTTTCTACTTGTCTTTAGACCCTGCATATTATTACAAATATGAGAGCTAGATCCAGTATCTAATATCCAAGAATTTGATTTTGAGTAGAAAGGTTTATTTCAATCATAAACAAACCTGAAGTAGAAGCTTCAGTAAGCTTCTTCTGCTTCACGGTTTCAAGATAAGCCTTGCAATTTTTCTTCCAATGTCCATCTTGTCCACAATGGAAGCAAGTGCCCTTTTCTTTCTTGTCCTTTTTGGTTTTCTGTGTTGCCTTAGGCCTAGCTTTCTTCTTGGTCTTCTTAAGACTAGCTTTACGCTTTCTTTTATTGGACCCCTCAATTAGCAACACATTAGCCTTTTCTTTCTTCATGGTATCCTCAGCTTCCTTAAGCAAGTTCAATAACTCAGGCAAAGTAGAGGTCTCAACTTTGTTCATGTTGAAGTTCATCACAAACTGAGAAAAGCTGGGAGAAAGGGATTGTAGTATCAAGTCAACACTTAACTCATGATACATTATAAATCCCAGTTTACCCATCTTTTCAATGAGACCAATCATCTTTAGTACATGAGTTGAAACTGAAGATCCTTCTACCATCTTGCTATGAAAGAGTTCATTCGTGGTATCATATCGCTCACTTCTAGCCCTTTTATCATATAATGCTTTCAAATGTTGAAGTATTGTAAAGGCAGTCATGTCCTTATGCTGCTTTTGCAGCTCGGGACTCATTGAAGCGAGCATGATACAACATGCATTTTCAGAATCATCTAAATGCTTCTGATATGCATTTCTTACTGCTTGATCAACATCAGCAGTAGGCTCATCAGGAAGAGGACCATCAAGGACATAAAGCAACTTCTCATTCCTAAGAACAATTCTTAGGTTTTGAACCCAGTCCAAATAGTTTGGGCCAGTAAGTTTATTGTCTAACAAAATGCTACGCAAGTTCATGTTGTTATTCATTTTTCTACAACAAGAACATAAAGATAGAATAAGAATTTACATTTATGCAATTTACAAAACCAAAATACACAAATATATGGACTTAATAATATCTTGGTTTTGCTCCCACTATTTTATCCAAATCAATATCCCTCAAATTGATTCAAGAATTTTCTCAAAATTCTTAGTAGGCTAGAATCCCATCTCAATTATTTTTTAATCTTGAGTTAGCTCAACAAATCAAAAATAATTTTAATGAGAAGGTATTAAGTACCAATTACAACTTATTTGCAACTCCTAGATAGTTAGGTTATCAACTTTTGATACACATATCACATATGTCCCCTAACCCTTGCCTCAAAGACTTTTGACATTGAGTTAGCTCAACAAATCAAAATCTTTGTTAAATCATACCTATTATTCAGAGATCTTATCTCATAGTTTGAAACACATTTTTGGTAAGACAACCTTGAGTTAGCTCAACAAGTTACCCTAACAAAATTGTTTTAAACTATAATAATGGAAGGCATTTAAATTGATTTAATATCTAATTGAGAGATTAAATTATGGTCTCATCATTTACATAATCATATGTAATAAATATTTAAACATACAATATGCAATTAAATAATCTAATCATTTAATCAAATATTAAATCACATATGACATAACAATTGAATAATCACATTAAACAATTATAAACAAATTTCAGTCATAAATCTTGTATGCATTACATTTCTAATCATATTAGAAATATTATTGAATTAATTGAGAAGTTTTATCGGTTAACATAAATTTTTTTTTTTCAAATCTTGAGCCATAATAAATAAATAACAGAAATTAAAAAGGTCTTAACATAAATAAACTCTTTATAATGAAAAATACCCCAAATTTATTTATTTATTTATTGTTGGTCCAATTGGGTTTGATCCATATGGTATTAATGGACTCAAAGTCCACTCAACTGGCCAGGAAGTTTAATCCTTAGCTCAAACCATTTGGCCCAACTCCCAACTTGAAGCCCGCCATGCCATCTGGCCTATAATTAAGACCAAGTCCAACATGTGGACTTGATCCAGCCCAATGGTCCAATGACTCACTAAATTAAAAGGAGCCCAAGCAGCCATTTAATTAAAAGCAGCCCAATGGCCCATTAGAAAAAAAAAATTTCTAATCCAGAAATGGCCCAATGGCCTGTTAAAATAAAAGGAACAAGACATCATCTGATGATGTCAGCTGTGACTTCATTTAGGGTTGACTTGATGATGACGTCATTATGACGTCATCATCTTCTTGAGCC
Organism: Gynochthodes officinalis; assembly: GCA_020080225.1. Taxonomy (NCBI): domain Eukaryota; kingdom Viridiplantae; phylum Streptophyta; class Magnoliopsida; order Gentianales; family Rubiaceae; genus Gynochthodes; species Gynochthodes officinalis. The sequence continues at coordinate 15,091,464 of CM034621.1, read as the reverse complement.
TTCTCTGCCGCTGTTGTTTCTAAAGAAAAATTAAAAAAAAAAAAATTTCTTTTCAACCTTCCACCACCGCTCTTCCAAAAATTTTTTTTTTTCCTTTTTTTTCTTTACTGCCTTCTCTGCTTGAAAGAAAAAAAATAAAAAAATATAATGTTTTTTTTCTTCAAAACATGATTCATAAGAGCGGCCAAAAATTCAACAAACAACTTTGACAAGCGGCAATAAATCAGAAAATTTTCAAATAAAATTTTCAACTTGTTCCATAAGTGAAAAACAATTTTTCACTCAACAAAATAATTTTTTCTCAATTATTCAACATAGTACATACATATATGTAAACATAAACAATTTATATTCACATAGATTTATATTTATACGCAAATTAAATGCTATTATCTGATACCACTGTTGGAAATCATGTATGTCATAAACAAATTTATAGGCAGCGGAATTAAAACATGATTTTCACCATGATCAATTTCAATATACGTATAAATAAAAAACCTGTTTTGATGACTGAAAATTGTGTCGTCGAAAGAAGTTTTGTCAACCACAGCCGCACAGACGTCCGGCCTCTAAGGTATCCACATGAACTTGTTCTTAGGATCCTCTTAGGATTGATTGACACCAAGCCAATATGATAGTTCCTTCAATGAGCGCCGCAAAATTTTTTAAAAAAACTTTTTTCCTCGTCTTGCAGTAAACTTTTTTACGTCAAAAATTCTGTACGTACGCTCTATTTGGAACTTGGTGTCTGTCTCCTATTAAAAGGTAAGTTCTATCTATCTGTTAGACAGTCTAACAGACTGACCAAACATCCTATCGTGATAGAATTCTTTTAATAAAATTAAAACTAATTTTAATTCTATTAAGATAAAACAATTTTATCTTATTACAACTTATCTTATAGGAGATCTTTTAGGTTAATTATTTTACAAATTAACCCCCATAATTATCACATAATTATTTAATCATTTTAATCCAAGAACAAATTCTTTATGTGTGTGACCCTTTAGATTTTTAATCAGTTGGCAATAAATAACAAATTATAATTTTAGATTTAATTGGCTTTAGTACAAAACCAACACTAGTGCCTAGTGCAACGAAGGAGTTTGGTGAGGGATTATGTACCATATGAGGAATAGTAAATGTGGGGATACCTCCTGTTAAAAAAAAAAGTAGAAAATTTCTAAAATTCAGTATTTTACAATTAACTAATATGATAGAAGCATTTAAATGAGAGAGAAGAAGACTAATATTTGAATGAAAAATGGATAAAATATAATATTTTAACATCATAACTGAGTCCCTCTTACATAAATCATATTTTGATTTAAGAGGAAAGAAAAAAGATATCCATAATCATGAAAAAAGTATAACTTAGTAATTAAAAATTCAATTCACTAATGCTTGGATACTTTGGTTGAGTTACTAGATAAAAGGGGAAAAAATAAAGAGTAAAAAAGAATTTTTTTTTAGGAAAGTGAACAAAAGATAAAGCAAATGGAAGTATAAGATTAAAAGTGATCGAAATTACTTGAGATTTAAGAGAGAGTAAATAAAAGGAAAAAAAATGAAAATTATGCTTTCTTTGGGCTTCTATGATCAATCTTATACCATTTCAAAGAAATACTTGAATTGAATTTTTTAGAATTAGGATAAGTGTTACAATTGAATTTGATTTTAAATGAAATAGGATAAAATTATAAATTTCTCAATTGTACATGTGGCACAAAAATAGCTAATGTTTGGATGAAAACATTATTTCCTATATATAATAGATTATTGATTGATAATCCCTATTAGTTGAACCCCATTTTGCGGTTCCTATTATTTACTTATGTTTTAATGCATTTTTTCAATTTTCTTAACCAAATTATATCCTAATATTTCTATACAAGAACAATTTCAAAAAAATACAGATCCATCAAAAGGAAACTGTGATATAGTGGTTGGAAGAGTATAGGGGGACGATTAGATTTGTGGTAAAATGGGAAGGATTGTAACTAGGAGGTTTTAGATTTGAGACCTACTAGTTGAAGAAAAAAATATAGAATTTAGCATTTTTTTTTAAATAAGATTGTAACTAGGAGGCTAAAAAGAATCTTTATGCACATCATTATCTTACAACCATAAGTGTGCTCAAGAAGTGTCCTTTATCCATATAGAATTGTTTAAACACTTTAGTTGTATAAGTCAGCCAATGCAAAAGAATGTTATCTTTTAGATGCTCAATTTGTAAATCAAGACAATTTTCATTTTTTCAAAATCTTTCATTTTAAAGTTTTTCTTCAAATAATCAATAGTTTTTAGTGCTTTTTACGAGTTCTAGTAAGCTTCAAATCATCAACATAAATAGCAATAGCAAATTTTGAACTAATCTCTTCATAAAAACTCATAGACATAGAAGATCATTTTTATAGTATTCTTTTAACAAATATTCACTAAGGAAATTATATGACATACATCCATTTATTCTAATCCATAAAAAGATCTATAAAATTTAACCAATTAAAATTTTGAAAATTATAATCATGTTCTTCAGCAATTCAAATCCTTCGCAGAGTTTCATATAAATTTCATTATCAAATGAGACATACAAATAGGCATTAATAGCATCCATGAAATGCATTTGAAGTTTTTCACATGATACCAAAATAAGTAAATATAAAAAAGTAGTTGTATCTATCATAGCAAAATATGTCTCATTATAATCTATACTAAATTTTTGTGAAAAAATTTGCCCAACAAAATGTGCTTTATATTGTACAATTTTCTTTTTCCCATCTACCTCCTACACACAAAAACCCATTTATATCTCATGAGTGTCATATCTTCGAATGTGCACATCACCAGTCAAAATACTTCTTGTTTTGCTAGTGAATTCAATTTAGCCTGAATTACATATTTCCATTTTGTCCAATTATTTCTAAGTGTATTTTCATCTAGAGACTAAGGTTCAATATCCTCATTATTATCTACAATAGTATTTCCCACTACATATACAATAATATCGCTGATGTTTATTTCACTTCAATTTTATTTCTTTCTAGTCATGACATAATTTATTAAAATCTCACAATTATCAATATTTTTAGGTACTTGAATTTCTTCTAAAAAATTTTCACTAGTCATGTCTGAAGACTTTTTAGAAGTTTAATTTTTTTCAATTTGCTCATCTTGATTATTTACTTATTTTCTTTTACGAGAAAGTTCATATTTGAAACAGATTAGTCTACCATATTTTGTATGTATTTTACATTCATTAGTAGTGGGCACCAATCCTTTAGGGACATCTTTCTAATAAGGGCATCTACAAGAGAAACATGAGATTTAGTAACTCTTTTTTTTTTTTTATCAATAATAATGTCTGACAATGGATTTAGTAAATTTTGCAAATGAATTTTTTTTTTAATTTCCAGTTTACATTACTTTTTATGAGAATCAAAATGAAATAATGTTAATTTATTCCAACTAATTTTCTTATCCAACTTTAATTTCTCTACTCGTGACGTTAGGAAAAGTTGATTCATTGAAATGACAATCAACAAATGAAGTGGTAAATAAATGTCCTAACCATTAGCTCTATATATTTAATTATAAATAAAGATTCATGCCAAACTTACATACTTAACCTCCTTTGAGGTCTAATTTTAGTGCTTTGTAATGAAGTAACAGGAACATAAACTACACTTCCAAAAATTCTTAAATAAGAAATATTTGGTTCTTGACCATGAACGACTTATAATGTGAAAACCTTATGATAATGTATTGGCTTAAGATGAATTCACACTACCACATACAAAATTGCATGCCCCCAACAGAAGTTAAGAGATTTGTTTTCATAATTAATAACCGAACATTTAACTGCAAACGCTTCATAAATGATTCTTCGGACCATTTAATGTTAGGAAGATGTGTATGTAACCAAATCAATTCTCATATCAATCTTGCAAATACTAGATTGCAAGTTAATAATAAACATACATATGATCACTCCATTGATGTAAAAATCAAAATTATAAAATATTGAAATAGTCCACAAAGTGGGTGAATAGGCCCACAAATATTCTCTTGTATACATTTCAAAAGTGGAAAGGACTTATCGGTTTTTAATTTTTAACGGTGATTGCCTAATGATTAACTTGCTTTAAGAAAAACATAACACATGAGAATTCATTAGAGTGAATTTTTTTTTCAACCATATGAATTATCAAAAATTCTTTGCATTACAATAGAACCATGATAACCTATTTAGTTATGCAAAATTACAAATTTATCATGACTTTTAAACTTCTTGTTTATAGTTACATGTGATTCAATTGCACGAATATATATATATATATAGTATAATCCGTAAGAAAAAAAATGTAAGTTTTCTAACACAATTTTATTTCCAGAAATAAGACTTGTAATGTACAAGTATTTACTATTGCCTTCATTTTTAGTCTCAATATGGTATCCAATGTGGCAAAAATATTTACAACTGAACAAGTTTTTTTGAAACTTTGAGGAAAATAATGCATAATCAATGCAAAATTTTATTCTTCATGAAAAAATTATTGTTACTTTTCTGGAGCCTTTAATCAAATTTCTATCACTAAATATAGTACTAACATGAGTTTTTATTTATTTATTTATTATTATTAGATAAGAAGAATACTTCTTATTTTTATGTTATTACACTATTTGCCATTGACCATTGAAATGTATATTTTCTTCACAAAAAATAAAATTCCAAATGAAATGTTTTTCTTTTTCTTTTAAATAAAATATTTGTAAATTGCAATAAATATTGAAAAAAATATATTAATGATAAGTATTTTATTTGAAAAAATTAAATAGAAATTCATTACATCAAAGTAATTAATTTTTTTAAAAAAATGTTTTTAGACGTTTCCGTCACTAAACAAGTGACTAGTATCACTTTAAAGTTAATTGATAAAGCCATCAGCATCATCCAAACAACTAAAATTAGCAAAGTCATTGTAAAACAAGACCGTAGTCAAATTAACATTATCACTAATGAAATATGTCTTAATCTTTTGTCTCTTTATTTTTCAAGAGAAATTAACAATGATATTTTGGTATATGATAGGATGAGATCAATTAGCTTTTGTGCCACGATGATAGCACTTACCATCCACTTTTTTTTTTTTTGTTTTGTTTTCCATTTTCCTCATCACTACGTTTGATATAACTCCTATTATTATCATTACGGTTTCAACCACGTCTATGTCCACAGCCATGGCTAGTATCTTGATTTTGTCCATTATTGGATTGCATAGCTATCATATTTGTTTTAGAAAACGGATCAGCATATGTTGGATGAGGCTCATGATTTTTCAACAAAAGTTTATTGTTTTGTTTAGCAACAAGAAAGATAAAAAATTAATTCAAAACATTTCTTAATTCCCCTTTCATAATATTGCTACTACGTGAACACATTAGATGCATAAAACAAAGAGAATGTTTCTTCCAATAAATCTTCATCAATTATTTTTTCTCCACATAATTTTAATTGAGAATTGATTTGAAAAATTGTTGAATTATGTTCGCTAATAGTTTAAAAATCTTACAAACATAAGTGAATCTAATCATAAAGAGCTTTTGAAATAATAATTTTCTTTTGGCATTCAAACCTCTCCTTCAAACTAGTCCATAAAATAAAGAAATTCTATACTGTTTGTTACTCAAAATTTTTCTCTTCATCAACTTGGTGGAGGACAAATATTATTACTTTGACATTTTCTTGATTTATTGATGCGGGAGCATCTCATGCTACCAAACATAATGATTCAGAATCTCTCATCAAAGGAAACCCAATGTCTATGGGTCATACATTAATTACGTGGATTCATACCTAGCAAAATTAATGGACAATCAATTTAGAGAATAAAGCAAGAATCGCATAAATCATGCCATTTTTCCATTTTTGTCAAAACTTATGGAGTGGTTTGATTTATTTCCTTTTATGTTAGCATTTATTTGGTTTTACTGATTTCCAATCAGCACTTATTATTTCCAATTAGCTTTAATTCTCTTGCTAGATAAGTTTCCTTTAATTTCTCTCAATTAGCATTAATATAAGAGCTTATTGCTCCTAGGATGGCCTATATGAATGGCCTAATTCCCTTGTAATAAAGCGGTGATTGTTGAGTAAAAGTTGAGCATAGCTCTTTTCTGAATTGTTCCTCTATCCAAGTTCTGATCATACTTGGTGGTGGATTTGTTCTTAGCTGGTGGCCATTTGCCTTTATGCTAGAACACCTTAGATCACTATCCTTTGTGTTTTTTTGCCTCTAAGAAACATCCTTTAGTATATCATTTTCATCCATTCTATCCAAAATCTTCCAAAACACCCCTTTAACCATTTGTGCCATCGTTTTTGGCTCACTCCACCACCACATACGTGCATCAATTTGGTATCAGAGCTACAGTTCATGACTGAGCTCTTTATATTTTCAGTCATGTCAAACCACAACAACTCATCTTCTCCACCCTTATCATGGCAAGCTGCCAACATTGTCACCAATGGAAGGATAGATAACCTTAGGGTTGAGGTGAATGGAAACCTTAACCAAATCAATGAAAGTCTTCGTTTACTCACCCAACAACTCCGAAACATCCAAGTTAACCAACCTCAACCACAACCACAACCACAACAACCTCACCCAAGAAACCAATCACTCCCACCCTATGATGATGAGCCCAATAGTGATGATAGTGATGCAGAACCCCGGAGGAGTAGGAGGAGGCCTGAGGCATATGAGAATGATAGTGGGCTTCAATTTGAAGTACCGGAGTTCGAAGGAAGTCTTAATCCTAATGACTTCATGGATTGGCTCAATTCCATGAATCTTTGACTACAAGGAGTGTTCCGACGAGAAAAGATGCAAGGTGGTAATACTAAATTTCAAAAAGGATGCCAACCTTTGGTGGGAAAATGTCCACGTCCAACACGCATGGAAGGAAAAGATAGAGTTTGCACTTGGACTAAATTAAAGAAGCTGCCTTAAAAGAGATTTTTGCCTAATTCATACAAGCAAGTTCTCTATTTGAAGCTTAAAAATCTGCAACAAGGTGACAAGAGTGTTGATGAGTACATTCGAGAATTTGAACAATTGGTAATGAGGTGCGAGATGCCTGAGCAACTCGAACAAAAGATTGCGAGATTTCTTGGAGGTCTTAACCGTGAAGTAGCCAATGTTGTAGAGTTGCAGCCCTTTTGGAGTTTCGAGGATGCTTGCAAATTGGCTATCAAGGTTGAGAAACAAAAGAAGGTGTCCAAACCAGCGATTTCCAAAGTTTACAGTCATGGTACTAGTTTCTTCAAATGAACTACTTCCACTAAACTTGAAATTACACCCAAGAAGAAGGGCAAAGGTAAGATGGATGGACTGCCTAAGGAGAAAGGCGCCACTATCCGTGGTGAGAAAAAGTGCTTCAAGTGTTAGGGCTATGGTCATTTCCAAGCCGAATGTCCTAATAGGAAGGTGCTTACAATCCAAGAATTTCATATGCTTGAGGTTGTCATAGAAGAGGGAATCGTTAAGGAAACTAAATTGGGTGAAGACAATGATCTAGTTTCAGATTCAGAAGAAGGGGAATTGCTTGTGTTGCGACGTGCATTGCATGCACAAGTAGGGAAAATTGAAGAACAAAGAGAGAACATATTCCAATGACGATGTGCTATCAATGGGCATATTTGTTCTCTAATCATTGATAGTGGTAGTTGTGTCAATGTTGCTGCCACCGCCATGGTTGAGAAATTGGGACTTCCTATTTTAGTGCATCTGCATCCTTACAAGTTGCAATAGTTGAGCAATGATAGCGCACTTCAGGTGAATCGGTAGGTATTAGTTTCATTCTTTATGATAAAAACTATTCTGATAAGGTCCTTTGTGACATTATACCCATGGATGCATGCCACTTGTTATTGGGTAGACCTTGGTAGTTTGATAGGAGTGCTAGGCATGATGGTAAGAAAAATACTTAGACCATTAAAATCAATGAAAAGAGTAAAGTGTCACCTTAACACCCCTAAGCCCAACCCAAATACTTAAAATCCCAAGTGAACCCAAGAAAGAAAATCTATTTTGAGTGGTGATTAAATAGAAAAATCCTTACATAAAGGGAAACCTATTATGTCATTGCTTATGGTAGAAAATGAGATTGGTGAGAAGACTAGTGCACCACATCCAATAGTACAACCTTTACTTATTGAATTTGGATATGTGTTTCCTAGTGATTTGCCTTCAGGTTTACCACCCATAAGGGGTATTGAACATCAGATTGATCTTGTTCCGAGGGCTAGTTTATCGAACAAGACAGCATACCATTGTAACCCTGATGAGTCAAAAAAGTGGCAACGGAAAGTTGAAGAGTTAATTGCTCGTGGATATGTGCGAGGAAGCATGAGTCCATGCTCAGTTCTAGTATTGTTGGTACCAAAGAAGGATGGCACTTACTGCATGTGTGTTGACAGTTGCGCCATCAACAATATCACTATCAAGTATCGGTATCTCATTCCGAGACGTGATGATATGCTAGATGAGCTCCACGGTGGCACCATATTCTCAAAAATTGATCTCTGTAGTGTGTATCATCAAATTAGAATGTGAGAAGGATATGAGTGGAAAACTGCATTCAAAACTAAAGGGGAACTCTATGAATGGCTGGTGATGCCATTCAGACTTTCTAATGCACCTAGCACTTTCATGAGATTGATGAATGAGGTATTACATTCTTTCATTGGTAATTTTATTGTGGTTTACTTCGATGACATTCTTGTGTACAACAAAAGTGAGGAGGAGCATTTGTACCATTTGAAGCAAGTGTTTGTAGAATTAAGAAAACAAAAGCTATTTGCCAAGATGGAGAAGTGTCATTTCTTCTCTTTTAGTGTTAACTTCCTAGGTTATGTGGAGTCAAAGGAAGGAATCTCTGTTGATCAATCTAAGGTGGAAGTGATCAGATCTTGTCCTACTCCCAAATCCGTCACGGATGTTAGGAGTTTTCATGGACTTGCTACATTTTACAGGCACTTCATCAAAAATTTCAGCACCACCATGGTGCTAATTACTGAATGTATAAAGAAAAGTAGCTTTGATTGGACAAAATCTGCACATGATGCCTTTGAAGTTATTAAGTAGAAGTTATGCAAAGCTCCTATTCTTGCTTTCCCAAATTTTGAGAGGGTGTTTGACATTGAGTGTGATGCTAGTGGTGTGGGAATTGGGGCTGTCCTTACGTAAGCTCAAAGGCCATTAGCGTATTTCAGTGAGAAGTTATTAGGTTCCAAATTGAATTATTCAACTTATGACAAGGAGTTCTATGCCATTGTTAGAGCTTTGGGCCATTGGAACCATTATCTCAAGCCTAAGCAGTTTGCGTTGCATTCAAATCATGAGGCGCTGAAGTACATTAGCGCTCAACATAAACTTAGCTCGAGACATGCCAAATGGGTAGAATTCCTCCAATCCTTTTCCTTTGTATCTAAATATAAACCTGGAAAAACTAATGTTGTGGTAGATGCACTTTCCTGAAGATACTCGATGTTGGCCATGTTAGATGCCTGAATTCTTGGATTTCAAGTTTTGAGAGAATATTATGCCGAGGATCCTGATTTCTCCACCATCTTGAAGGAGTGCAAAAATGGAGTTAATGGTGCATATTCTGTCTAGGATAGGTTTTTGTTCAAAGGAAACAAGCTTTGTGTCCCTAAAAGCTCATTTCGAGAACTCTTAGTTCAAGAAGCTCATAATGGTGGACTTGCTAGCCACTTTGGAAACAACAAGACATTAGAAATGTTGCAAGAGCATTTCTATTGGCCCAGAATGGTGGGAGACGTACAATCCATTCTTTCACAATGCGCCACATGCAAGAGAGCCAAAAGCCATTTCTATCCTGGTTTGTATACCACTTTCTATTCCTACTCAACCATGGGAAGATGTTAGCATGGATTTCATAGTAGCCTTTCTAAGGACCCAGCGTGGAAAGGATACAATCATGGTTGTAGTTGATCAATTCTCTAAGATGGCTCATTTTGTTCCTTGCCATAAGACGGATGATGCCTGTAATGTTGTTGATTTGTATTTCAACAATATCATTCGTCTACATGGTGTGCCAAAAACCACTGTTTCTGATCGTGATTCCAAGTTCCTTAGCTACTTTGGAAGACTTTGAGGGGAAAAGCTAGGAACTAAGTTGCTATTCAGCACCACATGCTATCCTCAAACAGATGGGCAAACGGAAGTCACTAATCGTACACGTACAACACTCTTAAAAAGCATGGTGAACAAAAATCTGAAGGATTGGGATTTGAAGTTAGCTCATGCGGAATTTGTATACAACTGCACTCCAATCTATACGACAAGAAGTTCTCCTTTTGAGGTGGTGTACGGTATTAATTCTTTTACCTCTTTGGACATAATGTCCTTGCCTATTAATGTAGGAAACCAAATCAAAGAATGCAGCGGAAATTTAAAATTTTTTCTTTCCTCCAAGGATCCATACGAAGTGAAATCAAATTGGTAGTAAAGATTGTTACTTTACCGGTAGTGTAGCCTTGTTGATTGTTGGAGATTGTTGATTGTCGAATCACAAGCAAAACCAATCTAGCCTTGCCTCTATGGTATCCACACGATCGTCTCCAAATCTCAAGTTAATTTTCAAACAATTAACTAAAGAAAGAAGTAACAAAATTCTTTTAGTGCTAACTAAGATTTTGTTACTTGGGAATTCTCTCAAGTTCTCAACTCAAGAATTGGTTTTCTTTCAATCTCTTTTTATAAATTCGTTTTGGTTCTTATTTCTCAAATAAGGAGTGGTGTCTATATTGAACAAGAGAAGAAGAAAATAAAGAAATTTTGTGCACCAAGAATAGCACTTGGTTTTCTTCAACAAAGAAAGTTTAAAAAGAAAACTCTCTCAATGAAAAAGTGTCCCTTCGGTTTCCTTGATCTGAATTCAATAATTCATCCATGTGAACAGCTGCCCTTTCACATTTCATATTCTACAAATTGAATTGCAATATGTTGCACATGGTTGCCTTTTCATTTTCCAATGAATGGCTTCCTTTTCATTTTCATAAAATGAATTGCAATATGTTGCCTTTTCATTTTCCAATGAATGGTTGTCTTTTCATTTTCCAATGAATGGTTGCCTTTTCATCTTCCAATAATAAAATCCATTTTGATTATTATTTAATTAATAAATCTAAAACTCATTTTGGATTTATTAATATTAAATGAACCAAAATCTTTTCGCCTTAAATCCAAAACCGTTTTAAAACAAAAACCCGATAGATTTCTATTCTCAATAGGATTCTCAAATTAACCAAAATTTCATCACATGAATTTTGCACTTCTTTTGGATACTATCTAAGTGTGTGACCTAATAGGTTCTCATAACGTTAGTATTGACATAAAAGATATTTTATGCCAAAAGTAATGAGCGGTGTCTAGCAACACATCAATACTACCCAAGTCATGAGAATATTAGTAATTCGACATTACTTTTCTTGTGATATATATTATTGTGTATTTAAATCCCTTTGCCCTAGCTATTTTGATCGAACACAAGCCATGGATCGTGTCATGCTCGTATAGTTCAATCTTTTTATTTCTTGATTCCCGAGTAGACACATCTAAGCAAATGAGTCCGATATCACATATCGACTCATTTGAGCACAGCCATGCATTTTATGGTCTTACTCAATCAAGAGGCCCAAAGATATCACTCTCATTATATAAGAGGGGCAAATCCTTTCTTGATCACTTAACATCCCACTACATGATTTATTACATATCCAATTACTACTTTTATAGTTCACCCTGTTACAAGTAACGTTTGGTAGTATCAAAACATGCAACTCCTCATGTTGGGATCTCTGAGGATCTCAAGTCTAAGGATTATTTACACCATCATCACTATGAGAAATATTTATGACACTTCATATAATAATCCATGTAATATTTCTCATGGCGGGTCAATCCAGTACATTGTTCTCTATCATGTACTTATGTGTTGACTTGATATCTCATATCGTGAACAATTTCATCAATCACTACACATACTAGTCTTAATGCATTATCATTGTCCCATTTAATGATAATACTCGACTAGGGATAATTTTATAATAATTAAATTCTTGGGACGTTATTATGTTTATTTCATAAAATGCAGATATAAGATAAACATAATAATTAGTGCCATTAATTATGAACATTATGATACAATATATGCATATACCATCATCATATGATTGGTTCTTAGGGCATAATCCAACAATTAATGCACAAATGAATTTTGAAGCTGTTGACTGTGTCAAGAATATGAAGAAGCTTCATGAACAAATTAGAGCCAAGATTGAGAAGTCCAATGAAGCTTATAAGCGCAAGGCAAACAAACATAGGAAGAAGGCCGAATCCAGCCCGGCAACCTTGTATGGGTACATCTAAGGAAGGAGAGATTTCCTTCTAAGAGGAAGAGTAAGCTCGCACCACAAGCCGATGGTTCATTTGCAATATTGGAGTGAATTGGCAACAATGCCTACAAGATCAACCTACCGGGCGACTATGGAGTTTCAGCAACATTCAATGTGAGAGACTTGTCACCATTTGAGGCTGATGACCAGCTACTAGATTTGACACCAAATCTTCAACAACCCTAGGAGGATGATGCGGGAGCATCTCATGCTACCCAACATACTGATCTAGAATCCCTCATCAAAGGAAACCCAATGTTCATGGGTCATACATTAATTACATGGATTCATGCCCAGCAAAATTGATGGACAATCATTTTAGAGAATAAAGCCAGAATCGCATAAATCATGCCATTTTTCCATGTTTGTCAAAACTTATGGAGTGGTTTGATTTATTTCCTTTTATGTTAGCATTTATTTAGTTTTGCTGATTTCCAATCAGCACTTATTATTTCCAATTAGCTTTAATTCTCTTGCTAGATAAGTTTCTTTTAATTTCTCTCAATTAGCATTGATGTAAGAGTTGATTGCTTCTAGGATCGCTAGCTAATTGCTCCTAGGATGGCCTATATGAATGGTCTAGTTCCCTTGTAATAGGCAAACTGGTTGTTGAGTAAAAGTTGAGCATAGCTCTTTTCTGAATTGTTCCTTTATCCAAGTTCTGATCAGACTTGGTGATGGATTTGTTCTTAGGTGGTGGCCCTTTGCCTTTACGCTAGAACACCCTAGATCATTATCCTTTGTTTTTTTTGCCTCCAAGAATCGTCCTTTACTACATTCCTTTTTGTCCATTCCATCCAAAATCTTCCAAAACATCCCTTTAACTATTCTTGCCATCGTTTTTTGCTCACTCCACCACCACATACCCACATCATTTATGGTTTTACTTCGAAGAACACTCTAATAGTTTCTTTGACACCATTTCCATTTAGATGAATTTCAACATTTAGTGCTTATTGCAAATAATTTTTTCTAATGATATCAAGAATAATAACCTCAAGTTTTGCAAATAATAATCAAAATCAATAAACCAAATAAAAATTTAATATACTTACCCAAAAGAAGTATTGAAAGTGGACTAGAGATCCATGCTAATAATGTGCTATAAAAATACTAATAATTCTATTAATATTATGATATATAATAAATAATTATATCATTTCTAGAAAGGAACGATGTAATTTTATGTTCCTATTTTTATAAGAATACAGTTAGAAATATAAATTGTACCTATAGTAGCAAAGAAAAAATAAGCATGTAGAAAATAATACTACACAAGTGGAGAGAAACATAAAGAGCAATGTAAATAATGAGATTTCTATTTTTTTTCCCTCTTATTTTTTCAACTAAAACTCTATTTGTATACTTAAATTCCCCCTTCCACATCATGACATTGTAAATTATAAAACTCAAACTTAGGTTACATGAATTATATAGTGTAAGTAAGTTAAATGAATAAGATAGAACAGTAAGAGTTATATGAAATAATACAAAGCACCCATGAATACAAGACATATAAGTGGACATTTATTAAATGATTCATAACGCACACATCATTCAATTTTCATAGTTATACACCTCGTGTCCAAATGTAACAATGAAAGATTGTGCTCAAAGGAAACTTTGAGCAGCTTTTCTCTTCTCTTCAACCTCACCCCTCCCCAAGTACCACCATGTTTTTTCTTTAAATTCCTGCATTACATAATTTTGCTACAAGTTGCAGCTGGAGAAATTCAACCCCTTACCTGTAAGGTAGGGCCCTTATTTGTTCTCCACAAACATTCTCACAATTTCTTCTGATTTTCCTCCAGTTCGAACAAACATTCACCCAATTATGAACTTACACATATTTTTTGGCAATGGAGGGTTGTGACTTGCCGATTTCTATGAACGTACACATTTTTGCCTACGGGAGATTATGCCTTGCCAAAACAATTATATAGCATTTCCCATAGTTTTCAATTAGTTTCTCCTGCGTCAATGAACCATTCAGAAGCAAGCGAAAATTCAATATCTGCCGATCAAGAAAAGTTATATGAAAAAATTTGGCAGCACTTTTCCCCAAATTTTGACCAGTTTTTTCCCCAATCAATTAACTGTTCCAAAACTAAATCCCAACATTCAATTTAAGCAAATCACCATTATTTTATAGAATAAAAAAATTAACAGAATAATACATATCCAGAGTACATTCATAGAACACGATCCAGTGGTCCAGCCGTTGTAAGTTTGGTGACCCATGCAAGAGGTGTCAAGATAGGCCTCACCAGCTACAAAGCAGCAATTAATGTCCCTAGTGTGGTCATTTCTCCGAAAAAAAAAAAAAAAAAAAAAGAAGAAGAAGAAGCAAAAAACAAAAAACCCTTTATGATTCGTACCCATCAAAACCTTCAAAAGAACTATGCAACAATAAATGTTCAAATTAACCATCATTGATCCAAGAGTAGCCGCATGTGTGTATGTGTGAGGACAAATAAGGTGAAGTGATTCTCACTATAAATTTTATCCAACCAGTACTATAACATTTAGTTATACCTTGCCTAATCAAAATAAAAGGAGGGGAAAAAAAATCTCTAACAAAAGTTAGAGGCCAACGACATCTTTCTTCTTCTCCAACCAAAGATAATGAAGCTTAGCGAATGTGTTTGCCTTCTTTAGCATTCTTTTAGCATTTCAAGTAAGAACACCACATCCGGTAGATACCAAAAAATATTCAAAGCTGCAAATTAAGTTTCATCACCACAAAATATTCACAAATCCAGGATAGAAGAGGCTTTTCTATGCATCAATTTATTATAATTCTTCTAAACTCCAAAAAAAAAAAAATGTAAAACTAATGAAAAAGGAAAAAAAGAAGAAAATGATATAGCCATGGTTGCTACCTGTTCTTTTGCTTTGTGAAGGATATGCGAATCCACTACACATGCATTAGAAAAAGGGCTTGATAAACTAGCGCTCAACTCCAGTGGAAATAGCATTTCTGAATCAATCAATAAAGAAGACGAACACAGTTAAAGCACATTGGTCCATTAAGCACCGAGCGAATCCTTCCCCACACAGACAAATTACTTGCACACAAGTTATTCATCCCACGCGTACTTGAAAGTTTTGAGGATGTTAACCATCTCATCCATCCTCCAAAAAGGAAAATCACCAATGGTGAACTTTTGAACAGAACCATTCATGTCAGTTAGGCTGTAGCCTGCCTCTTTTTTCAAACCACTGTCCTCCTACATTTTCCTTGCTTTGGCTACATCAACCCACATCTTATCTGAAGCACACAAGTTTGAGAGTAAAACATAAGGTGATGTAGTAACAGTTTGAAGATTTAGAAGCATAGCAGCCACCCGTTTTCCAGTAACAACATCATCCCCATGTACTCGACAAGATGAGAGTAAACAAACTAAAACAACAGGGTTATGCCCAAAATTATACTTCTGCACATACTCTTCAGCTTCAACCAACATCACTTCTCGACCTAGTAAATCAATGAGGCAAGATAGATGTTCAATGGCAGGAGTAATTGAATATGTTGACTCCATAGAATTAAAGAAGTATTTGCCTTTGTCCACAAGTCCAACATGATTGCAAGCAGTCAAGAGCCCAAGAAATGCAATAGAATATGGCTTTATTCCTGCATCCTTCATGCACTCAAACATCTCTAATGCTCTTTTTCCGAGCCCATTATTTGCAAATCCACAATATTACTATTCCATGACATGACATCATGACCACCCATTTGAATGAATACAGTATATGCATATTCAATGCAACCACATTTTGCATACATGTTTACGAGAGCATTAACCACACCATCCTCCTCCTCAAGCCTTATTCTCATTAAATGAGCATGGATCTGCTTACCATGCCGTATGGAATCTAAGGCAGCAGATGCAGAAAGAGCTGTGGCATAACTGAATTCATCTGGTCTTTCAAAAACTTCCTTTTCCATTTCCATTTCCATGAAAATGCCCAGAGCCTTTGTATGTTCTCCACATTGAGAAAAAAGAAGCAATTATCGTATTCCATGAAATGATATCTTTCTTTTCAATCAATCTAAATACGTTCTCAGCTGCTTTTATCATATTAAATTTTGTATGCATAGTAATCAATACATTGGCGACTACAGCCATAGAATCAAGCTTGAGCTTAATTGTTTGGCAATGTAGTTGCATTCCCTTCCACAAATCATCTGGATCAATGCAAGTTCCCAAGACTCCCATGAAAGTAAAGCAGTCAGGAATTAGACCTTTTTCACACATAACTTTAAACATTTCAAACCCTTTTACTGGTTGCTTATTTTCTACCAACCCAATAATTACAGTATTATTAGCTGCAGAACTAAGCACAGATGCTTCACCAAAAACTGTTATGGCATCACTGCATTCACCAAGTTTCATGTACATGGATACCAGTGGGTTGAACCCAAATGAAATGTGTGGACACCCCGACTTCATAGACAAAGCATGAATCTGTTTCCATGCCTGGAGGCTAGCACAAGAATTCAGAACACTACCAAAAGTAAACTCATTGGGAAGCTGTTCCGTCCTCACTTTCACAAAAAGATTAACTGCCGCTAAAGGGTTCCAAGCTTGGTCATTACCAGAGATCAAGGCGGACCAGGAGACAATGTTTCTTTCAGACATTTCATCAAACATTGGATGCGCAAGGTTGAGTTCTCCTCACTTTGCATACATATTTAGTATTTAGTATATGATTAGAGTTAATAATACAAAGCCTGCCCAACTTAAGGGCGACCGCATGAAGTGAAGTTCCATAATGAAATGCTTTTGTCTTAGAACAGTGATAGAAAAGAAAACCAAGGCTTTCTCTAAACATTCAATGTAAATTCTCATCCAAGAGTTATGATCATGAGCATGTTATTGTTTGACACTAACCTGCGCAACCAAGTGTAAGAAGATTTTTCAGTAACTCAATTAGATTCTTGTTATCCGCTATAACAATATTTTTGTGCCTGTGACTAGAACTGTTGTAGCTTGCAGAACCACCTCAGGCATATACATTGGGACAAAGAAGAAAGAACCACATGGTATCCAAACATTTTACAAGTAAAAGCTCATAGAGCTAATGAGAATGTTTCCCATAAGATAACATGTCACGAAGGAATAATTTGTTGGGTATTTAATATAACCCAAGTATATATACTAATATAAGCGTAAGAGCAACCACACCAGCCCCAAAATGGGGCTGGTCGTTGCATAAACAACCACCACATCAGCATTTTATGCTGATGTGGAGGTTGTGAAGGAACGAAGAATTACGGCCACAACCGTGGCCGTTTTTTTTCCCCGCAAAATCAAGTGAAAAAACGATGTTGTTTGGCCTCTAAATGAGGCCAAACGACGTCGTTTGGCGCCTAAGTTTCTGAAAAAAAAAATGGTTGGTTGACAGGCGCGCAGGACGTGACGTGCGCCCAATGGGCACACGCCACGTCAAAGAGGGTTGCAAACCTCCCCCTGGTTTGCAATCCCCTTTTGGCCTCTTTTTTTTTTATTTTTTTTAAAAAAAATTACCAACGAGTAGAAAATATTTTTCTCTACAAAATGACATGCACTTTGACTATTTTAGGTGCAATATATGATTTTCTTAAATATAATATAATATTAAATTATAATATACTTATTAATATTTTATAAATTTTAATATAAAATTATTAATATTTCTATTAATTTTAAGTTTAAGTCTAATAATATTAAATTTTTATTTTAATATTATGTAAAATTATTTATACATATTTAATAATTACAAAAATTTTAAAAAAATTAATTTGACTATAATATTGTATAAAATTATTGAATGTGATTATTAAAAATTATATGTATTCATAGTTAAACAACATAAATAATTACAAAATTAAAGAAATAATCAGGTTTGTTTAAATGAAAAAGAATTTTTTGTAATTAATTGATAAATAAGCTAAATTTATAATATTGAATTTTATATAAGAATTAAAGAAACAATTTATTTTTTATTATGTTAATTATTAAATATAGTAAAATTTGAGTTCAAATTAAAAATCATGCTCGATTTTCAAGAAATTGGTACAAATAATTCATGCGATGCCAACATCATGATCAATTTTCGAGAAATCGGTACAAATAATTCATGTGTTTTCAACATCAATGCTCAATTATCAAGAAATCGGTACAAATTATAAGTGTGTTTTCAAATCATACTCCATTATCAAAAAAATCGGTACAAATAATTCATGTGTTGTCATATCAATCTCCATAATCGAAAAAATCGGTACAAATAATTCATGTGTTGTCAAATCATGCTCCATAATAAAAAAAATCGGTACAAATAATTCATGTATCGTCAAATCATGCTCAATTATCAAAAAAATTAGTACGAATAATTCATGTGTTGTCAAATCATGCTCCATTATCAAAAAAATTAGTATAAATAATTTATGTATTATCAAATCATGAATGCATGTATGACCAATATGAAAATGTCTATGTAAACCATATAGTTTTCATTATTTTGCATCATATCAAAAACAGTTTTGAACTCAAAAAAGCTAAGAATGTCTTCCACACGAAATCAGTATCATGCATTTGACGAACCCGACTGGTTCGATGCAGAAATGGACCGCATGTTCGAAGAAACATATTTTCAAATGATAAATGCATATAGTGTGAATGTGGAAAATACAGAACGACAATTGAGGAGCAGACGAAGGCATAGACGAAACGAAGATCCTGATCGTTGTCCTGATCGGGATCGGGAAGCTGGTCATAAACGCCTTTGGAATGACTATTTTGCCGAACGTCCTATCTATGATGACAGGCAGTTTAGAATTCATTTCAGAATGGATAAGAGTCTCTTCTTACGTATAGTGGAAGGGCTACAAAATATTCACTACTTTCAACAACGTCCTGATGCAACTGGTAGAATGAGGTTCACACCTTTACAAAAATGCACTGCTGCATTACGAATGTTAGCCTACGGAAGTTCTGCAGATTCAATTGATGAGTACTTGCGCATTAGTGCAAGTACGTCTAGATAGTGTATTTTCAATTTTTGTCAAGGCGTTATTGATGTGTTTGGTGCTGAATATCTGAGGAGGCCAACCCCAGTCGATATGCGAAGACTATTGCATATTGGAGAAAACCGTGGATTTCCGGGCATGATTGGAAGTATTGATTGCATGCATTGGGAATGGAAAAATTGTCCAACGGCATTAAAAGGCATGTATCAAGGGCGTAATGGTGTAGCTACATTGATACTCGAGGCTGTAGCTTCCCAAGACTTATGGATTTGGCATGCATTTTTTGGTACTCCAAGTTCGTGTAATGATCTTAATGTTCTTTATCGTTCCCCTATGTTTAATGATGTCTTGAATGGTATGGCACTGGCTGTTCAATATACGGTTAATGATCATCAATACGACATAGGATACTACCTAACAGATGGTATATATCCAAAATGGGCGGCATTCATCCAATCAATCCCAGTCCCACAATCAAATAAACATAAACTGTTTTCCCAATGTCAAGAAGCTGCTCGTAAAGACGTTGAGAGGGCGTTTGGAGTGCTGCAAGCACGTTGGCATATAATTAAAAATCCGGCACTCGCATGGGATAAGGATATTTTGCACCGCATCATGAATGCATGTATTATAATGCACAACATGATTGTCGAGGATGAACGAATTAACTATCAACATTACGTTGATCCTTCAGCATTCATTGTGAAGCAACCAGAAAGTAGCAACAGAGCAAGAGGAGATAATACTACATTGCAATTCCCGATGGGAACATTTCCAGACATGAGAAGTTTTTTTATTAATAGGGATCAACTTTGCAACAGAAATGTCCACAATGCGTTGAAAAATGACTTGATTGAGCACATATGGTAGCGTTTTGGTGGAAATGACATATAATCACGGAAGATTTCTATAGTTTATTATGTTTTAGTGTTGAGTGTATAATTTTTAAGTATTTAATGTTTAATTACGAGTATTTACTTTCATGTTTTAAGTGTATTAAGAAATTATAATTTTAACGTAATGTAAAATTATTTTCCATTTTCATTTTTCAATTATTTAATATATGATAAGCACAATTTATAAGTTGTATTATTAATATATATTGAATTTGATAAATGCAAAATAAATAATTTTTAAATAATACAATTTAAAATAGTGAAGGCCAGGCTATTTCAAGGCCTGGCCTTAACTATTCATACAGCCGTCATAAAAAAATTACGCACGCTAGTAAAAATTTTATGTTTAATTTATCGTATTTATTCGAATGTTTCAAATATATTATTAAATTTCAATTTTAATGTAATGTAAATTTATTTTTTATTAATTGTTTTAAATATTTCATATTTAATTGAGAGTATTGATTTTCATATTTTAAATGCATTATTAAAATTTAATTTCAATGTAATGAAAATTATTTTCCATTAATTGTTGAAGTATTAATTGTATTAACGAATTAAAATTATAAGTTTTATTATTAATATATATTGAATTTTATAAATAAAAAATAAATAATATTTTAGAATTATTAATTTAAATAAGAAGTATTAAATATATTAAATAAATGGTGTAAAAGAAGGTAGAGGAGAGAGAAATTTGTTGCGTGAATAGTAAAGGCCATTCATGTGCGTGAGCATTTTTTTTTATAATGGTTGTCTGAATATTAGAGACCGTTCAAAGCTGATGTGGCGCTGATGTGGCGTAGTCTTAGACTGGACTTTTTTGGGGCTGCTGTGGATGCCGTAATTGGTAATGTATTTTTGTAGTGGGCCTGTATGGGTAAGAACCCATTAGCTAGTTTTAACTTTAATGTATCCCTATTTATATGCTAGCTGGATGCAGTATTTTAGGCATTACAAATTAGATACTTAGGGCGTAATATTTCAAACAATTGCATATACTGTAGTTTGACTTTAAATCCTAATAATCTTGAAGCATTAGGTATTGAAGATTTGAAGAATTTTTTTTTTTCACGTTTTTGAAAAAATATATATATAAAAATTCGTGAATAGTGCGACAGGGATATTTTGGTCATATTGAAATTTGACTTTTTACTCCGGTGACGGATCGAGGCAAAAGAGTAGTCCATCTTATAGCTCTCGACGAGAGGAATTCAACGGTGTAATCGGATCATTGATCCGACGTTAGAGTTGGTCGAGATCTGAGTTTGAAGTTCCGAAAATCAAAATCTTTCTTTTCAGATCCTGAAAGATCCAGACGGTTTTAGCTTGCAATGTCATTTGGGTTGTGTTCTCCTTGTGAAGATGATCTTTTTGAGGGGTTACGAGCCTTGATCGGAGTTAGGACAACGAAGAAATGAGCAATTGAAAATTTGGCGAGTACGGGGTGAGTCAACTCGGTGAGTCAGCCTCTGATTAGGTAGTATCTGCTGAGTGGACGCTGACTTGTTTGACCAGTTGACTGTTGACTTTGACGGGTTGACTTGTTGACTTTAATCGTTGATCAGAGTTGACTTTTTCATAATTTTTTCTACTTCTGAAATCAGGTGCACTCATTCTATTTTTTCATTTTACTTATTAAAAATGGAAAAACGCATGCCAATTGAGATGGTCAAACTTCATACTTTTAGTGGGTCTGAATTTAATTCATAGAAGCGAAAGACTCAGTTTGGTTTAAAATATGAAAATATTTTTTATACTGTTTTGAGTACATTTGCTGATACTACTAAGGAAGTTGATGAGTCTCAATGGAATAAGGATGATGACTTCTGCAAGGACTATTTATTGAACTGTCTTTCAGACCGTCTTGCAGAAGTTTATAGTAAGTTTAAAACTGCTAAAGAAATATGAGACAATTTAGATACTCAATTTAAGAAGGAGGAGAAATTGTCAAAAATACTTTTTGTTAACAAATTCATGGATTTCAAATTCAAGGAAGATATGGAAATTACTCCTCAAATAACTGATCTAGAAAATTTGAGATCTAAATCAACTAGTGAAAACATCATCGTTTGTGATTCTTTTCTGGTTTGTGCCATTATTTATAAATTACTATCTGCGTGGCATTCTTTCAAAACTGAGATGTACAGGAAGAAAGTGCAGGTGGGACTGGATGATCTTAAACGATTCATTAGAATCGAGAATGAGAATCGAGCTAAGAATAACTCTGAGATGGTTAGACAACAACAATCAGCTGCTAACGCGGTAACAAGTCCTAAGAAGTTTCCTAAGAAATCCAAGTCACACAAGAGTGAGTCTCAACAATTGGAGACCAAAAAGCCTATCTTTAAGAAAAAGAAGGGCAAGTGCCACAATTATGGGAAGTGGGGCCACTTTGTTGCAGATTGTAGGCAACCTAAAAAAGACAAATTTGGCACACTAAAGAAGGAAGCAAATATGTTAGTACAGAAGATTGAGCCTCAAAAATTTGTTGCTATGGTGGGCAATAATGGAAAGGCCAGTATTTCTTCAGAATGGTGGTTAGATTCTGGGGCAACATGCCATGTCTACAAAAATGAAAAGTTACTTGATGATGTTGCTGAGGCCAATGAAACTATTGTTATGGTTAGTGGGGCAGCGGAGACGGTGACTTACACTGGTACTGCAAATATGAGCCTTTCTTCAGGTAAACTTCTAACTTTAAAAGATGTTAAAGTAGTTCCTGCTATTCAAAAGAATTTAATTTCTATTAGTCGCTTAGACAATGCTGGCATGAGCATATTTATTTCAGGTGATAGAGTACCTTTATCTGTTAACCCTCATTATTTTGATTGTGGATTCTTGACTGGTGGTATGTATAGATTGAGTTCTGTAAATGAAACGGTCAGCCAAGTTAGTTCAAATTTAATTGATCTTACAACATTGCATAATTGGTTAGGACATGTGAACTACAAAAAAATGACTAGACTAGCTAAAACTCATAATATACCTCTAGATACTTCAATCAGATTTAACAGATGTGACGTATGTGCTCAAACAAAAATTATTAGAAAACCATTTCGTATGGTCTCTATGAGTACACACATTCTTGAATTAATATATTCTGATCTCTGTGGCTTTAAAAGTTTCACAACTAGAGGTGGTCGGAAGTATTTGGTAACTTTTATAGACGATTTTTCTAGATATTGTCACATTTATCTGTTAAAATCAAAAGATGAAGTATTTGATAAATTTAAAATTTTCAAGAATCGTGTTAAAAACCAGTTGAACTTGAAAATTAAAAGGTTTACGAGTGATAGAGGAGGAGAATATACATTGACAGGGTTCAAGGAATTTTGTGCTTCAAAGGGCATAATACTTGAAACTACTATTCTTTACTCACCTCAATCCAATGGCATAGCTGAACGTAAGAATAGGACGTTAACAGAAATGTTAAACTCTATGTTATTGACAATTGGCATGCCTTCTTGTTATTGGGGAGAAGCAGTTTTGACTGCTAATCACATTCTGAATAGGTTACTGCACTTTAAGTTGTCTTCAACTCCTTATGAGATATGGTATAAACATCCTTGTAGATATAATACTCTTAAGACTTGGGGTTGTATTGCTTATGTGAGGATACCAGACCCTAGAAGATCTAAGGTGGGGCTTAAGACAAACACTTGTGTGTACGTAGGTAGTGTAGAGGATAGTGCAGCTGATCGGTTCTTGGATCTATCAACCAATGTGGTTATAGAATCTAGAGATGCAGTTTTCTTTGAAGATAAATTTCTTCGAAATCGAGGGTTGACAGTACCGGCACTATAAAAATAATTTCAGAATCACCTAAAGAAACTGAATCAAATTCCTCTGACACTCGGATAATTTCTGAATCTGCACCTTTAAGGGTTTCTACAAGAGAACGAGTTCTCAAAACGTTTGATGAGGATATTGTCACTTACCATTTAGAGGATGATCCATCCACTTATAAAGAAGTGATGAGATCTAGGGACTCCTTATTGTGGGCAGAAGCCATTGATGATGAAATGAGCTCTCTGTTACAAAATCAAACTTGGCAACTAGTCGATTTGCCAAAAGAGGCTAAGACTATAGGTTGCAGGTGGATTTTGAAGAAGAAACTTAATCCTGACGGATCTATAACTCGGTATAAAGCATGTTTAGTAGCTAAGGACTATACTCTAGTAAGTGGGGTAGATTATTTTGATGTTTACTCCCCGGTCTGTCACTTGACTACGATAAGAACTCTTCTTGCTTTGGCATCTATTGAGCACTATGTTGTACATCAAATGGATGTAAATATAGCTTTCCTA
Organism: Gynochthodes officinalis; assembly: GCA_020080225.1. Classification (NCBI taxonomy): domain Eukaryota; kingdom Viridiplantae; phylum Streptophyta; class Magnoliopsida; order Gentianales; family Rubiaceae; genus Gynochthodes; species Gynochthodes officinalis. The sequence goes on along the minus strand of CM034621.1, from coordinate 15,066,756 downwards.
AATGGAGATATAACTGAGGAAATCTACATGAACCAACCTGAAGGGTTTGTCATAAAAGGTTTTGAGAACAAAGTTAAACAAATCTTTGTACGGTCTAAAACAAGCACCTAAATTGTGGCATAAAAAATTTGTCAAGGTAGTAATGAGAATAGGATTTCGATCCAATTACTCAGATAAATGCCTTTACTACTGTTCTGTGTTGAATTAGGTTGCGAATATTTACTTATATGTAGACAACATGTTGATACTTGGTTCCGATCATTCCGCAGTGAGTGACGTAAAAGCAGAGTTGACAAAAGCATTTAACATGTCGATATTGGTGTGATAGACACCATTCTTGGTATAACTGTAAGTTTTATAGAGCAAGGTATTATTCTTGGCCAAGCTCACTACATTGAAAAATTACTTTCTACCTGGGGATATAGTGAATGTAAAGTGGCTGAAACACCGTATAATCCTAATAAACGGCTGAACCCCAATGAGGGAGCTAGCGTGAATCAGTTAGATTATTCTAAATTGATTGGTAGTCTCATGTATGCAATGACATACACTAAGCCAGACATAGCCTTTTCTGTAGGCATGCTGAGTCGTTTCACTAGTAATCCCGGCCCTGAGCATTAGAATGCCCTCACGGGACTTATGCAATATTTTAAGGGTACCTCCAATTATGCTTTATGTTATAGTGGCCATCCTCCTATCTTGGAAGGATTTTCTGATGCATCGTGATGCTCGGAATTAGGAGACCGTAAATCTACCAGTGGTTATATTTTCACACTGGGTGGAACAGCTATTGCGTGGAAATCCAAGAGACAAACTTATATTGCTTTGTCATCTATGGAATCGTAACTTTCTGCTCTAACTTCCGCAAGAGGAGAAGCAGAGTGGATAAGAGAACTAATCCTGAATATTCCACTAACCCATTTAAAGATTAATTCTTTAAGTATGTTCTGTGATAATTAGGCTACAATTTCGGTAGTGAAAAAATCACTTTTTAATGGTAAGAGGAAACATATTAGGCTGAAACATGCCCTACTAAATTATCTCATAGAACACGGTATTATCCCTTTGGTCGATGTGAGATCGAAAGATAATATGGTTGATGCTCTCAGAAAAGGATTGACCAAAGATCGAATATTCAAAATTGTGGGGGAAATGAGGTTAAAGACTATATAGACATGTCTTAACCTACATTTATGTTATTTTGAATTTTTCGAATCTCCCTTTGTTGGCTAAGATAAGCACTTGATAATATTTCGACAATGTTTATGGTTGTCAATATATCATTCCATATTTGATAATATATCATTTTTGGGTGAGTTGTCTCATTCCACATGTGAAGAGGTAATTTTACTCATTTTCGATGTTCGGTTTAGAGCGGTTGTATCATTCCATATCTGATGATGCTGCTTAACTAAATTTGGACTTGACAGCTGTAGCATTCCACATAGAAACATGAAATGGTTCTTTTGAAAAGAAACTGTTTAGGTCTTGTTCTTATAAAGAAACTGGGCATTGATGCTTATTGGAATGTGATATTGATGCATACTGAAATTGATATATATTTATTTTCAATCATTGTGGTATTGTGCTAAGTTCTTTTGTTAGAACTAGACACTTTAGTTTATTACACAAATAATTGGATTTCCATGAAATTAATATTTGGTAACTCGTAGAAAATGACGGAAATGGAGGAGCTGATTCCAACCGAGATCCTGAAGGGGATGATCTACTTGATGGATGATTCCTCTAGAGCTTTGGACTGTGAGGGACTATTATTTTCTTTTCAATTGAATAAATAGTTCACTTACATATGAAATTGCCAATTTAGTTTGAGTTTAGAGTATTTTCAAAACTCTTGTGTTCGAAGTTTAGAGAATTTCTAAAACTTTGATTTGGTTCACTTATGAGTGAGACTTTTTTATTGTGTTTGGTTGAGTTTAGATTGTTTCTAAAACTCATAATTGTGTTTAAAGAATTCATATTTTTGAGTAATGAATCTTTTGTGCTATAATGATTCAATATTCTGTTTTGAACATTACATTATTTATCTATTGGATTGTGCTATTGTAGAACATAGGAGGAGATTGTTAAGTATTTTATATAACCCAAGTATATGTTCTAATATAAGTACAATAGGTAATGCACCTTTGTAGTGGGACTGTATGGGTAAGAGCCCATTAACTGGTTTTAACCCTAGTGTATCCCTATTTATATGCTAGCTGGAGGCAGCATGCTAGGTATTCCAAATTAGATACTTAGGGTGTAATGTTTCAAGCAATCGCATATATTATTGCTTGACTTTAAACCCTAATGTAACCTACTTTCCAATCTCTGATACTAGTCAATATTTGCATTCAAATGGTACAAGCGAAGGCTAAGTAGAAAAGGTCACTAGAATGATTAATAAGAGCTAAATAACCACAAAATAAGCCCTAAATATAATCACCTTTGTGCTTCTGAATGCAGTATGAAGTATTTGGTTTTTTACCATCTAATATTAGCCAAATTTGGTAGATGTCACATCAAACATGCCAAGTAAAGCAAACCACGGATTTACATGGCAAATGAAAATTAACAGTTTGAAAGTAAGTCAAAATGAGTAGAAATCTCTATAACAAAGAAAAACATGTTGAATACATATCCATTGATCTCATAAACATTTGATACCCATATACTGATAAAACATGTGTGTTGTTGACAATAAGCAGACAATTAGGTCCTTTCTCAATCAATTCATAGTGGACAGATGTTTAAGGAGAGTTGAAACTACACGCACATTAATTGGAACAACATAAATATGCTAAAACAGTCAAACTCAAGCTGCTATCCAGATTTTCAAAAATCATTTCACCAAGTACCAAACCAAGATAGTTGAATCAATATTATATATGAGACATGCTCCAAAAATCAATCTTCGCTTGAAAAATAAACACAAAATATGTGCAGAAGAAGGTAGAACTTATAGAAAAGCATAACATTCTGCTTCCAGCACTATCCATCAATAAAGAAATTATGGCAAGAAACACCTTCTTGCTAGATAGTGTACAAAATCCAGAAAAGTGTGGAGAAAAAGAAAAAGGAAAGGAACTTGAAACTCAATTTAGGATGAAGATAGTTAAAAGAAGATCATTACAATTTTCAACATGCTGCAAATCAAGTTTTACTCACATATTCAACCTTAAAAATCCCATTACCTATAATTCAGTAATAAGCAGTCGCTTGCCACTCTAAAGCCCAAAAAGGCTGGATCTACCACAAGTTCACGAGGTCTATATCCAAAACCTCCTCTCCCACCCCTTGGTTGTCGTCCCAAAGTAAGAGAACATTTCACCCATGTAGAACGTAAGAACTATTATAGAGAAAGTTAGGATACACATGAATTTCGAAACATAGAACATGTAACAGCAAGGCAATGAATTTACAAAAGTTCAGTTTTTGTACAAGATACAAAAAGAGAAAAAGAAAAAGAATAAGACAAATAAACAAATGTTTCATTTTGAAACTTTAAAAAATAACAAATAATAATTTTTTAAACTCTTAAAAGCTTCATTCACTAGCTGTTACCAAATGGGAGGAGATCCCACTAAAAATTAAGCAAGCCACCATTCTAATTAGCTTTCAGTTATACTTACACGAGCACATGCGGGAGCAAATGGTGATCCTACTAAAATTTATACTATGACCCGGCACTTCTATGCTAGAGCTTTTATGCACCGAGTTACTTCTTTTTTCTTTTTCTTTTTTTTTTCAGTTATATACATATACACACACAAGCAAATGCTAAATTCAAGATTACCCTTTTCATTCAAGAGTTGTTATTCATTTTCATTAATCAACGAGTGTTGCACTATTGCCACGATGGATGAAGATGACTTCATCTACATGGAGTTGTGGGATTGTTTTCATTATTTTGCAAACATATTTCAATGTAGGAGTTCCTAAGTCTTAAACTGTATATAATTATAGAAATTATAAAGCATTTTATATAATTTATGAAAATAGTACTAAAATTTTGAACGTGAAAAGGTCCATCATATGTCCCTTTTTCCAACTTCTCAAAGAAAAAAAATTGACAGCTAAAATTTCCCATTCTTCTTTTGTTATGCTATGCGGCATAGAAAAGATAACAAAGATCAAACTTTCACCACATAGTTAAACTAAACTGTGAGTATGTGACAATAGGAAAAGATATAGATAGGTTTGGAGTTGGGAGGAGAGGAAACAATAGAGTTAGGGAAGAAAAAGCTTCCACCATCAACATATTTCCAAGTTTTCTTCTCAAATTCAAATTCGACATTATATGACTCAAGCAAGCTAAAATAAACGAAAGCAACCGCAAGCACGATAAGCCAGATCCGTCTATGCTCACTAAAAGAATAGATTAACATCAGTGCCACCAGTTGTGCAAAAATTTGATACAGAAGAGTAGGCCTGAGGCGGCTATGCGCGTCGGCCTAGGAGGGATGCAGTATGCCGGAACGTGTTTTACTCATTTAATTTGTTTAATTAGACACTTGCCCTTCTACAATTTTTTATTAATTATTAAATACAACATATTTAATATTCTAACTAAATTTACAGTTTTGTTTTTACATTTTAATTGTCAGTATACAAATTATTATTAATAAAAATATTTTCACAATTTGATTTAAAAGTAAACTTTTTTTCAAAACGGAAAGAGGAGTATTTTTTATTCACATACTTCTCTGTTTTTTAAAAAAAAAATTCATCACAAACCCCCACTTCCCCAAAAAATAAAACTTTAATAACCCATTTTCATATTATTGTTACTAATAATAATTGGGAAATTTGCAAAAATAGCACTTTTCGTGAACATATTTGCAAATATAGCACGAAGACGTTATTCGTTGCAAAGATAGCACTTTGTGGGTCTTAACTCTAGCAAAAAGACGACAAGACCCATTTTTTCACCAAAAAAGCCTAAACATTTCGCACCTAAATAAACAACCTCATCTGATCAAACGGCTATAGTGGCCAATTATCCTTCATCCTTCACTGAATCAACAACCCCATGAGCTTGAAGTCATGGTCGTCTACGGGTGAAACCACTGCATGCACGTTGAGCAACAGAACTGGACGAACCAAAAAAATTTTAACCGAGAACACCGAACTGGATGAACTGGACATATATCCTTCATCTTTCATTTGGATTCGTATTTGCTATCCCGATAGGTGTTTGTACTATGCATATGTGACATGGGAGTCAAAGTTGAACTAGGTTTGAACGAGAATGGTGGGAGCAAGTGTCGATAACTATATCGACAACTATATCGACAAACATGTAAATGAAGGTTGTAGAGGAACATATGTCGAAAAATATGTCGACATAATTGTCGATAAATTTGTTGATCAATATGCAGACAAATATGTCTACAAAACTATCGATCCATTTGTATAAATCTGTTAATAAAGTTATCGCAAATGTATGTTGATAAAAATGTCAAAAAATCTGTCAAGAAATATATTATTTTTTATAAAAGATTGAAGATGTCTTTGACCATTCCATATGCACGATAAAAAGAATGTCTCTTTTATCAACAAATGTGTTGTTCGTATTAGTTCGTATTAATAAAACATCATGTATGGCTGATGTGGTTGCATAATTAGGTTAACTATTCATGGGAACAATGGATATAAAAATTAGGCAATTCTTATTAGACAATGAATAACTATAATATTGACTAATGTATATCAAAAAAATGTCATCACTTTCTATCCCTACAAATGAATGCATTAGAGCAAGGTTGCCGGTTGTGTCCACTCTCTCCGCACCGACCATATTTGTTTGTGACTTTCTGCTCGCTTGTTGATAGAATTCTGTATTTCTTGCGCCTACCACACTTAGCCCTTGGTTCCAGTGGTAATAGTTCAACCGTTAAAACTTCTTCGAGCATAATCCAATCTTTAGGATCACCTACTGGCATAATAGATTCAGTGTAGACAGCTAAAAGTGCATCCGTGTGATAAAGTGGTGAGCATAGGGTTCGAGGTCAATTTGTCGAAGACCTGATGCAGCTAATGCATGAACACAAGGTATTTGGTCTATATTAAACACTCGACAGGTGCACATTTTTGACAAATTTTCGACCTATCATCGATCAATTTCTCATGCAATCCCAGTTCAAATTTAAACAAAAAACACTTTATGTCATAGGATATGCACAATTTTAATTTGTTCGAATCAATCACAATCTCAATTACATAAAAAAATCAAACAAAACCCTAACTTATCGTATTTTTTCTAAAATCTATAATCAAATTGATTATAATCATCAAAGAATCAACATTTTTGCTTCTCTGTGGAGGTAGCCTTTTTTTTTAAGATGCCGATCCTCCTCAAGTACGTGCCGTTGATGAAAACGAAGAAAAAGAATGTGTGAAATGGGATGTTGAATCAATGAAGAATGAAGAAGAATGGGTAGGAAAATTTGAACAACAATGGTGAAATGAAAGAATGAAGTGAAGAAGAAGGAAATGAAATGAAATGAAAATAAAGGGCGCGATATTTTTCTTTTTTAATTGAGGTCATTTAGATCTTTTTAATTGGTCAAACTATATTGACTTGCTAATTTGGCAATAAATTTTCACCAGTTGCTATATTTCATTAACCCACCTAAAAATGTGCTATTTTTGCAAATTTCCCATTCTATTTTCAATTTTGAGTTTTTGTCAACCAGTTAAACCGATTAACTGATTAACCGATTAACCGGTTAATTAACTATTTTATATAATAATGTTAATATGATATAAATAACAGTTTATAGGATATAATAATGTTAATATGATATAAATAATGCTAACAATTACTAAGAAAGTAAAATTTATAATACAAACTATAATATTATTTAAAATCTAATATATTTGAAAGTAATTAGATGATAACAAAAATTTCAATGATTGGCATTCTTTATTTCTATTCAACAACGTATGAATAGTGTCTTGAGTTGGATTAAGTAATCGTTGAATTCTTACCTTAGAATAGGAAAAAAGCCCTAAATATTGACTATAGTCTAATACTAATGGTCTTTAAAAATTTTAACTCTTAATATAGTTTTAAAGACTCTTAACTCTGAAATGGACTATAGTTTTATAAATGTGAAGTGTGAAAAACATGTCCTACAAGAGTCATTATTTGTTTGCTTACCACAATTTATCATTAGTGTATTACATATTAGTAATGAAGTAGTTATTGTTTTAAATTTATTAGTATGTGAATATAATTATATACCTATATAAATGAAATTTGAAAATTTAAATGTGGGTCTAATTTTATGAATTATAATATAAACTATGTTTGTAAAGGATTTATAGAAACATGTAACATCAATTATTTTTAAAAAATAATTAATCATATTTATATAAAATGTTGTGCGACTTGTGTTCTATTATTAAATTTATGTAAACTAATATTTGTTTCTTGTTAGTTGTTAGTGGTATAATTAAAATTAACAATGATTGTTTTTAGTTAACAGTAGAATAAAACTTTAAGTTGGGAGAGAAAATAGTATTAATAATAATTTTGGGGCTTTTTTTTGGTCGGGTTGTAGTGCAATTGCAATTTTTTGGGGCTTTTATAAGGTTATTTTGGGCTTCTTTCTGGTCTTGTTTTTGGGTTGCAATATGTAGTATTTTTGAGCCACTATTTTCTTAAAAGACCTTGACTGTTAGGCTTGACTATAATTCCAATTAGACTACACATTTAATTTTTGGGCTGAACCCATTTCAGTCCAAACTGGTTTAACCGGTTAGGGATCAAAACCGATTAATCGAGTCCTTAACCAGTTCGGTTTTGATTAACTCATTTAAGAAGCTGAAAACCAATTAACCGAACCAATACAAACTGAATAACTGGTTAACTGAATCGTGAACAACCCTACTCAAGGTGTGGAACTTCCAGAACTTTAGGAAGTTGAATGGTTATGGGAAATTCCACCCAAAAACCTTGTAAAAAAGACAAATTTGACAAAACAAGGTTAGTAGATAAACCTCTCCCTATCAACTTATTGCCCTTTTCGCTTTCTTTTAACAATGGTTTTTTTTTCGAATTTTCTTTCACTCTTTGTACTGTCATTATTTCTTTTCCTTTAGATTTTACCTTATGCTCACCCTCAATTGTTACCTCAATTATTTCTCTCTTATTTTCACTCTCTTTGGCTTTTCTTGCACTCTCTAACTCTTTTTACCTTTTTTCACTCTTATGTTTCAATCTCATTTGCTCACTGTATACTTGCTAAGGTGACAAAGGTACAAGAGTTATCTTGATGCCATTTATTAGGAAAGAATATTTATTCGTATATTCATCATGAATGGCTTTTTGGTCATACTCCTAAGGATGGTCAAGAAGTAAGTGACCAACTTGCATTGGTATCACATCACATAACCTCATCTTGGTACTTGCCAATGGAGAACGAAAATAGCACTTGCTTCTTTATATGGACCTCCCCACATTCATTCAACCATTGCAGACAATAAGGTTAAAGATGTTTAGTCATGAGTAACTTTAACTTCTCTACAAGTGTAGTGTTAGCCACATTGGTAATACTACCACTATCAATAATCACCTTGCAAACTTTATTTTGGATGTAGCAGCGAGTGTGGAAAATGTTAGCTCTTTGCTTATCATTATTTTCCCTTACATGCACAGTAAGTGCTCTCGTTGTCACCAATGATTCTCTTTCATCACTTTCGCCTTCTAGTGGCGGCATTCCCTCATAATCAGATTTCTACTCACTTTCACTCTCATATGTACCATCTTCCTGAAGTGTCATTATGTGTTTGTTAGGACATTGAGAAACGATATGTCCTTTACCCAAACATTTGAAAAAAGTGATCTCACAAGGGGGTTTAAGACCAGTAGTAGACACTTTTGAATTTTGAGTGGTGGTACTATCCTTTGTTGTGCTAGTAGTACTGGGAGTAGTAGTTTTCTTAGCTTCCATTTTTGTATCCTTCTTGGGCCAAGAACCTCTCCAAGTTCATGAGGGATATGAAAAACTCCACCTGGAATACCCTCGGTGATGTGAATCCAATCCAAAAGGATTAGGAACACTTGGAAAGTTGGCTAAAATATGTCTAAGGGATGCTAGTTTGGATTGGTGTAAACCTTGACCCACTATCTATAAAGAGATAGGAACCTTGGTATAAAACACCACAACCAATTACCCCAAAATTGGTTGATAAGTTTTGAATGCCACAAGTTTTGAAAGAAAACTTGATAAGTTTTTAAGTTCTCAAAGAATCCAAAGATGAGATAAACTCACAATTTTCAATTACTCAAAGCTTGCTAAAAACAATACAAAAGATGCCCATTTATAAGCTACAAAAAGTCTTAAACAATCCTAAATATTTTTGTCTAGAAATTAGAAGAAATAAAGATTGATTTTGACTCACTAATTCCTAAACTAGACTTGATAAGACCGATAAGAAAATTTGCATTTTAATCTATTAATTACACATCATTCTAGATGATATATTGGCTAAAATAAAGGCACATTAGAATGGCATGTTGACCAAGTGTTGGAATTCTTGAATTCATGTAGATACATGCACCTTGAGCTAGCTTCCAAGACTTCATTAAGCACTTCTTTGACTGAATTTTCAGCCATGAATTTTCGTCCTCCAATGCCTTAAAATGGTTGATTGACCTTTGAATTTGAAGTCTTCAACACTTGACTACTTGAATAATTGATGGGCTGGAATTTGGACCAACTTTAAAACCAAAATTGATCTTTGACTTGGATTAAATACACTCTTGAACTTGGACATTCGCTCCATTGAATTGGATGTGAAGTTGGGGCCGAGTTCACATCATTGGTAGAGTTTGCATATTTGGCTGCTGAGTTTGCATCTTAGGCCACCGAGAAATTTTAGTGGCAAAATGCACATTCCTATTGTATGCAAATTCAACATGAGGTAAACAATCGTCCCAAGTCTTAATGTTCTTACCAATGACCGACCTCAACAAAGTAGGTAAAGTACGATTAACAACTTCAATTTGGCCATCGGTCTGTGGATGACAAGTAGTAGAAAACAAGAGCTTTGTATCCAATTTTCCCCACAAAGGTTTCCAAAAATAACTCAAAAAATTGGTGTCTCGATCAGATACAATGGTTCTTGGCATACCATGCAAACGAACAATTTCTTTAAAGAATAAATTATCAATGTGTGATGCATCATTCCTTTTGTTGCATGCAATGAAATGAGCCATTTTTGAAAACCTGTCAACAACCACAAAAATTGAATCTTTTCCATATTTAGTTCTCGACAAACCCAAAACAAAATCCATTGAAAGATCAACCCATGGCTCTTTTGGAATTGGCAAAGGTGTGTATAAGCCACAAGGTTGGACCTTTGATTTTGCCTTTTTGTAAATGATTCAATTTTCACAGATTTTTAGAACATTACTTTTCATTTTTGGCCAAAAGAACCACTCTTGCAAAATTGCCAAAGTCTTAGCTATACCAAAGTGTCCCATAAGGCCTCCACCATGTGCTTCCCTAACTAACAATTCTCACAAAGAAGAGTTAGGAATGTAAAGCTTGGATTCTTTAAACAAAAATCCATCATGCTTAACGAACTTCTCAAAAGAACATTTTTCACAAGCTTGGAACACTTGATCAAAATCAAAATTATCATAATACAACTCTTTAATTTGTTCAAAGGCAAGTATCTTAGATTCAAGAGAAGAAAGCAAGGCATACCTCCTAGAGAGTGGTACAACAATCTATACATTTCTTATATTGAATGACATATGGAAAGGTCTCAATGAACTCCATCCATCTTGCATGCCTTTTGTTGAACTTATATTGGCCTTTTAAAAATTTCAATGATTCATGATCAGTGTGTATCATGAACTCCTTAGCCCATAAATAGTGCTGTCATGTCTTCAAAGCTCGAACCAAGGTGTACAACTCTTTATCATAGCAAGGATTGTTGAGAGTTGCCCATTTAACTTTTCGCTAGAGTATGTCATGGGTCTTCCTTCTTGCATCAAGACTACACCTATCCCAATTCTTGAGGCATCACATTCAATTTCAAATGTTTTGTCAAAATTAGGCAAAGAAAGCAAAAGAGCGTTAATTATATGAAATATAAACTTTTGAAAAGCTTGCTCTTGTTTTCTATCCCACTTGAACTCCACATTCTTCTTGATGACCTTGGTCAAAGGTGCAGCCAAAGTGTTAAAATTCTTGACAAATCTCCTATAAAAACTTGCAAGTCCATTAAAACTTTGCACTTTACTAGCACTTTTAGCAGTTAGCTATTCTTGAATTGCTTTCACCTTTTCCATGTCAACTGAAATGCCATTGGCAATTACAATGTATCCAAGAAAGTTAACCTCATTAGTGCAAAATGTACACTTTTTCAAATTGGCATAAAGTCTCTCTCCTTTCTGAGCACACTTAAAACACACGTTAGATGTTCAAGATGGTCATCCAAACTTCTTGAATATACTAAAATATAATCAAAATAGACAACCACAAATTTTCCAATGAATTCACACAAAACATGATTCATTAAACGCATGAAAGTGCTAGGAGAGTTAGTTAGGCCAAAAGACATCACTAACCATTCATACAAACCATGTTTTGTTTTAAAAGAGATTTTCTATTTATCACCCTTTTTCATTCTAATTTGATGGTAACCACTTTTTAAATTAATTTTGGAAAATATAATTACTCTATATAACTCATCAAGCAAATCATCTAATCGAGAAATATGATGGCAATATTTTACTGTTATGTTGTTCACAGCACGACAGTCTATGCACATTCGCCACGACCTATCTTTCTTCGGCACCAACAGAACTGGCACAGCACATAGGCTCATGCTCTCCCGAACCCATCCTTTGTCCAACAAGTCTTCAACTTGGCTTTGAAGCTCCTTTGGTTTATTCGGGACTCATTCTATAGGCAGGCTTGCTTGGAATTGATGTTCATGGAACAAGGTTGATTTGATGCTTAATACCATGAAGTGGTAGTAGACCTTTTGGAACTTCTTTAGGAAACACATTTTCAAATTCTTGCAAAATAGAAACAATGTTGCTCGATAATTCACCGGCCAAATCTTTAGTGGTCAAATGAACTTCCTTATACAAAATAAGCACAGAAGGTGATTGAGAATTTTGAGCACCCCTGATCTCACTTTCTTTTTATAAATACACAAAAATTTTCTTCTTTTTCACTCAAGATAAGTGCTTCTTTTATCTCCTTTTTGCTCTTTTTCTTTTCACTCAACTCTTTTTTTTCACTCAAACTCTCTTCATTCTCTTTTTTCTCATCCTCTTTATTTTGCTCACTTATTATTATTATTATTATTATTATTATTATTGCATCTTCTTGTAACCTCACTTGATTTCATAGATTTGAATAGGAGTCATAAGTACAAGAGTTACATTTCTTTGATTATGAGCAGAAGAGTATTTGTTAGTATAACCATCGTGACTAACTCATCTATTATACTGCCAAGGCCTCCCTAACAACAAATGGCTTGCTTGCATAAGAACCACATTACAAATCACCTCATCTTCATATTTTCCAATGCGAAATGGCACCTTTACTTGCGTGGAAACTCGAACTTCCCCACAATCACTAAGCCATTGGAGCGTGTAAGGTTTTGGGTGCTTTATTGTAGGCAATTCTGACTTTTCAACCATAGAGACACTAGCCATGTTAGTACAACTTCCACCATCAATTATAGCACTACATACCTTTCTATTAACGTAGCATCTTGTGTGGAAAATGTTCCCACTTTGTGCCTCGTTATTCTCCTTGATTTGCATATTAAGGATTCGCTTAGTGACCAACAATTCACCATGAACTAGTAACTTCTCTTCCGATTCTACAAGAGATGATATGGAATCCAATTCTTGCTCCTCCTCCGTTTCACATTCTCCATCATCCCTTATCACCATTACAAGTTTATTTGGACATTGGCTTCCAAAATGATCCCTGCTCTGACACTTGAAACATTTAATGTCACGAGTTCAAGAGGTAGAGGATTCATTGTTACCTTTCAATGTTTCTTCTTTTGGAGTTGTTTTGGTTGGTTTTGAGAAAGTTATAGGCTTCTCCTCCTTCTTCAAAGTACTCGTCTTCCAAGTACTTTGACGTGTACTGCTCCCCTTCATGAGTTGTTGTTCTACTTTGATAACCGTGTGTACCATAGCTTGCAACTCCACATAATGGTATATTTTAACTTGATCTTGGATGACACGGTTTAAACCATTCAAAAATCTAGCCATGGTTGCTTCTCAATCCTTCTTCACATTGGCTCTTATCATAGCAACCTCCATCTCCTTAAAATAGTCTTCCACACTTCTGCTTTCTTGCCTAAGTCCTTGAAGCTTATTGTAGAGATCTCGCTTGTAATTTCTAGGATAAATCTCTTTCTCATGATTGCTTTCATTTCTTCCCAAGTCTCCACAGGTCTTTCACCATTTCTTCTCTTGCTTATCAAAAGTTGATTCCACCATGTTAAAGCATAATCGAAAAATTCAGTGACAATGAGTTTTACCTTTTTGAGATCGGAGTAATGGTGACAATCAAACACAAATTTCATCTTTTTCTCCCATTCAATATAGGACTCCGGTTCGGATCTTCCTTAAAAAGGAGGGAATTTCATTTTGATGGCGCTAAGTTTGTTGTCTTCATTTTGTCTCCTCCAAGTTGGTTTTCTAGTGCACCCAAATGATTCCCTATCAAACTCATCATCAACTTCATCAAGCTCTTCATCTTCCACCCTTGTGTTTTACGCCTTCTTTGGATATTGTTAGAGGTGTGTGAATGAGCCATTTGAGATTTCACCTCCAATTGATCAATTCTTTCATGCAAAGGTTCAATCTCTTGTCGTAACAATCTCCTCATTTCTCCCATAAAGGCTTCGATTTGTAAGTTTTGTTGATGATCCTCCTCATGAGAATGGTGAGACATTCTAAAAATCTTGCAAGAAAAATCCTCACAAATAATAATCACTCCACTCACACTCAAATTTCTCACAGTTGAGGTTTACCCTCGTTACCCCTCTTAAGGTTCTTATTGAATTTACTTGAATAATTATCAAGTGAGAATGTGATTTTCACAACTAAAACTTATCAAATAATTTTTTTGTTATTTTAAGTTGTGAAATTTAACGAACCAAGGAATAAGAGAAGATAACAACTTGAAAGAAAGACAAGTAGAAATAATAGTGAACTAGATGAACCATGGAATTTTATCCAAGGTTGATTGAGAAGAACTTTGTTGATGAATATTTCGGCAACCTGGATCACAAAAGAAAAGAATATTAGATCTCAAAGGAATCACAACTTCAAGAAAAGATTTTTTTTTTTTTGGTTCACTTCTTTTTCTTTTTTTCTTTTTTAATATTCGGCTAGCACATTTTTTTTTGGCCTATTTTTTTCACGTTTTTTTTTCCAATGGATAAAGTAAAAAAAGAAGTGGAGATGAGAAGCTGACTTCTTAAATTCCACACTAACTGCTGGGAACCTTGCCAACCTGTGACAAAACCCACTAACAAAAATGTGAATCTTGAATTATAAAATCAAAACCCACTACTAGGAACCTTGCCAACCTGTGACAAAATCCGCTAACAAAAATGTGAATCTTGATTTGCAACCCTTAGAATGGCTCTAATACCAAATGATGTGAATCCAATCCAAAATGATTAGGAACACTTAGAAAGTTGCCCAAGATATGTTTAAGGGATGCTAGTTTGGATTGGTGTACACCTTGACCCACTATCTATAAAGAGATAGGAACCTTGGTATAAAATGCCACAACCAGTTACAACAAATTGGTTGATAAGTTTTGAACGCCACAAGTGTTGGAAGAAAACTTGGTAAGTTCTTAAGTTCTCAAAGAATCCAAAGATGAGATAAACTCACAATTTTTGATTACTCAAAGCTTGCTAAAAATAGTACAAAAGATGCCTATTTATAGGCTACAAAAAGTCTTAAACAGTCCTAAATATCCTTGTCTAGAAATTAGAAAAAAATAAAGATTGACTTTGACTCACTCATTCCTAGACTAGACTTGATAAGACCAATAAGAAAATATGCATTTTAATCTATTAATTACACATCATTCTAGATAATATATTGGCTAAAATAAGGACACATTGGAATGGTGTGTTGGCCAAGTGTTGGAATTCTTGAATTCATGTAGACGTATACACCTTGAGCTAGTTTCCAAAACTTCATTAAATACTTCTTTGACTTAATTTTTAACCATGAACTTTCATTCTCCAATGTCTTAAAATGGATGATTGACCATTGAATTTGAAGTCTTCCACACTTGACTACTTGAATAATTGATGGGCTAGAATTTGGACCAACTTTAGGACCAAAATTAATATTTGACTTAGATTAAATACACTTTTGAACTTAGGCTATCACTTCATTGAATTAAATGTGAAGTTGGGGCCGAGTTCACATCATTGGCCGAGTTCCCATCTTTGGCCGCTGAGTTCATATCTTTGGCCACTGAGTTCGCATCTTTGGCCGTCGAGTTTACATCTTCGGTCACCAAGTTCACGTCTTTGGCTCCAAGTTCACATCACTCGGCTTTTTAATTGCCTTTCAACCTTCTTAGCCACGTGCACTATCTCTTCAATGGTCAAGTAATGATGCAATTCTACTATATTGGCAATTTCTTGATTCAATCCTCCTAGAAACCGAGCCATGGTTGGCTCAAGATCTTCTTCTAAATTTGCCCTAATCATAGGTACCTCCATCTCTTTGTAATATTCATCGACAGTTTTGGACTCTTGAGTGATTTCTTGAAATCAATTATACAACTCTCAGTAGTAATGGGGTGACACAAATCTTTTGCACATAACTACATTCACTTGTTTTCAAGTGTTGATGGGTCTTTCTTGGTTTCTTCTTATAGAAACAACCAATTGGTCCCACCCAATAATGGTATAATTTGTAAACTCAACTGCATCCAACTTAACCTTTTTCTCTTCTGAGTAGTTGTGAATATTAAAGATAATCTCTACCTTCTTTTCTCATTCAAGATAGTCTTTCGAATCACTTCTGCCTTGAAAGGGTGGAATCTTCAACTTAATACTCTCAAGGTCTTTATCAACTTTTGAAACATCCCCTCTCCTTGGGGTGTTATGGGATGCCTCTTATTCATCTTCTCTGTAAGCCTCCTCCTCTTTGAACATGGGATTTCAGTGTGTTCATTGAAATTGAGAAGCTCCCTTAGTTCTTTCTTTGCTATTAGATTGCAAAGCCAATAACCTTTCATTTATTGTTTCCATCATAAGGTTCAACCTCACTAGATGTTCCCTTAAGGCTTTTTTATCTAATATCTCATTTGGTACTTGTACCATGGTTGGTTTAAGTGTTGGAAAAAGATATGTGAAGTATCCTCACAAAACCCTTTTTCCCCTACCCAAAACCTATACTATGCACAACCCGAGTGTTTCTCTCTCTCTCTTTTTTGTTTTTTTTTCTTTTATACTTTGATGAAAATCACTCAAGCCTTTTACCTCTCAATTCACAATTTAAAGTTCTTAATTGAGCTTTCAATAGCACTCCAAAATTGTCAATGTGTTACATTTGAGACATAAAGAAAGACAAAGTAAAGAAACAAAGAAAACACAAGAACAAAAGCAAAAATGACTTGCACAATAAGAGATTTTCATGTATTAGGATTCCAAATGCTGATCAGAGTATGATTCCTGATCAAGGTAGGAATTTGGGTTAGAGTAGGAGTCGTAATTAGAGTAGGACGCTGGAAAGGAGAGTAGGAGTCTTAACTGGAATAGGATTTCTGGTCATAATAGGATTCCAGGTTAAAGTAGAAGTTGTAGTTGGAGTAGGACACTAGAGAGTAAACTAGGAGTCATAATTAAAATAGAATTTTTGGTTGAAGTGGGAGTCGTGACTGGAATAGGATTCCTTGCCAGAGTAGTATTCCGGGTTAGAGTAGGAGCTGTGAAACCAATTGGGAATCAAACAACTCAATCAAAGTTCTTTTACAAAACGGAAAGAACAAAATTCAATTGTCATTTGGATTAGACAAACAAAACCCAATCCAACTGGCAAACGAATAGACAACCCACTTACAATGGGATTTGGGTTTAAAGATGCAATCCCTTTAGGAAAAGAATTTAGAGTTAAAATTAGATTGCAACTTATATAAATTGGGCAAAAAAGAGAAGATCAATTAATGACTGAAATTTTTGGCGTCAATAACCGAGTTTGGAGTAGAAGAGAAATTCAACAATTCACGAATCAAGATTAAACAACATGAGGATCAAAAATCAATCAAGAATAACTGTGCATCTTTTCTTTCTTGCTTCTTCTTTCTTTTCCTTTTTTTTTCTTCAACCAAGTCTCTTCTTTCTTTCTTTTTTTTTTTTGAACCAAACTTGTATTTTTTTCACGGCAATAATAAAAAGGAAAACAATGAAAGATTGAAAGTTGATAATGAATTCACAAAAAGCAACAAGAACAAAGAACAAAAATCACAAATGGGGATCACAAGTTGGAAGAAATAAGGATGATAAAACAAGAAGCAACAAGAACAAGGATTAAACAAAGACAAGAATAACAAATAAACACAAATAGGATATGAACAATTCTAAGGGTTACCCAAATTGCTCTGATACCAAATTGACGTGAACCCTTAGGGAACTTGTCCTAAAACCCCACAACTTGAATCGATGGCCATCAAGGCTATTAAACTTGCAATTTTACATAAAATCAGTGGAGGGTTTACAAAATCAGATCGTAAATTTGTAAGATCCTACAAATTATAAAAATAATACAATAAATATATTATATATAATATATGTTTAATTTATAAATTATAAACTTGTTCAAACTTATAAAAAGTACACAAATTTCAAATCCATTCCATACATGTCTTCACAATCACACCTAGAAATTAATAACAATCACAATTCATTGACAACCATGCATAATAAAAGTTAATTTCCAAATGATCACACAATCATTCAATTCACACATAATTGAACAATACCATAGAAAAATAGTTCTATCATTCATGTCCTCATCACACTTATAAGTCACACATCAAAGTTACAAAAATTAAAATGGTAATTTGAAAACCCACATTACATGCCTTAACTTGAAAGCAATCTCTATACCATTAATAATTGAAACTAGTAAAGTGTTGCTCATCATCATAAGATATCCATTAAGTAAGCGTAAGGGTGTTTCAATTTGTGGTATGAATATAGTTGGAGAAATGGAAAACATGTTCTCATTTTTTAACTTGTGCTTTTTATTGCTTTTGTAGTTTAGAAGAAAGAAAAAAGGAAGAAAACAAAAAATAGAGAAAAAGAAAACAAAGGGAAAAAAAAGTGAAAAAAGAGGAAGTGAAGCAATGTTGTTAAGCTCTAGAGTCAACTCGTATGATTTCACAAGTTCAAGATCCGACTCTAGAGTTCACCACGAGTTTACCATTTTCCAATTTTGAAAACGATCTGAATCGGGCTTTTAATTTTGGCTCTTAAACTCGTGAAATCGTACGAGCTGACTCTAGAGTTTAACAACCTTAAATTGACCTTTGTTCTAATGTAGAAAAAACCTTGACTCCAGCCCAATAATGTGGATTGAAACCTTGGTATAACTATGGATTGAAGCAACACCACAAGTTAAGAGAACAAGTCTTAAATTGATAAGTCGCAAGAGTAGTACAAGAACAATTTTAATGCACTCAAAAAGTTCTCAAAAGAACTTGAATTGTGAATTCCTCACAAAATAAAAATTTTATTCTCTCAAAAATTGGATTCATAAGGAATGCTCCTCTTTTCCTTTTTATAGGACAAGAATTGGTCTAACTCTTACAAGAATAGAATCCTAAAGATATCGTATAATTGGTTGATTATATGTTCTATAAGAATCCAACCTCTGAATCTAATCGTAAACTGATTCTAAATGAAAAGTTTAGCCTCAATAAAATTTGGGAATCTTTTTAGAAAACTCCTAAAAATGTGGCCTCACTAATCACTAGTATTAGACTCTTCTTTAAATTAATCTTATTAAATGAACCTATTAAGTTTCTTTAAGTCTTTCAACTCTAACCCTTTTCATTGACCCATGAGCACCTTTGAAGTCGATCATTGAACAATTTTTGAAACCTAAATCTAAACTCATAATGGTACCAAAAATATTGACCATCATAGACTAGGATTCACATCAGTTTGCGTGACTATGTCAGCAGTGGCTTGAGGTAGAGGTGGCTGGGGGGTGGTGGAGGTGACTAGGGTTTCTAGAGAATTGATTCAAAAATGGCAAGACTAAAATTCTCAATTAATACTACTTATATAATTATTGTTTTCTTTTACACACACAAATACAACATCACACACACAGAATGGTTAATTTGAAATGTAGTTGGGCATACTCACAACTTATTTTGTTCAAATGTTGTATTTGCTGTGGATAATCCTATGTCTAGAGAAGCAGATTAAAACCTCCACCGAGAATGCATATATTTGATATATTAAAACCTGCACCAAACAATGTGAATATATACTTTTGAAAATCTATGGAACAAACAATAATATTTGTCCTTTTGCATAATGTTATTGTTGTTACTGTTTGAGCTAAAATAGTCCACACAAATAATGCATTTATTAGTACTCTAGCTTGTGAAAAGAACAAACATACATTTACGATTTCATATTGATTTGCACGTAGGCATCTCATAAATGGATAAGTGAAACTTCATGTGCCTAACAAAACAGAGTTACAAGAGCAAAAGTTTACCTCTTTTGTTGTTTGATTATCATATGATGTAATAAACAATATTCTGATTTCTCACGGTCTGGGGGGGGAGGAAATCAGTGCATCTTCATTTATGAGACCACTATTTGGTCAATGCAAATAAATCCAATTCTAAATGAAAACTAAATGGTAGTTTTTTTTCCAAAGAAACGATAATTATATTTAATTCCAAATTGAAACACACATACAACTTTGCCCACTAGCTGTGAAGACCTTAATTCTCTCAATGAGACTAAGTGTAAGAATATAGAATTCTCAAAGAATGGGAATTCTATACAGCTTGCAAACTATTTGGATTTGCTTAATATATGAGACCAAAGAGAATACAACATCACCAAGGCACAATAAAATTCATAACCCTTCTTGATACCTATGCTCCTCATTATTTATCTTTTTGTCATGGTTAGTGACCAATAAATTCAGTTAATAGTTCCTAGTCACACCCCTTAGATTGATTCCCTCTCCATTTTTCTCACATCTTGAAATTCAAACCATTTTGCCAAAGCAAGATCTACAACTAATTTTTCTTCTGTCCATTTTTTTTGAAAGATCCACAAACTCCTTGTTTTCTAGAGCATCTATAAGATATATACTGTTAGTTCAACTCTATTTTGCCATTGATTGTCCTTTTTCCCATTGTATATTTGAAGCCACCACTATTGAAACCTTAAACCTTCTTCTATTGGATTTTCCCACATTACAGGAGCTATTTTCCACACCATTTTTGCCCTAGGACAGTAAAGCAGGACATGATCTAGGTTCTTCTCAATTTCTCCACACATATTACAGATAGGATCTTCTTAAATACCTCCTCTCAATAACTAATCTTTTGTTGGGATAATGCCATGCCAACATCTCCACAAGAAATGTTTGAGCTTCTCTTTAATGCCTAACTTCTAACTACACTTCCAGACCATTTTCATTGCTCCCCTTGTTGAGCTGCTCTCGGCTTGTTTATTCTTGCGACTAACAAATAGTATTGAACTTCTAATGCTTCATAACACAAACAAGCTACCCAGCGAGTGAAACAACGTATGGAAGAAGGAATTGGAACCCAGCATTAGCATTAGAAGTAAAATCAACAACCCCAAAATAATTCAATTTTTATCAATCCCCACAATCTGCTAAATAGGGTTGCCAACCTACACAACGCAAATTAAGCATGTTTTAAGAACAATCAATTTTATTTCTCCATTAACACACCATTAATCATCACTGGAAAAAAAAATCTCCATTCACAGTACAAAAGCCAAATACAGAATAATCAATTATCACCAAAAAAAAAAAAGTTTCAAATTTGCATTTCAAATGGGACTCACCAAAAATGAAGGTGTGGCGGCAGCAACTGTTGAGTTGTGGCGATTGAAGGTGGAGTGAGGAGGGAGGTCCGACGGCAGCAAATGAAGAATGTGGTGAAGAGAGGTGCGGATGCAAGGGGAAAATGTGATGGAGGAGGGCAGTATGGCGCCTTGAGTTGGTTACGGCCGAAAGGGTTGGGTTCCTGGATATCCGACTATTTTTGGAATTCTAAATCTTCAGTGCTGCATGACAGATAGAGGTCGTAGCCGATGAAGGTTTAGTGACACCTACAAGAAGGACTATCTTGCAATACCGCAACTACACATCCTTCCATCATCCTTTGTCTCAATCCCCAATAGCTAAAGTACTCGAATGATTCAACCTTCCAATCACTCTCTTCATTAAATTTCATTTATCATCACTACTTCAATTTCAATTGGTTTTCATAACCAATCTTCCTTCTTGCTCAGTTCTACCCAGTTTAGTTTGATTTCTATGTTTATTGCATTTAGTATTATTTTGGATTGGGTAACCATGATTTTTTCTTTTTTTTTTCCAAAATGTAACACTTTATTAACTTTAGAAACAAAGTTAACAAGTACAAAAATGAACCAGCTAGTGTGGACCCTCGTTAACTTTGTATATCCGTTAAGGCAACCTTCGAACTAGTCTTGCTCTTCTATATTATAGTAAGACATGCTCCAAGGTTTCATTTAGCTTACCACACATATTGCATGTGGGATCCTCTTGAATGCCTTGCTTGATAAGTTGATCCTTAATCGATAGAATGCCATTCCAATATCTCCAGAGAGAATGCTTAAGTTTCCTTTTGATGCCTAACCTCCATGTATTCTGCCAAATTTCTCTCATTGTTCCCCTTGATGTGTTGCTTTAAGCTTTGTTTGGATTCCTCATCTGTTCCTGTATTAGCTCCTGGTATGCTGATTTAACAGTGTAACTTCCTTGCTTATTTGGTTGCCAAAATGAGCTTGTGCCTCTTCCCTCTCTGATCAATTAGGATAGAAAATGATGCTTGTGTAATTTTCCTTCCTTGACTACTAGGAATCCATGAATGATCCCATGTTCTGATAGATTTTCGATCTCCACTTGAAAGAGTGCCCCTCTTTGTATAATGTATCATGCTCATAGCCAACTCTTCAATAGCCAAGAGGAGTTATCTGTTTTAGGAGCTGTCAATAAGCCCCTTTTCAGGAAGTATGTAGCCTTCATGACCTTACTCAAAAGAAGGTTGGGTTGTGTGAATAGTCTCCGCAACTGCTTAACTATCAAAGCATCATTAAACAACTTGATGTTCTTGAAGCCAAGCCTCTCTTCCTCTTTAGGAACAGTTAAATCCTTCCATGCTTTCTAATGGATTTTTGGCTTCCATTCTATTTTTTCTCCCCACCAAAATACGGTTATATTTCTAACCATATCTTAACGGATATTGCTAGGGAGTTTGAAGCAGGCCATAAAGTTTGTTGAGAGAGCATGTATCACAGCTTTGATTAGTATTTCTTTACCTGTTAGGCTAAAGAATCTGTTCTTCTACCCTTTTATACTCTTTTGCACTTTCTCCACTACATAAATGAAAAACTCATTTTTAGATCTTCCTATATGCATAGAAAGACCTAAATATTTTGCATTCTTTATATCTTTGACCCATCTAGAGTTTGGCATATGTCTTCTTTGTGCTCTTGGGACATGTTCCTGCTGAAGAAAATTGAGAACTTGTCAAAGTTGACCGATTGGCCTGAGAACCTACTATACTTGACCAATAGTGCATTAATCTTCCTTGCTTGTTCTACATCTACTTCACAAAGTAAAAGAGAATCATCTGCAAACAAAAGGTGAGTGATTAAGGGTCCATTCCTATACACTTTCATTCCCCTATATTCACCTTGAATGCTAGCTTGTTGAATCATATTCATAAAAGCTTCGGAGATGATTAAAAACAAATAAGGTGAAATTGGGTCTCCCTACCTTAAACCCCTTGTAGGCTTGATATACTCACATTGTTCCCCATTGATGTTAATTGAAAGTGGAAGAGGTAATGCAATGCCTAATCCAATCTATGAAAATATAGGAAAACCTCATTTTCCTAAGTACTTCACACAAGAAAGTCCATTCTATTATATCATAAGCCTTAGCCATATCAAACTTTAGTGCCATGTACCCTTTATTTCCTTTTGCCTTAGAGTATAGAGTATGGACGCATTCATGAGTTACAACCACATTATCTAAGATTTATCTTCTCGGAATGAAAGCTGCTTGGTTAGGACTAATGCATTGATGGAGGCATATTTTTAATATTTCAGCCATAGCTTTAGATATAATTTTGTACACTATATTGCACAAACTAATAGGCCTATTGTGTGTAATTGATGTGGGGTTCCTAATTTTTGGAATTAGGGTTTTCATTGTATGATTCATTTGCTTGAACATTTTCTTTTGGGAGAAAAAATTTCTTACAACATTGCAAATATCTACTTTAACTACATCACAATAAGATTGGAAAAAAATAAGGGTCATACCTTCAGGGCCAAGAACTTTACTGGGATGCATTTGAAATAGTGAATTCTTAATTTCCCCTTCTTCTATTGGTCTTATCAATCTTTGGCTCATGGCTTGGGTAATGGACAGTGGGATACATTGGAGCCCTTTCTATATGTTTGGTAGAGTTGATATAGTGAACAGCTGCTTGTAGAACCCCATTATCTCTTCCTTAACCTTTTCCTGATATTCACAAATCCTGCCATCTCCTCTCGTCAGCTTTTCTATAGTATTCTGCCTCTGCCAGCTCACTGTGCTTACAAGGAAGAACTTCGTGTTTTTGTCATCTTCTTGAAGCCGTTGGATTCTAAACTTCTAACTCCAATATTGTTCTTCCTCCTGATAAGCTATATTCAGTTCAGCTTTCAACAAGCTTTATTCTTTCTAGTTCCTCCCACCCCCTTGATATTGCATCTATTCCATCATTCTTTTGAGTTTCGATATTTGCTTGGCAGAATTAAATTCATTGTTCTGGCTCCATTGTAGAAGAGTCATCCGGCATTGTTTAATCTTTGAACAAACTTGATACAATGGAGCTCCCATTTGTGGCTTTCCCCGTGCTTGGTTGATGATCTCTTTGGCCTCTTTCTTTTTAGAGATAATGTCCAAAAAAGTCCCTCACATATTGACGAATGAGCTTTTTAGTACCTCAATTCCAAATTGAGACAATATCGTCTCTCACATTATATAAACAAACCATTTTCGTCCCTCACATTATATAAACGAACCATTTTCATCATTCACATTACATAAACGAAACCATTTTAGTCCCCCAAATCACGTGTAGTGTAATGTGAGGGACGATTTTGTCTCATTTTGAAATTGAAGGACTAAAAAGCTCATTCCTCAATATGTGAGGGACCTTTTTGAACATTATCTCTTCTTTTTAATCTATCTTTTATCAAAAGTAAACCTCCTTTTCCTTTGTTTCCCTTTGGGAGCTGTGTTCATAAGTAGTAGTGAGTGGTCTAAGACTTGTCTATCAATATGTAGCACTTTGGTTCTTGGATTTTCCAATATCTAGCTAGGAGCACCAAAGAACCTATCCAACCTTTCCTCCACAAAACCGTTGCCCTCTCTATTATTGGCCCAAGTGAAGCTTTTTTCAACAAACCAATATTCCCCATTTCCATTCTTCTTATAAAACTTTTAAAAGCTGCAAAACTTACCTCAACTCTAAATCTATCTCCTCTCTTTTTCTCTTGCCTGATTAAATCATTAAAGTCATCCCTAAGGAACCATCTTTCTCCCCAAGCTTGTTTTTGTCTCTCTAGGTACCTCTATTGTTCTTCGCAGACACTTGGGTCTGTACTAGCAAAAATGAAGACTGCCAAAAAATTGCTAGCCTCCCTAGCCATTTGACATTCTAGTTGGAAGCAAAAACTTGTAGAGATAATCTTTAAAACTATGACATTTTCCGACCAATATACCAACAAACCTCCTATTTGCCCATTTGGCTCCACAATCCTTTATCAATCTTTAAATTGCAATCTTCTACAAGCGGTTGCTCTAAATTTCTATTCTTCTTTATTTCTGAAAGAAACACTACGTCAGGTTGGTGGAACTTTAGTACCTCTCTAAGTTGGGAAACTATAGAGGGTTTGTCCAAACCTTTACAATTCCACACACTAGTCTTCATGATTCTAGCTGGGCCCAATTTAGGTTGAATGTCCCCACCTTCATCTCATTGCTTGGATTTTTCCATGCATGTCTTTGCTTTTTATTGCTCATATCCCCATCAACATCCCCAACTGAATCTTCTTCTTGCAATTCCCACCTCATTTTTCTTCCAAAAGTTGATGCTACCTTCAGTAATTTCTTTATGATTTCAGTACCTTTTCCTTTTTTGTTGACAATTTTTACCCATCTATTTTTCTGCCTTTGATCTCTCCTTTTTCCACCAATTTTCACTATTTTGTCACTTGTTGTCCCTTTACTTTCTTTGGCCTTCAACTGAATGCCCTTTATCTCACACAGTATAGGCACATTAACTAGTTCCAGTGGCTGCATTTCAAACCCTCCTCCACTTGTTCCAGAATTTTTTTCATGGTCTATTTCTTCCCTTGCATCACCAACAAGTGCCAGCCTCTTTCTAGTTTCTTTCTGTAGCAGTGAATTTTTTTCCTTCGACCTGCACTTGTTGCTTGGTTATTGGAGGTTCCCTTGCTGAGCTAAACAAACTAGAATGGCATTAATCTCCCCCTCCAACCACATATCTTCGTCCATTGTTCTTTGCATACTATTTGCTTATCTGTCTCTTCTCTGAGGTCAGTGTCTTTGTTTGTCGGCCTCTCCTCACTACCTTTTTGTTTCTCCTCTATCAGCCCACTGATCTTCCTTTCATTTTCAGTCTCAACCGATCTAGGATCTAAGATTAGCACAACACTATATTGTTGCTCTATCCTGTTGGGAACCCTTGGCTCACCTAGATCTTCTCTTTTCTCACCCTCTCCTTCAAGTTTGTCTTAGTCCCTACCGCTTTCAGCCACTCCCCAAATTGGCCTTCCTTTTAAGCATTTTGTCTGTATTCTTCCCTCCTCATAGAACACATACGATCAATATGTCCAACACTCCCACAGTAATGATGAAAAGAAGCTAAATTTTCATAATTAAATGAAATCCAACAAGATTGCCCATTAAGCTTTAAAATTGTGCCACGCAAGAGAGGCTTACCAAGGTCTACCTTTGCTAAAATTTGTAAATGTCTTCCATTTTTGCTGCCCAAATCAGACACCCGCATCTAAGACTTGTTAAAACAGTCTCCTAATTTTGTTGCCCATTTCTCTAGTGATCCACTAGAATGGAAGGTTCCAAACTTGAATCCACAAGTCAACCAATTGGAAGTTACTAGGGTGTAACTTCAACTGCTCAGACCACTCTCTAAGAACAATATATTGTTGATCAAATGTCCACCCTTTGCCATGTAAAACTTTGAATTTGTCCTCTTCATTCTTGAAGACAAATTGGAAAAAATTGTCCCCCAGCTCCCTAATAAAAAAATGTGACTTAGCTAGCCATAAACTTTTGAGAGTGTTTCGTAGCATTGTGTAATTCACTTTCTTTTCTCCAAAAATTCTCCCAATTAGACTTCTAGCACCCTCTTCTTTGTTGGTTCGGACGTCCTTCTCAACCAGACTCACCCCTTCTTCTTCTTTCTTGGTAAGACTGATTTTTTGGAAAAGCCCTGTAACCTCTAGCTCATTCTCTTGATTGAAGGTACCCCATTGTCCATACCCAAATCCTCTTAACCAAAAACCTACGCAGCCTGCTAGAAGAAGAAAAATTAGTAAGACACAAGATGTGGATAGCAATTCAGTTCAAGGACTTGTAGACTTAGTGTAAGACTGAGAACAGGAAACGAAGAAGTAATCAGTGACAATCGACTCCTAGGACTTGAGAAAATCACACACATGGATAAATCAAGCAAGAAGAAACTCAAGAAGTGCTAGAGAAAAGACGAAGAAGTCACCTGAAAACTATGAACAGTATCAAGAAGGCGGCTGAAGCTCTCGAGTTTCTTCTCTTTGTTTGAAGAATAGTAGCAGAATTAGTTTAAACTCTTAACAGTGATTAACTACCTAACCAACACTCTTAGCCATATTTTAGATGTTTGGCGTGCTATTGACATCATATTTTAACTACCTTAATTTTATTATTTACTAGTTATAAACTTAAGACACGTCTGTCTCCTAAAAGGCACTAAAGTCCTCTACTACTAGAAAGGAACTAAACCTCATGCATATTATTTTGTTGGGAAATTCAAGTATGCTTTGTAAGATGGGCGATAAATCAAAAGTTTAGAAGTTTTCCCATCTATGGTATTAAAGAATGGATTTTTGAAGGAATAATAGAATAAATCCAAAATAGAGATAGGTTTTATCTATTGTTTATACTTGCACTATTGATGGAGGTAGAATTTCATTAGTTTGTTTTGTATTATTTCCATATAAAAAAAATCACTTTTAATTTGGTATAACTTTTTTTGAATTAAAAAGTACAGCACAATTAGTACATAATTAAATGTATAATTTTATATTTTTATTGTTATTTTTTTAAATTTAGCTTATACATTATTATTATTAGTAAGCGTAATACAAGAATTTTACACCAAAAGTGATTTTTTTTTTTTGTAATTTTTTTTTAAAAACTAAACTCTTTCTTATGGACGGGAATAGTATTATTTTAGTGTTTCTGCATTATAAACATTCATAATTTGACAATGTAAATCATTATTCAACCGTATTTGCGGATGTTTGGTACGACCAAAATGAGTTACATTCACTACAAGAAAAATGGGCTTTAGTGACGGAATTTGTAGTGACGAAAAAAAATATCGTCACTAAATATCACCTTTAGTGACCAAAACTTTTATCGTCACTATTTTATTGTCTACTCCAAATTTTTAGTGACGAATCACAAAAAGTCGTCACTAAAGAGTGTGGCGGGAAACTCTCCCGCTAAAATAGTCATAATTAGTGACGAGATTTCAGTGACGACATTTATTATCGTCACTAAAATAATCATTGTGACGAAATTTTATCGTCACTAAATTTTAATTCCTTTTAGTGACGACATCTTTTTCGTCACTAATGGAAATATGTTTTAGTGACGCAATTATTTCGTCACTAATTGCTTTTTTTTTCCAAACCAAACTAATTGTATTAAAGTAGAAATCCCCAATTAACACATTACATTAGTGTCCATAAAAATACTAAGTTTAAATAGACTTGCGTTAACACAAAGTACCTAACCCCAGTAAGGATTGGTTAAGGCCTAAACCTACTACTAATATATAATTTTTAATTAAATTTTTGATTATATGTATATGTGTGAAATATCAGTAATTAAAAAATAGAAATTTTTTTAGTGCATTATAAATATAATTTTTTGGTGTAAAAGAAAATTTAATTAGTAGGTTATGTGACAATGAAAAAGAAAATAGTTGTAATCTATTAATTCATTTTTTTTATACATAGGGTTGAAGTGTGTAATACTATTACATATGGAGATAGAAAAAATTTATTTTAGTGTATAATAAAACATAATATTATAAATTTGATGAAAAAATATATGTGTTAAGCTAATTAATTTGGGATAGAATAGATAAAATGTTTTGGGCTAAATTACTTGGGCCACAACTTATAAAGGATTGGGTTTGTTTTGGGCTAAATTGCTTGGGCCACAACTTATAAAGGATTGGGCTTGTTTTGGGCTAAATTGCTTGGGCCACAATTTATATAAGGATTGAGCTTGTTTTGGGCTAAATTACTTGGGCCACAATTGATATAAGGATTGGCCTTAATTTTTGTTTACTTAAGAATTGAGCTATGTAATTTACTTATTGAGCTGAAGTTAACTTTTGAAAAATATAATTCTTAAGTTTTAATAATTGTATTAAAACACCCAAATATATATACATTTGCCAAAGATTAGTTGACGATTTAATAGAGTATTTGTTTGTAGATACACTATCAACTCGAGAATGTACACATATATATGAATTTGACTACATTAGATGAATTTGCACATATAAGTTTAATCACTTTAAATATATAATTTTGTTAGTAGTAATAAGCACCTCAAGAACCCATTAGTTTACTAGTTTGACGATAAACCGGATTTAATAATATTATTAATTATGTTTGTTGTATTCATAGTTTATAACTAATAAGATGTTTTACTAAATTAGCCATTTTTAACAGATGGAGAGAGAGGAGAAAATGTAAAATATTTTCACTATTTTAATTAAATTTAGCTCAAACCACAAAGCAAAGCCTCACAAGAACAATATTGCTCGCCATTTGACTAACAAGAAATGGCTCAAAATTGTATTTTAGTGTATAATATTATTAAGTATGGAGATATAAAATATTTGCTTTGGTATACAACGAAATTGAATATTATAAATTTTAATAACAACATATGCATTGGGACATATATAGTTTCAAACTAATTATAGCCATTAATGTAATATAACAACACAAGTAGTGATTAATACATGTACATATATAGTGAGACGTATAATGTATAACAAAAGTAGTAGATACTTAGATAGTTATACTCCTTTGTTCCAAAAAAGGAGTTCGGTTTTACTAATGTACAACTTTTTCTTGTTAGTCAACAAAATGCAAGTGCAACTAATTTCCTCATTAAAGGTATTGTATGTCATACACCCTTTTATGTAATCTATTTCTTTAAGCGTATTTTGGATATTTTATTGAATAATCAGTATGCACTTTTGAAATAGTGGATATGTTTTGAGACAAACACTTTTTTTCTAGAACAAAGGGAGTATCTATTAATTGGGCTTATGTTATAAGAAATAAGGTTTGGGCTAAACAAATATTTTATTGAGTCAAACTTAGCTAATTTGTATTATGACACTTAATTTCCATTAATTGTATGTTGACACCCTAATAGTTATATATTTGCTATATAATTTTACTTAAAGTACATAATCATTTAGCATTAAAATACACTATTAACTAATAGCCTTCTTTGATCAAGAATTATGATTGGGTTACACAATTTATTCACTAGACCGAAGTTAGCTAATTTGTATTATGACTCGTAATTTTTAATAATTGTACTAAGACACATAATACTTATGAATTTGTCCACATAATTTTACACTAACAAAAAAAAAAACCCTTCTTTGATTGCCACCACTTATATAATGATTCGAATTGTTTGGCTAAAGATAATAATTGGACTATGTAAGTTATTCATTGGGACTAGCTTAACTTTTTTAATTTATGGCTCTTAATTTTTAATAATTGCAAAATACACCCTAATATATATGAATTCGCCTACATTATTATACTTCAAACATAGAGACTTTTTAAATACACTATAAATTAATTATAATTGAATTTCTTTGGCTAAAAATAATTAAATTTATTTTTCCTTACGCCAAACTTAGCTTACTTATATTATAACTTTTAATTTCTAATAATTGTAATAGGATACTCTAATATTTTTGTTTGTCCATATAATTGTACATTAATCGCAGAGTCTTTTTAGTATTACAATACATTATTGATTAGTACTAACACTACAAAAAAAATTGACTTTTAGTGAAGGAAAACATTGTGACGAACAAAAATCTCATTATAAATTTTAATAACAAGATATGTATTGGCCCATATAAGTAGGGATTTGATGAAATAAAATATTTTGCCCTACATTGATTGTTCACAACTTATATAATGATTGGATTAATTGGGTTAATGATAATGATTGGACTAATTGGGTTAAGGATAATGATTGGATTATTTAATTTATCCATTGGGCTAAATTTAACTTTTTAAATTTATGCCTCTTAATTTTTATTAATTACACTAAAACACCCTAATATATATGAATTTGCCTACATTATTTTACTTCAAGAATTGAGTCTTTTTTTTTTAGATACACTATCAATTAATGGTAATAAAAAATTTTGACATTTATTACAACTATATTTCTTTATAAGCAAATAAAGAATAAAAAATATATAGTTTCAAACTAGTTACAGTCACTAATATAATATTATAACCACGTAGTGGTTAACACATATATATATATAGTTAGATGTATAATGTATAAAAAAGTAGTAAATACTTATACAATTATACTCTATTTGTCCCAAAAAAAGAGTTCGGTTTTACCAATATACAACTTTTTATTTATAGTCAACCAAATAGAGGTATAACTAATTTTATACCATTAATTTCCTCATTAATGGTATTAGACATCAATACACCTTTTAATGTATTCTATCTCATTAAGGTATTTTTGGAAATTTTGTTAAAAAATTAGCTTTGACTTTTGAAACTATACTCTTTTTTGAGAAAAAAATTTGTTTTGAAATTGAATTCTTCTTTTGGGATAGAGTGAGTATATATATATAGTTAGGATTAAAATCTATAAAGTTAATACATATATATAATAGTTATGTAGTTATAATAAAAGTAATTATTACAGAGCATAAGTAGTTTAGTACATATATACATATACGTTTAATATACATAATTTCTTTAAACTCAACATGAAAATGTAAATATTATTTTTTAAAAAATTATTTTAAAAATAATTTTTTAGCCATTTAATAACAAATTAATATTTTAAAATTTAATTTAAAAAATTCAAATCAGAATTTTATTAAATTAATATAGTATTATAGAGTGAAAAATTAATTATCACATAAGTAAATTTTTTAATAATTTATAATTAAATAAAAAGTTGAATGCTTAAAACACCAAAACGGGGGAAAATGAATTTGGGGAAGAGGGAAAAGCCGGAGGCGCTAAAACAAATTTTCACTTTTCCTAACACTTAACAAATTTTCAATCGAACACTTGGTCCTCTCAAAATCCTCTTCCTCTTTCTTAAAATGTAAGAATAGAGAAAGCTTGTCCACAATTTCAAGCATTTGAACCTTGATTTCCACTCATCACCGACGGCCACCGAAAGAGAAAGCTCAAGGTCGATGCTTGGTTCGGTCTCACAAGGCCATTGCCGCTATCCGCATCGCCTCAACCACGCCAATAATCTTATCAATGGCGCCTCAAGGGTTAGCGCTAGGAGATGCGATTCGCCTATGCTCATTTTCGATTGCAAACGAAGTCACCGATTTCATTGCAAAGACTTCGACTTCGTGACGTGCACTCGGATCTTCCTCATCCGTGAAGCTCGTAGGGTCGCTTTCCTCAGTCCGTAGCTTTCAAGTTAAGTGTATTTTGTTGACAAGTTTCGAGTTTGATGATTCCGTGATTGGGTTGTGAATTGTGATTGAACCGTGTGTGATTGGTCCGTGATGGTTGTAATTTGTGGAGAAATTGTTGTCATTTGTAGAGTTAGTTGGCTTGGTGGTGTTTGGGTGTATAACTGCTTGACAAAACGCCCAAAGAAACTTGGGTATTCCTTAAATGAATTTAAAATTCATTCAACTCATCATTGTCACTCTTTTTACATGTACGCATAAATTGTCGCTTTCTCCATCATTCTCTTTACAACTTTGGGCTGTGTAGCGGTTGTACCGCTGTAGTAATAAAGTTAAAATACGGAACACATTCCATTCGAATATTTATATATGTGTGTATACACGCCATACTTTCTGCCTTAATAAAAAGTTTATCACCTTATATATAAGAGACTTAAAGCTAAAATAAATAGGTGAGGTGTTCTTTGATTGGATTTGATGTATCCAATCCATGTAATTAAGTTAGAATTTATAGGGTTCTTCTTAATCACTTAAAATATAGACTTTCGGCTCTTCGGTTTATGGGGAAGACATGTATGTATTATGGTAAATTCCAAGGCATAAAGTGACTGAATTTATATATAATTAATGGGGCCGGATATTTTTATGAAACAAAGTGCTTCCTAGCGTTTTTCTCCTTATCACCCACTACACTGTTTTGTCACCAATTTCATTCATTCATTCATTCATTCATTCATCTCCTCCATGTCATGTACTCGTGTCTACGGCAATTGCAATTCAAAATATTTGTCCTCTTTGATAGCATTGACTTCAAAATAAGGACCATTGAGCTTGATGGAAAGCGAATCAAGTTGCAAATATGGGATACAAAGCAGTCAAGAGCGGTTTCAAACTATCAAAACAGTGCATAGTTGTTTTTTTTTTAATTAGATTTTGAGGTTTAACTGGTACTTCTTTGATGGCATATGGTGGAAGTTTGGTCCTTTTATGCATTGGCTTTTCTTTTGCCTCTTTGTTGGATTTCTTTTTTGACACTTTTGAGTGGGTATGTGAGCTATATAGTGTTGTTTGTCCTGGTATTTTATGGCGCTCAATCACATCTTGGCAATATGATCATATTGGTTTATGTGCATATTTGAAAGTAGCGGCCTTAAGTAAGCTTCATTTTCTTATAAAATGTCAAGAATTGTCCGCCTCCATGTCCTATCTAAACTGGTTGACCCTTACCCTGTATGTAACGGCTACCATAGTGGCTTTAGTTGTGCATACAAATCAGAGTAGGACTAATATTTATAAGTGTTCGTTGAATGCTCTCATCACATTTTGAGGTGTTGGCATATGGAGAAGGGAAGACAAACAAAGATTTATTCTATTCTCACGCCATTGTCTCAAGTCAATTGATTCATGGAGAGGTATTCCTCCGTAAAAATGAACGCTATTCTTAGCACATGCCTCTCGGATGATGGGATGGTTTATGTTACAATTGTGGGAAGTATATTTGATTCTTTTCCAATGAAAAACTTCCTCTAGTAGATCATTAGGTGCGTGTTCAACATAAGATATATGGCATTAACAAATGAGTGGTTATCTTGAGATATCTAACTCACATTGCGAAGCTTCTACCTTCTATAGATTAATTAAGTCTTCGTAGTCGATGCGTGATGTTGATTCAAATTTTGTAAATAGACATTCACATCTATGTTTGATTTCACTTTTATTTCCAAACAAAGAACTTCAGAATCATATGCCGCTCAATATCCATTTCCTTCCTATTGCTCGCTTTATTGCCTCGAGCTACGTATTGGTTTGCCTTACACACAAATATAATTTTAACAGTGACAGTGAAGATTCTAAAGATGAGCCGGTCATTGGACTTCAAACTCACTTGATGCCTCATGTTGGTTATCTGGAGGGCGCACTTTCTGAGCTAACTAGTAACTGACAACTTGCAACCATGGTATGATGTACCCAAGTGAAATTGGTTCTCAGCTTGTAAATTTGATTTATCAAGTAGGCAAGCATGGATATCACTCAAAGCATGATATCATCTAATTGTCTATGATTGACATTTCTCTCTGGCCTATTTACACTACTGTTCTCATTTAGTTGGTTTTTGTTCATGTACATGAATTACTTTTGTCGTCCTCATGCTATAATGACGAGTTGTAATTTTTTTCCGTAATGTTGCCTTTTGGTGTTACTTTCTGCGTCTTAGTGTTTAAGCACAATCTTGGTTTCTGGATTGTGATTTTATCTTGTAAAAGCCTTCTCTGACATCTTTTATAGCTTTTCATGTTTGTGAATTTTAGTTTACAGATGTAAAACATTCTATCTATTCTACCTCAACTCTCTGGTCAACATGTCCACTTTTCCTATTTTGCATTTTTTATATTTTGGATTTACTAACTTTTTGTTTTGATTAATAGGAAGAAATAAGAGGCCAAGTAATGGACTTGGAAATAGGTTTGACGAATGAAAATGAGAAATTCACCTCTAATCTTACCCGATGCATAAATATGCGTAAACAAAACGCGAACTGGATAGAAAATTTGATATGTAGTACCAGAGGAGAATGTAAGTAATTTGATTCTAGCTGTAAGGGAAAATATATTTAGTAAAAATAATCTATATATAAGCAGATTCAAAAACTTTATGTAGGAAAAGATGGGATTAAAAAGGGTGAGTGCTAAGAGTCTGCTTGATTCTTAAATTCTGAGCTACAAGAATTGGGCGTAAATTTTTGATTTTTTGTAATTTTTTCGCATTGGTGCCTAAGGTTCAAAGTCGACTTTTTTTCTCTCTTTGTCGATTACCTACATTGTCCGGAATGTGCTATCCAATAGTTGGATTGTAGGAATGTTCAACTAGATTTACTTGAACACCTTGTTCGCACCTTACACAAATGATTCCATGTTTTGTATACTTGGTTTATCTCACAATATCTCATGTTGATGGCCTAGTATTATCAAATTGGTTTGTAATTGAATGAACTATAATGTTGGAGTAGGGATACTATCGACAAGAACGATTCAGGTTTGTACTTCTACTTCATAACTTCTTTAGCCTTATAATGTTGATGATGTTATATTCCATTTGATGTAACTGGTGTGATTTTTGGGGTTTAGGCCGGCAATCTTTCCTGAACACTTCAAAGTGGATTGAGGAGGTTCGCACTAAGAGAGGCAGTGATGTCATCATTGTCCTTGTTGGAAATAAAACTGACTATGTGGATAAGAGGTAATGAAAATTAGCCATCTTTTTGTGTTTGGATGAAATAAAATTGCATTTCTGTTGTATGGACTCTCAATATAAGGCAAATTGTTGTATCGTAAAAGTTCCTTTCTGTTTTGGGTTTACTGTTGTTTTTAAAGTGGATTGAAGTTGTGAATTTGTGGGATTTTTTTATGCAGTTTATTGATATTATGGGTTATGCTTAAATTGGGTTATTTATGCACTTAATGGTTTTTTTTTTATATGTACATTGTCATAGAGGTGTTTGATCATTATATGGAAAATTTTCAGCTTTCGTGACCTTAAAAATAGAAGAGAATCGCTTGAAACGTCATTTGATCCAAAACTATGAATAATGCAATTGAAGGTTGGCTTTCGAAAATTGTGTAGAAGGATAAGTGGCAACAACTTTAGGGTACCAATTCTTGATTATTTTCAGTATTGGAAACAAATGACCAGATTGTAATCTTTATATCACTTTTGGCTGAATTATTGACAAGTATGAAGTATAATGCGACTAATTTTTTGGTTTTTTCTCGATTGAATTGGCTGAACTTGAAGTAGATGTCGACTAATTTTTCGCTTTTTTTTTTTTTGGTTTTTTCCTGATCGAATTGGCTCAAGCATGTTGCTATGTGTCTTTCTCGTTAATTTTCCGATTGTGTCTAGATTGATTTTATGGTTTTTTCCTGATTTTTTCTCGATTTTTCTCGATCAAATATTGCGATCGATTTCTTGATTTTGTTCTCGATTTTTCTCGATCAAGTAGAATGACCGAATGAGACCGATTTTTGGGTGTTTGTCCGATCGAATTGGACCGAACTCATCAAGTAGATGGCGATCGATTTTTCTCGCTTTTCTCGATCTGGATTGGCTTGAAGCATTTGGTCGCTTTCGCATCAATCTTCAATTATTTTTGGCTTTTTCGACTGAATTGGCTTTAGCATTTGGCTTCTTTTGCTTGTTTCTCGATTGTTTTGGTGTTTTTTGGTCGCTTCTAGATTGAATCAATTGGCGAAGTTGTGACCGATTTTTTTGCCTTTTTCTCGATATTTTCTTGGCCGAATCGATCGCAATAGAATGCGACAACGCTTTCGCTTTTTTCTGGATTGAATTGAGTATAGGATCAAGTAGATGCCGGCGATTTTTCTAGTTTTTTTGGTTATTTCGGATTGAATTGGCTCAAGCATTTATCTCTGTGTTTTTTAGTGTTCATTTTCTCGTTGTATGAGTGTTTTGTTTTTCCGCTCATTTTGTGGTTTTTCCGAACTAATTTTGGGGTGTTTTTCTAAGTTTTTCTAGATCAAGTGTTGTGAGTTGTGAGTTATTTTTGGTTATGTTTTCTAATTTTTCTCGATTGAAGTAGAATGCGACTAGTTTTTCTCGATCAAGTTTCGACCAAAGTAGATTGCGGTTTATGAGTATGATCTTGGATTTGTGGTTTTGTATTATGTCACGTGATGGATTGCGTGGTTATTTCCGTTAAATGTGATTAGTGGAAAATGTAGTATGATGATTATCATTCATTACGATGAATTGTACTATGTCATGAGATATATAGTTATGGGGTGTTGTTTTCGTAGCTAGTCATATTTACAATTGGATTGGATTGAATTTATAACATTGAGTGCTTTTTCTTTTCTTGTCACAGTGACGCAACCACCACCACATATAGCCAAGCATCCATAGATTAAAGGCATCACCAAATGGCCTCTCGAGGTCTAAGTCATTCCTTTTGCCTCTTTTTTTTTAGAATGCCAAGGGAATTATGTGTACATTACTATTTTGTGAGGTGTAAGGTGTTTGAATAATGTTTTATTCTAATGGTACAACTGAGATATTTGACTTTTATTTTCTTGTATGCTAGGAAAGTAAAATGTTGTCTTTTGCAATGCACAAGTTTATCTTTCGTACGTTTCTTCATATGGGCTTTGAATGTTGAATGATTAGT
Organism: Gynochthodes officinalis; assembly: GCA_020080225.1. Lineage (NCBI taxonomy): Eukaryota > Viridiplantae > Streptophyta > Magnoliopsida > Gentianales > Rubiaceae > Gynochthodes > Gynochthodes officinalis. Next base: position 15,029,229 of record CM034621.1, on the reverse strand, counting down.
AAGATTGTTTTCATTACATTTTTGATATCGATGATGTGTGTATTAAAAGGATAAATGATGTTACAATCAATATATTGATATTATTAGTGATAAAATATTAAAATATACAATGTTATAGCTTTGGTTAAAATTGTCACTAATAACACTATTTAGTGATAACTTTTTTTCGTCACTAATTATATTTGCGAATGAATTTTTAGTGACGAGATTTTTCCGTCACTAATGCAAAAGGACGTCAAATTTTTCCGTCACAAAATTGCATTCGCCAACAAACTTTCTGTGACAAAACTTAAAGTCGTCACTAACCATTTAGTGACAATAAAATTTTTGTGACAAACATCAAGTCGTCACTAACCATTTAGTGACGACAAAAAATATCGTCACTAGTTCGTCACAGAAAGAGTTGACCAAGGTTCGTTTTAGTGACGACTTTTTTTCCGTCACTAAACCGTCACAACTGCCCAATTGACCGAAATAGTTTCAGTGACGGAAATTTTTCGTCACTAAATTTCGTCACTAAACGTGCACAGTTAGTGACGACTCTTAACTTTTAGTGACGACTTTCCCCCCCTTTTAGTGACGATTTTTTTTCGTCACTAATTGTTGTCACATCTTCAAGTCGTCACTAACGCTACTCATTTAGTGACGACTTTTTTGTTTCGGTCACTAAAACCCTTTAGTGACGGAGCATTAGTGACGACCTAGTGACGAACCATTTTTTCGTCACTAATTGGTTTTTGTGACGAAAAAGCAACCTTTAGTGACGATATTCCAGTCGTCACTAAAGCCCATTTTTCTTGTAGTGATTTTGTAATACTGACTTTGGAGTTATATTAATTTTTAAGGGACTTATTTACATTTTTTATTGTTCCTGTCCTACAAAAATATGATGACAGGCATGGAGATATACTATGTTCTCCATTTAATTGATGTGTTTTCTTTTCCTTTTCTGATTAAAATTAATGGAAATTGAATTAAACAAATTAAGGCTTCATTTCAAAAAAAAAAAAAAAGAATAAATTTCTATGTTTTGTGTAGATGTGAAGCTGGTCAAGAGAGAGAAAAAATTTACAATTGATAGGCAGAGGGTTTTTGACTAAAAAAGAACGAGTTCATGAGGGATGACGCATTCAAAAAAAAAAAAATAGTGACAAAAAGAGTGATAATATTGAGTGCGAAGGAGAGTGATGATAGTGGCAAATGGTAATAGAGGGTTTTTTTTTTTTTTTGGAATTACTACACTATTATGTATATGTTCATCTCACACAATGAAGGTAAGACTCTCTATAGTACTTTTTTTTTTTTTTGGTTAGTATAACGACCACATAGGGTGGCAGGATAGGTTGGGTTATTGATGGGATACAATTTAATACATCATGCCCTAACCCAACCCATTAAGTTACAAGTCATATTTGGAATGGGTTATATTTGGGTTGGGTTAAATTCAATTAACCCAACAAGTCAATTCAACAACTTTTTTTTTTTTACTTTTTCTATTTAATTAAGGATATTATACTTACATGTTGCATTTTTTAGTACTTTTTTTAAAAATAATCTTATTTAAGTTTTTATTTAATTTTTTTTTATAAAAAGACTACTCTTATGTTTTCACCAGAACCAAAAAGAAACTAATTTTATTTAGTTTCTCTATTAACATGTATTAGTTTTTTAATAGCCGCCACATTTTCCTTTTTTCAACTAAACTTTATAGACGTTGTCAAAAGCAGTATAACCAATAAGAAAATCATTATGAAAACTATTAGTGGATTCAAGAAAATATGTGAAAACAAGCCTCTTGATGATAAGTTCTTAAATGTGGTGAAATCTATATTCAATGCATCATAAATACTTAGTTTTCAATTGTTATTTTCAATAATATATATCACTTATTTGCCCTCATTGCCTTAAAACACGAAAAAAGGGAAATTTTTTAAAAAGGGCAATGAAAGTTATCAAATTAATAGAGAGATCATAATTTTATTTTAATTTTTAATAAGAGCAAAGATATTTTACATTTCAAATAGAATTTTATTTTTTAAAATAAAATATTTTTGCACCTTTAAATATAACCAAATATCTAATTTTAAAAACAAATCTTCTATATGAAAATAAAGATGTATTGACCATTAGAATTCAAAATTTTTGAAGATGGAAAATAGAAAGTTAGAATATTCAAAAAAAACTATCAAAAGATAGAGAATTTATATAAAGATTTTTAATTTTTTTGAGAATTTCAATATTATTTAACATTAAATTTCACAAAAAGTTAAAAATAAAATATGAAAATAGTAAATTATTTTTATTAATTTGTAATTATGTAACTATTTTGATATTTTTTCAATACATAACATTCAAGTTCACAAATTTTAAATTAAAATAAAGGAAACAAATTTTAAATTAAAATTTTTGAAATTTTTAAAAAAATTGTGTAATTATTTATTTAAAAAATTTTAGATTTTTATTTTTTAGATATTTTACTTTCCAAATAGAATTTTATTTTTTTTAAAAAAATTTTTATACCTTTAAATATAACCAAATATCTAATTTTAAAAAAAAATCTTCTATATGAAAATAAAGATGTATTGGCCATCAGAGTTCAAAATTTTTGAAGATGGAAAATTGAAAGTTAGAATATTTAAAAAGCTATCAAAAGCTATCAAAAGATGTATTGGCCATCAGAGTTTTAATTTTTTTTTTTTTGAGAATTTAATATTATTTAACATTAAATTTCACAAAAAGTTGAAATAAATATCAAAGTAGTTATATATGCACCTTGCTTGAATATGATTCAAAGAGAAATACATGTTGTATACCAAAAAATAAAAATATAAAAAAAAAACAGCTCATTTACAATTTTACAAATTATTTTAAATTTTAAAGTTTAGAGTTATATACCGGCCCTACCTATCCAGGGTTCTATATGCCGAACTATTATTTTTTCTTAAACTTTAAAATTTAATATGTATATAAAACAATGTATAAATTTCATATGTGTGAGTGTATATATATATATATATATATATTGTGGCCTTCTGTTCATACTAGATGATGTAGAGTTGTAAACCACTCATCTAGCGGTGCTAGCGTAGTTGAACTAAAATGGGATATTTAGGCATTTTTAATTTTTTTTATTTATCTAGTAAGAAATTCAAGATGAGTTAGAAAGAAATATTTTTATTTTCTTTTGCATCTTTCGTTCTTTATTTTAAAAGTTCTATTGCAATTTCAATGTGTTGTCTTTTCTTTTTTCTTCTTCCATGAATTCATATGAAAAAAAAACGTGATAAACAAGATGAGTTTTCTGGAAATATTGATTTGGTGTCTTGTGCTTTGAGTTATTTTTGTTTCATTTTTGTTTTGAATGGTATAATTTATTAAAAAAAAATCTATAAAATTACTCAATATGTACTATAGGAATATAAAAAGGAATGAGATTTGAAATCAATAAATCATTGTATACTATGTTAATTAAGTTAATAAAATAGAAATTTTAATAACTAAAAAAATACAATTTAATTGATATTAGATAAATTTTTTAATAGTGTATAGAAGTTTTTGCAAGTAATTACTAGTTAGAGAGTTTTCGTTAATAAACCTCACAAACTGATTTTTATTTTTTTTTTCAGTTTTTTCTAAACGTGATTTTGAAAATTTTAAATAAAATAGTGTTCTGAAAAGCATTACATATTATTCCATTTTATGATTTTTGTTATTTGATTTGGTGTTTATATATATATATAAATATGGGAGCACCATGTTTAGTTGTATATTTATGTTCATTATAAATAACTTTTCTATTGTGGTATATGTAGTTAAAAAATTTAAACATTTTCAATACTTATATTACATTATTTTATAATACAAACCAAATTACATTGGTAATGAAATTACATGCAATTTTAGTAGAAGTTAGTATTTCTAGTAGTTTATGTTTGTTTCAATACCAGCTGTGTAGTCTAACAAAATGTTGAGTTGTCTTGAGTACTTTTTGTTAAGTGAAAGTCCATGCTGGATTGGAAACAGAAACTGTTTTAGTAATTTTTCTACTTCTTTTAACCACATAGAGTTGTAATAGCATTGTCTACAATCGCAATGGGAAATTTGCATATATAACAGCGTTAACCGTTGACTTTTCATAGATAGCACTCTGTTTTTTTTCCTTGCAAACATAGCACCTTAGAGCTGAACAAAGACCTACATGCCCATCTCTCACTTCAGTTCCTTCTTCATAGCATCTTCTTCGTTTTTTCTCTCTAAGTTCGCAGACCCCAGTGCTCGTAATAGAATCGAGTAAAGCAATTTTCTTCTCACCCCATTGTTCACAAACTCCATTGGCCCATCTCTTCTTTTCTAAAACCTAAGGAGCGGCCGATCTTCTTCATTTTCTCAATTGCTTTACTCAGTAATTCTTTATTTTCTTAACACTTCAAAACTTTCTCTACAACAAAACAATACATATCACCCGTTTCAATGGCAAGCACAAAAGAAGGACCATCATCTTCAAGTAAGAAAGTGCAGGCTCACGAGGTCAGTCGAAATTGAACTACAAATTGTCTTTTTATTCTTACGAATTCGTACTGAGAGTGTTTTGATAGAGTGCAGTGTTATTGAATGTTGGAATTTGAGTTGGGTTTGTTTGAATTTGTGATTGGTTTTGGACAGAAGTGAAATTTGGTTGAGGCATAGATCGAACCTAGGTCGATTAATTAGTCGAGTCATATGGTTGGTCGAGTATTTAGTCGCATTAATAGTCGAGCATGAAGTTTTGACCAGAATTGCAATTTGGTCGAGCATAGGTCGAACCCTAGGTCGGGTTAATTAGTCGAGTCATATTGTTGGTCGAGTATTTAGTCTCGTTAATAGTCGAGCCTGAAGTCGAGTATTTATATCGAGTTAATAGTCGAGCAAATTATCAAGCAACATGTTACGTTTATTTTCTTTCATGTCTTGCAGGAGAAATCGAACATCGTATCTCAGTATATGCAAGAACGATTGAATGCTCTCGGACCCGGCATAGCGGCGACAGTAGAGAGATGCCAGCAGTACACTAGCAGCTTAGAAAAGGGCGTCAAACATCTAGATAAGCGCGTCAAACGTTTGGATAAGGGGGTCAAACGTGTTGCAAAGCTGACGGACAAATTGGATGCTTGTGTTGACAAGCTGCAGGCCAAAATTCAGCATTTACAAAATGCCATAGGAAATGTTTTTGAAGAAGTAGGAACTGTTTCTGAAGAGGACGAATGTAGTAGCGCAGTTGAAGACAATTGACATGTTTAACTTTGTATTAGTCTTCACTTTTATTTTAAAGACCGTTATGTTTTAAGAAATTGTCATTTTTAACATAAGAGGTTCAAGCCTCTTGTAATTAATAAAACTTCGTTCATTTGTATTGGGATCAACGTCTCATTCCCCCCATAAAACACATGGGTTGTGACCATCATGGGATGCGACATTCCTACAAATCCAACGAAATCCATAAATCAAGAACTATTTGTTAACAACCATAACCCAAATTAGGCATAACCAAGTAATAGGATAGTGGAAGGAATATAAATATTCGACCAAACATAAGACTCGACCTTATGCACGACCATTTATTCGACCTAACACAAGCCTCGATTTGGGCTAGACCAAGGACTCGATCATGAGATGGACAGTCCAAATACTTGACCTTTCAACATATTACTCGACCTATAACTCGATATAATACTCAACCTTTCCTTTGCTCGACCTCGTGCTCCGCCTAGGGCTTGACTTTCTTTTCAATTTCACAAACCCAGTTCACAAAAGTAAATTTCGACTAACCTCTAACAGCTGATCCTTTGACTCAACAGTAGAGATCTTCAGAAAAGAAGAGATGGGCCAATGGAGTTTGTGAACAATGGGGTGAGAAGAAAATTGCTTTACTCGATTCTATTACGAGCACTGGGGTCTGCGAACTTAAAGAGAAAAAACGAAGAAGATGCTATGAAGAAGGAATTGAAGTGAGAGAGGGGCATGTAGGTCTTTATTCAGCTCTAACGTGCTATGTTTGCAAGAGAAAAAAGCAGAGTGCTATATATGCAAAGTCAATGGTCAACGCTGCTATATATGCAAATTTCCCAATCGCAATGCATAGAATAGCAATTGTTGTCCATTAAACTTCAGTAAAAATAGTAAGTTTTCTATAAATATAGGAAAGATGGACAGAAAATTGTGTTATCAATAAGTAATTGAAGAAAGAATTGGCATAATAGATATATATAAGTAGAGAAGTAGTATAACTAAAGGTTTATACAAAATGATATAAGATTTCCATGTCATATGTGGATGTCGATTATGTTGCCTATTTGTTAATAATTCATCACGCTAAATGTTTAATAACAATTGTTGATATATTATTTGTAAGCTATGTTAATACATTATTTACGAGCCACGTGTGACTTGAATGCATGTAATATGTTAAATAAAAGCAGATGAATTATCATTTTTTGTGTTTTTAACGGATGACATGTATAATTTTTTTCACAAAGAAATCATCATTAGAAATATACCCATTATGTTTCATTTCATTCTTGATATTTAACAAATGAGAAAAATAATTTTCAATTGTCTCAAATTTTTCCATAGTACAACTTAAAGTTTTCATTCAATAGAGCCCATTAATTTTTTGAGCTTGATCTATACTTCTATATCCTCTTTTCAAAATATTCCATACTTCTTTACCAATTTTAGCAATGCAAATTTTACAAAAATTGTTATATCAATCGTCTGATGAATTGGAGATAAATGTTAAACTTACCCTTCTCTAGGTTTTAGCATTATGTTTTTTCAAAAGAATTGTAGCAAAGTGAATACTTGAAGATGAGTTTTCATCTAGATCATCCAAAAATTGTATTTCTACTTTCTTGTGAGTTGAACAACACATGCAATATTCCAATTATCCTTGGCCAATGAAAGTTCTTAATTCCCTTGCTAAAAAATCAACAATTTAATACTGTTGGTTCTAATACCACATGTAAGATATAAAAATTTTATTTATAAGAGTCACGCAGCGGAAAAATATTTATATGAATAAAAACAATTAACAAGCCATGATTAGTTCAATAAGAATCAATTTGGAGGCTACTCAATAATAATAATAATAATAAAGTTTGTTTCGACTTTTTTGCAATCTTAGTCTTAAAGGCTAACAATACAATAAGAAATCTTAATCAATTAACAGAATACTATTTTCATAGTTGGAATCTATTATTCTAGCATTTTTATGGAATAATTTTTTTACTATTTTCATAGTTGGAATCTATTATTCTAGCATTTTTATGGAATAATTTTTTTTACCTAAGTCATTAGCATGAATGTATGGGTGTACCATAGTGGTGGTGATAGCAACAATATCAACAAGAGCACCTTTTATATATTTGTTTTGCAATGGATTTGAAAACTGTCTAATATTGAGCAATCCACCCTTCCTTGTGCATACTTGTGAAAAGTAATTAGGATATCATGGTTATATTATTCATAGGAATTACCCCTTTAGTTTGTTTCTTTTTTGACATAGTTCTTCCAAATAGTTTAGATGCGATAGACTCATTTCTTAAAAAGTCATATACTTTAGTTAAATTTCAATAAAAATTTGCTCTTATTTTTGAGTGTGTTCCAGGTTTCTGTCTCTCTTCTTAAGTATACTTAAGGGTGGTTTTTTAATTTTGGTAAAACTAGCCGAGTTACAATCAGAGTGTCTTTTTCATTAGCTCTGCCGGGGTCCATGCTATTCCAGTTTTGCTTGCTAATATCATTACTGCTAGAATCTTGTGTACTCATTGTATTTTGTCTGGACAAGGTTGTGGACTAATTGATAAAGAATGAGGTGAAATACTAAGCAGTTGTTTGATAATAGTAATTATTGTTTAAAATTAATGAATTAATAGATTTTAGTTTTTAAGCAGTTTAATAACCAAATGTTGACCTATTTAATTGATTAGGCAATGTTTAATCTCTATAGGAAACTTTAAGTATCAACAATTAGTTCAATGATTATCAATTAATGTTATCAACAAAACTATTGAACATATTTTTTCTAAATTTATCATCTTTTATTGAATTATGTAAGAAATTAATTTATTTTTCCTTAATTATAAATATTTTTTAAATTACTCTCTTTCTTTTTTTTAAAGCACATATTTTCAAAGTTTTTTTATTTTTTATTAAAAGAGTTAAATTTTTTTTAGCTAATTTGTTTTTTTTTTTGTATTAAATATTAATTTTGATGGAGTGTATTTTTTCATATTTTTTCATGAATAATATTTTATGCTTAATTTTGTTAAAAAATTAATATTTGTACATATAAATAAAAAAAATAGAAAGTAAAATGGTGTAACTTGAATAATTCAATATTCAAATCAAATATTTATTAAAAGTATTAATTGGTTTAACATTATCATTTAAAAATTCAAAATTAAATTTTAAATATTCAAATTTAACAATTTAACTTTATCGTTCAAATTTTAGAATTTAACATTCAAATTTAAATATTTAATTTTATCAAAACAGACCCTAATTTTACATTACGAGTGTGATGAATGGGCTCAGAGAAAGGATATTATTTGCTTGCCAAATTGAACTGTGTTTCCTACATTAGTGGGTTTTTCAATTCCAGATTTGCACAAAATCCATAGTTTTTCATTTTTTTCAAACACTTACTCAGTCCTGTCATCATCCATTTTATCTATTTTAGATGTAAAAATACCCTTAGATATAGAAATATAAATCTAATTATATCTATAAAATTTTCATATAATTTTAAAGATGTTAAAGCCTGATTTGACAAGTTTCTACACATCTTCTAATGAAAAGTACAATTTGGTCAGCTAGATTTGTCCTCACTAAATTTTCTATCTTTAACATTGAACAAAACTAGAGAAAAAGAAAAACTCTCACTTATTCAATAGGTTGAAACTCCCATTTCTTTAGGAAAAATAAAACTCCCAATTGACAAATCTCATGAGAGAAAGATAATTCAATATTTTAATTGATTCATGTTTTGTCCAACTTTGACAACACTAGGTATGGGAGATTAGATGAGCATATAGTCAATAATGAAGCAAGTAGTGTGCTAGGAATTTGTGCAGGAGAAAATATAGAGAACTCGTAACAATCACTAATAAGTATGCATCTACCTATGAGCCTAAAAAATCTCCCATTCATGATTAGTCTACACATCTAATACAAATTCCATCCAGGTCCATTTTGACCACCAAGCCTATTTGGCCCACAATCAATACTCCTTTTGCAAACCCACCTCTTAATTATTTAGGTAGATCTAACAATAAAAGGTAATCTAACATAGATTACCTTTTATTGTTAAATCTATCTCTTATTCATCCAGGTCCTTGTTAGACATAATTTGCTAATGACTAGTTCAACAGCCAAGGTTACCAACTTCGCTAATAACTAATCCAACAGCCTAGCCTTGGTTATGAATATTGGACTTTGATACCACTGTTAAGAATTTGTGCAGGAGAAAACACATAAAGAACACACAACAACCATTAATAAGTAAGTTGAACTCAATATGGACCCAAAAATTTAAGTTAGTTAGTTTTGAGCCGAACTTATTTATTAAATACTTTACATCTCTCTCTAAAATCGATGTAGAACAAGTGCATTTACTTATGAACCTCAACATGGTGGAGCCACATATGAGTGTGGACAATTGCCACTCTCTCAACTTACAAAAATTAAAAATGAACTTAAAAAATTTTAAGTTTTTGTTTTCTTTTATCTTGAATTTTTAAAATTTCTCCTTTCTATTATTTTGCCTTTATAAAATTTTAAATTTTTTAATAAATAGTAAATAACATCATTAGTCCCTGATGTTGAGGACTTCGATTTGATTTTGTCTATCATCATCACACAATTTTCAATAATCCCTTAAGTGAAATCAAGTAACAAAGTTGAACGCCAATAATCATCATCTCTCAATTTTCAATAATCCCTTAAGTGAAATCAGGTAACAAAGTTGAATGCCCATCATCACGCGAGAATCACATGTCTAAGACTAACACTAGTAGTTGCCTCAAGTTAGATTATTTGTTCGATTTTGATCTTCATCTGAAAAGAATTTTGATTTCGTGACTTGATTTTCAATTTAAAATTTAATCCCTAGACATAGGTCCCTCTTGGGCACATATTTTTCTACTTTCATCTAATACCCCAGTCACAGAATTGGAGGGACAAATTTAGAGATGAAATTGAAAATTTTTTAATATTAAATCGAACTGAATTTCAACTTGGCGGACTAATGGCATTAGTATTAAACATATGATTCCCATTTGATTGCTAACATTTAGCTTTATTTGCTCTGACTTCATGCAAAGGACCAATTAAAATGAAAATACAAAAGTTGAGGGACGAAATTGAAATTTTTGGAATATGAGGGATGATGGGAGTTAAACTTCCGTTTGTCCATATTTCAAGAAAAAGTATCTCTTGCTTTTCATTCCCATTGCCATAAGAATGAATACTATGATTTGCATTTTGAATAGGCATGAATATAACATCTATAGGATAACTTCCATCTTGAAAGTTCTGTGGCATGTAAATTGGGTGTATTTACTCTCAAACAATGTTTACAAAGTTTAAAATAAAAACTCAGAATGTTCACCAAATATTTTCCAATTATATATTTTAAAATAGCTAGTTACATTTATTATTAGAGCTAGTTCAATCTATCTCTCACGAGGTTTGACAAAATTATCAAATGAAATCTTGTTTGAGAAAACTACTAATATCCCTCTTAACTCAAAATCAATAATTAGAAAGTGGCAAAAAAAATTTTAAAAAAAGAAAAAAAGAAAATAACATTAAAAGTAAAGAAATTTAAATACACAAAAAATAATCTATTTACTTAATCATGTATAAAGAATATTCTGTGTATTTTTTTTTTATAATAAAAGTTATAAATATATTTTATAATTGATGAAAAAGGTTTAATGCTATATTTGTATACATAACTTTTTTGGCCAGTGGAATTCTTTTAATAATTTCGTCAAAACATGATAGTCTAAATATTTTGAATTTGACCCATTAAAGAGATATTAATAGGTTTTTTTAAATAACAAAATTCATTTTTGTCATATTTAATTTTGACTTTAATATTCGTAAGTGTAAAATTTTTTTATATACCACTAACCTAATGGAAGGTAAAGAGTTTGTCCATTTTGAACAAGGTGACACCAAAGTCAAAATTAGCGGAAATAGGCCACTTTGGTTTGGTTGAAGCATTTCCTAAACTAATAAAGGCGACACAATTAATAAAACGTGTAAAACGCGTAATCCAATGGAGGCACCAACTTGAGACAATAAAAGAGCACGGCATGATCAACACTTTATTGGTCAGTGGTATGGTCTAAATGAACCATGTCCATGGCATCATGTTCAAATTGACAGGTTCTTTATCATCCATTAGGTTAGTGGTATGCGCAAAATGGACAAAGTCTATACCATTGTGACAAAAATATCTCACGTCAATTTCGTACAGTCTCTAAGGCTCATGTATAAGATTGTGGGATCACTGCACACATTGCAAGTTAATTTATGTTGGAAGTCCGTTTATAATTCTTAACTTGGTATTGGAGTTTGTATTTGAGTTTGTTATTGCAAACATGAGTTAGATTTCATTAATAGCTTAGGTTTCTTTCCTAAATTTTGTATAAACCTTGGGTCCGTTCTTTTAGTTTTGTTCATTCCTATTTTTAGTCGAAGATTTCACTATATTCTAAATTTTAATGTCTATGTGATTTAAACTCTTGTTATTTGGTTTTCTTCTAACGTTATAGTTTATGCACGGGTTAAAAGTAATATTCAACGTCAATTTTGTAAAGTCTTTAAAATTAGTATATGAGTTCGTCAAAACTCGTATTTACGATAACACACTCCCGATTGATGTTGTATTGAAAAACTATTTATAATTCTTAACTAACTACTGTTGAGTCAAATGAACTTAAACAGCTTGATGTATACGTCAAAGAATAAGGTTTGTAAAATGAACTAAAACAGCTTGATGTTTTAGTTATAATATTTCGTGGGATAATGGTTTTCTTTTGAAATATCCAACAACTACATCAACCACATTCTCGTGGGATACCACCATAATGAAATTTGAACCACCCGAAGTGGTTTTTGCATCCTATTGCAATTGAAAATTACACTAATTCAATCAACGTACTCATTAGTTTGATTGCTTTGAAGAAGCTCTTGACATGCCTATGCTAACGTATTGGTTGTGCACTCGTGAAACGCGTTATAATCAAACATGGAGTTCAACTTTTATTGTTAATCAATCCTCCCTCGTTTTTTTGAAATCTGAACCAAAATTACACTATCGAATGTTTCCGAATCCCACTTCAAATCTCAAGAACGCGTGATTGTGTCAGCTATCTTAATTTATTTATTGCTATATAAGATAGAGCAATACCAATCAACTCCACCTTGCATTTCTTCTAGATAGCTAGGTTAGGAACCTCGAGTGGTAAATTATAAAGCATCTTCAAAAGTAAAGATTTTGATCATTTTCTAACTTGGAAAAAGAGTTTTGCTTCATTAAAAGTTTTGATAGTCTTGATTATGGCAAAGTCGAGAGAGAAAGGTAAGAATGGGAAAAATCCTTGCTAGGCACCTGTTAGGTACACCAAATGGTGCCTACATATCACTACAGTAAAGGGTTTAAGGTTTAGATGGGTTTAATGTGATGTAATGAGGATGGCATCCAAACGAGAATTTTTCTATATTCATTTTTCTCGTAAATAAATTTTAAATAATCCCAATGACTTTACGGTTTTAGCAATCAAAGAAGCCTTGTTAGAGTATCTTTTAACCAGGGAAAATTTTTATTTATTTCTTATCTTTTGGCCAATGTTTACATCTATGCAGGAGCAAAGGTTAACAAAGCAGCAATTGGTATCGTTCCAGAGCAGATGACTGAGGATAACTATGAGGATTGGAAAATATGCTTGAAACATTATTTGGTTGGGCATGGACTTTGGGGTGTTGTCTCTGGGAAAGAGCCAGAACCAAGTAAAGATAGGAAAATAGAACATGATGAATGGAAGAAGAAGAATGCATTGGCCTTACATGCCATTCAACTTTCATGTGGACCCACCACATATTCAAAGTTCAAAGAAGCTCATATTTGTGCTAGAGTTGCATGGAATCATTTGGCTGAAAAGATAAAACGCCCACACAAATACAAAGCTCATGACCATGAAGAGGAAAACCATACGGAAGATGAAGGTATACATGATAATCATCAGCAACGATAGTAATAGAATTGTAACTGTATACTGAAACTGGGATCATTCGAGATCATAATAAGTGGGGATCTTAATCTCATCGATCGAATTTGTTTTAAATTATAGCTTGAACTAATCATTAGTATTCTTAAAATCACCAATAATAATAAATGTAACATTTGCAGGACCAAGAGAATACCTTAACAATGGGCCACTGTATAAAGCAATTGAAGAAGGCAAATCACATGCTGTAAAATTTTTCCTTGACCAAGATCAAAATGCTGTTAGGGCAAGAGTCTCTTCACATAAAGACACAGCTCTCCATATTGCCATTCTGGCTGGGCAGATCAAAATCGCAGAGGACTTGGTGAGAAGAATGCAACCACAAGACTTGGAACTGATTAATGAATATGGTGCCACTGCCCTTTCTCTAGCAGCCGTAAGTGGTGTGACAAGGTTGGCTAGGGCCATGGTGGCAAAAAATCATAAGCTTGTATGCATTGAAAATGACCATGATGATGGCCAGCTTCCTGTTATTGTGGCTGCTTTGTATAATCAAAAGCGTATGGTTCGATATCTTTACAAGGTGACACCAAAGGAGGAGCTGACTGGTGAGAAGGGTGCCACACTGCTTAATTGTCTGATAACATCTGAAATTTTTGGTAAGATTTTACAGTTGATTATGAGTACCTTTATTGAATTTAACGATTTTTTTATTAATATTATATTTGAATTATTAACGACAAATGCTTTGATATGGTTGGTCAATTATTATTATTATTCTTGTTGTTTTTGTTGCTGTTGTTGTTGTGGGAATAAATCACATATAATTTTTTTTCCAAGAAAATAGTGCGTAACTTTTATCATTGTTGTTATAGGAAATGGGTAACAGAAATGTTGTAGCGCTTATTAATATTTTAAGAATGCTGGAAGAACAAGAAAAACAAAATATAAAGCAAATGAATAGAAGAAATTGATTAAACCAAATTTCTAAAACTTTTAGGTTTACTTTTATCCATCAATATCTTCAAAGGGTCACCTTAAGGGAAAAAAAAACAGAAGAAGAACACCAAAAAAAATAAAAATCGAAGGGATAAAGTAGGCTATAAATACACCAAAAAATAAATCCTTTTTTTAAAAAAACTCTTCTCAAATTACAAATTCTACGCGAAACACTAAAGTAAAAATTCAAAAAGATTGAATTTTAACTCTAAAAGCAAAGCTACTACTAAAAACTAAACTTCTAAATTGAAGTAGAAAATTTTAAAATGAAATTAAATTTAGTCTAATATGTCTAGAGTATGGTTTAATACCTTGCATAAATAATGAGATTTTCCGTCCCACTTTGATATACCATTGGTGTTTTTTTTTTTTTTTTTTTAATGACATTGTTTTATGTAAACCTTTAACAAAAAAGACATGGTTTGACTAAAACGAAATGCTGTTATATACAATAATGAGAAAGAAAATTCTGTCCGATTGGAAGGTAGGATTTTAGTGCATTTGACACCATTGTTGTACATGCATTTTGTATATATCTAATTCAGCTTACACTTGAATTGCTGTAGATGTTGCTTCAATGCTGTTGAAACGATCTCCGCACCTTGGTCTCATACCAGATCATAGTGGCGACTACACCCTCAAAATACTGGCTCATAAGCCGTCTGCATTTCCTAGTGGAACTAAGCTTGTTTTCTGGAAAAAATTGATTTATTCCTGTGAGTCTCCATCATTTCATCCATCCTTAATTTTCATTTAATCTCTAAATCATCTTTGAAATTCTAGACTTTTTGGTTCCAGACGATTAAAAATCCAATAAAGTTGCCAAGGTATATGCTTTGTTGACCAATCTGTTCAATTCCAATAAGAATGCCTAATTCATGAACTCCCCTCTCACCCAAATGTGTTGAAAAAGTTGCGTAATTTAAAATTAAGATATGTTTCAGTGGATATTGATGAATGAACAATTTCCAGATTTGCTGATGAATTACAATTATGTCCCAGGTGTGATGGTGCATTCTCCATGGGAGACTCCAAAAGATTTCCACGAGGAAGATTGTTCGGAAAGTCAAAAGTCAAGCGTCATTGATATTCATGATTATAGTGACGAAGAAATGAGTGGAGGAGAAACCCATGATGCCAAATTCATTTCTAGCCGTGGTATGCTCGAATTTCACTTTCTTGTCCATTTTAAAATTTGAGTGGGGTTGACTGATAAGATGGAAATAATTACTGTATATTTTTTTATTAATGGTATTTTTAATAATTTTTTATAATAAAAAGTTATAGTGATCGATAAATATAAAAAGTAATTATTCTTCTCAAATTTACATCTCATTACTTAAATCTATTTACATGTCAATCAATTTCTTCAAACTTTCGTCCACAGGAAACTTTCTTGGACAGTAATTATTCTTCCCCCTTTTTTGTGTTTAATCTTTGAATCGATATGTTAATGATTGAGATAGTGACAAATTATGGTAACCTTGTGTAGTGACTGACGTGGTAATTTTGAAAAGACAAAATTATCCCTCATTATTTGTATTTTGTAATGAGGATAAATGAATGATTTTATCTTTTCATAATTACCACATCAGTCACTATACAAAGTCATCGTGATTTGTCACTATTTCTATCATTCCTCGTTCTTAATTTATAAAAAAAAAATTCAATTTAATCATCAAGGTTGGAAATTTTAATCTTAATTCGTCATTTGGTTAAAATTGGTCCAAATCAATTGGTCAACTTCTTTACCAAATCACATAAAATCGAAAGCATTTTTTAAACATCACTAAATCCAATTAAAGAATACAAAGAATGTTTTTATTCCATAAAAAATGAGACCCAAATGATTTGGGCTATTAAAAGTTAGAGGATGATTTAAATCATACTTCCAAATATAGTAACTAATCTAAAGCTTTTTAAAAATAATAAACATATATTTAGTGAAAATTTATAAGAAAAAGTTATAATGAGTGATGCAATATATTTAAAAAGATAAAATCATCCTGCATTACTATTCACTTTTTAAAGAGTGTGGTAGATGATTTCGTCTGTTTTAATTTGTCACATTCACTACACGAATTGCTATAATTTTTTGGAGTTAATTTTCACTAAACATATTATTCAAAAATTAGGGATTAAATTGAATTTTAAGTCCAAATTGACTAATAATTAATACTACTTCTTTTCAAAAAAAAAAAAAAAGAGAGTCCAGTTTAAAAAAAAAAAGAAGAAGAGTGCAATTTTGATGTAAAAATTTTATACTACCCTTATTAATAATAACAATGTATGACTCAAATTAAAAATTAGGATAAAAGTGTAAAACTATAAATTTAATTGTGCATTAAGTGTGTTTTATTTTGTAATTTAAAAAGAAAGTGATAATAAATTAAAAGTGATTTTTTTATTTTTTTGGGAACAAAGAGAGTATTATTTCTGGTTAAACTTTTTAGTATAAACATTAATTATTAGATAGCTGTTAAGGTCTGGCCATAGTACATATATACCCCTAAGCTTTTAAAAATTACAAGTAAACCCCTTGCATTTTTTTCTTTTAAAAAAAAAAAGTACTAGAACAGGCATTGCAGTTGTTGATAGAACAAAGTTTGACGTGTTTTCAATTTGGCACGTGCTATGTTATTAACATATGCCAAATTAATAGTTGGACGACTCTGATCCTCTTGATAGGCCCAGGTTTTCCATTTTCTTATTCTTTTTCTCCGCTTTCTCCTTCTCTATCAAATAAAAATTTCTTTTCTAAACAAGGTAATTCAGAAACAAAATGGGAATGAAGAACAGAATCACTGAGATTGAATCTTCTTTTTCTGATCTAAATAAAGACCTTAAACCACGAAGCTATATTCACTTTCACTGTGAAACATTTTGTCAATTTTCATTTCCATCACATTTTGAATTATCTAATTTTTTTCCCTTTCGTTTTTGTTTTTTGTTTTTTCTTTTTTTCAGTTTTACGGCTTTTACATGGACTGGGGTGGAGCATTTTAAGATGCCTTGGTATGAGCACTCCATCTACTACTAATTCTGCAGTAAATATATAATGATGGACAAAATCATAACAACTGACATTTACTTTTGTTTTTAATAAGATCATAATAAATATATTGTACATTTGCAGATCATAAATGAATGCCAAATCACTCAGTAGGATAAAATTACTATGTATATCATTACTGAAATTGAATTACTGAAAAAAATCAACCTGCTTTTGATGAATCCTTATTGCAGTCCCAGATATCAAGCATATCCATGACAGGAAATTGGTGCATGATGAAGCCGTTAAACTACTAAGCTGTATTTTTAAAGAACTCCGACAAATGAGCAAGCCACAACTTGAAAAAATGGGCATTGACAAAATTCTATATGATGCAATCAAGCATGGAATTGTTGAGTTTATCATTGAAATGCTCAAGTTCACTCCAGAAATTATATGGAGAAAAGATAAAAAGGGAAGAACCATTTTTGCTCATGCAATTGTACTCCGGCAAGAGAAAATTTTCAGCCTTATATATGGGTTGGGTACAAAGAAAAGTATTATGGCTCGTCGTCATGATGTATTTGGCAACAATTACTTACATTTAGCAGCAAAATTGTCTCCGCAATCTCAGCTGGATCGTGTTTCTGGTGCAGCTCTACAATTGCAAAAGGAACTACAGTGGTTCAAGGTTGGAGTAATTTATTAATTTGCTCTTCGATGAATATCTATCTAATTTATCTTTGGGCAATATACTCTACTTTGAACATTTTTTTCCTAAATTTAGTTAATTTAAAACATTAATTTTGGAAGAAATTGTTTTCGAAAATGAAATATGTTTACATGTTTCTGCATTCAAAGTTTTCAAAATCCAGAAGCTGTGTTGAGAACCACCGTGTTGATTTCCCAAGTTAGTTTTCTTTCATTTTTCCCAACTTAAAATGAGTAAAAGAATAGTTAAGAGTAAACAAAACACTTTAAAATTAGTAATTAAGGGTTGATAATAAGGTAAGTTAGGTCACTTATAGGTTAAAATTTAGTACGTCATGATTTAACTGAATTCATTTATTTGTGCATCATATTTGGATTAGGTTGTATTTTGGATTAGGTTGTATTTGAGTGGACTTGAGCTTATCTGATCTAACTCATTGGGTCAATAACTCTAAAAGAAATTTATGCTACACTAAGTGTTAGTATAATAAAACTATAACTTGATTGTCTTGAACAATGGAAAATATGCAACTTTTATTCCGATACTCTTTCACATTTGTCTGATTTGCCTTTTTTGGGGTTAAATCTAACTTTGAAAACTTCGCTTTTTGCATATTTCTTTAATTTTCCAAAAAAAAATATTTTAGGTTTCCGTATTGTAAGCTTTTAATCAAATTTTAGTGTGGAATAATTATATTTCTTAAAAACTAATCATAAATAACAATTGAAAAATATATTTAATCAATTAGAGAGCCACTTAACCACAACTATGAAAATGTTCTAACAATACACATTCATGGTCCGTATAACTTTCTTAAACCCAGTTATGGTTTCTTTCACAATTTTACTAGGAAGTGGAAAGCATTGTGCAACCAAGGATGAAGGAAGACATGAATGATAATAAGAAAACACCTTCCACAGTATTCTCAGATGAACATAATTTGCTAGCTAAGGAAGGGGAAAGATGGATGAAAAGCACGGCAGGGTCAAGTATGATTGTGGGAACTCTCATTTCGGCAGTCATGTTCACAACAGCTTTCACTATCCCAGGTGGGAATGACACTCAAACAGGACTCCCTATCCTGTTAGATAAACAACCGAAGGCATTCTTGATTTTCATGGTTTCGAATGCCCTCTCCATGTTCACTTCTTCAACATCAATCCTAATGTTCTTGGGGATTCTTACGGCGCGATACGCAGAAGAAGATTTTCTGAAATCCTTACCTACAAAGTTGGTTTTTGGCCTTGCATGCTTATTCTTTTCTATAGTCACCATGATGGTTTCTTTTGGCGCAGCTATATTTTTGATGTTGAACAAACAATTGGCTTGGGTTTTCTATCCCATTGTTGTCTTGTCTACTGTTCCGGTTGTATTTTTCTCAGTCTTGCAATTTCCTCTACTGGTTGAGATGATCAGTCGCACATATGGATCTGGGATTTTTTATAAGCATAAAAGGAAGCTCTTTTAGTCTGCTGCGCATGTTGTAATTTAATTATTAGGATTTTATGCTGTAATTGGTACGTCAAGCTTTTTGAGCTTTTGCACTATTAATCTCTCTTATTCACATAAATTAAGAATGTTCCATCCATTATGATCTTTTAAATAAATTTCGTGTGCTGGTCTTGACATCTTTAGAATTTTATTTTTTTTCTGATAACTTTTCAAGATCATCTCTGTCTTTCTTGAAAGAAAGAATTCCCAATTTAGACAAAGTGTCGCAAAATATATAGGTGTGTGAGGGATTTTCCTCCTATGTGAAACTTGGGTTCCTAGAGCTAATGTCGTCAAAATTACACAGGAGTGTGAAGGGGTGAAATTAAAAGTCAAGTGTACGTTAACGGGTAGGACTGATTAGATCAATAGTAAAAACTGAATGGTGTCAGTATAATGTAATAAATATAAATTAATTCTAAAATACTAATATATAAATATATTAGTGATGAGGTATTTTACTTTTTTAGTGTAAGTAAGTTTAAATATAGTATAAAGTGTATGAAATTTTAAATGTATAATTGAATAATTTTGTTAAAAGATCATATAAAAAATATTTTAATTAAAGAATATATTAAAAAATGTAATAATTTGTTTGTATAAACATTTAAAATCTCAATTTTAAAGAATTAAAAATTTTATGAGTAAAAAAATGAGTTTTACAAAAATTTAGAATCAAACTATAATTTTTAAAGATTGAAACTATTTCTATGAAAAAAACACAAAAAATTTGATCCGATCAAATTTGGGTCAATCCCAATTGTCACATGTCAAACAAGATCATTTAGCCTCTTTTGACAAAATTTTGTAAATATTTTTGCATTGGCAATCAATACAAATCGATCGTTGCTATTAAAAAAACAAAACAACAAGAGTTTGATTGAAATTTTCAAGAGTAGTATTTTAGTAAAAATCGAACTGATAGCCAATTTCTATCCAGACTAATTGAACCGGCCAGTCGGATTTGATGTTGACAATATGGCCTGCAACGTGACTTCAATAATTGCCAATTCGCAAAGTCTTTGTGAACTTTGCGCCTCCAAGTTCTCTCTCGGGGGAAAGATAAGTTTTCTCTCTCAATGGGGAGAGAAAGATAGTCACAGATCAAGGGGTGGGGAAGTCCAAATCTAAGTTTATTGCTTAGATTAGGGGCAACAGTGAAACCATTATCTAAAAGGTGTCAGAACCCTCTTCTTAACAACGATTATCTTTGTGTCTACAGAGGAAACCGTTGGAGACAATAATGGTAACTCCTTTGCCCCCCCCAAAACAAACATAGAAACTAACAACCGACAATTAGAGTTAACCCAATACATTTAATCCATTACTACATAAAGTCCTTCTACATCCATAGCTCTGAAGCTCAGATCACTTCAAAACAGCCACAATAAGCATTAACAGGAGAGCATAGATCTAGTCACTGAGCTCGGAATGGAAGGTCGGGATATCTTCGCAGATGCAAAACACGTAGTAGAAGAGTTGGTTAGCAAGCTGAAATTGTCCAGGGAAGAAGAATGAGGAATACTGCTGGTAGCAGGAGATATTATTGGAGGTAAAGAGGAAGGAAAGAAAAGTCTAATTGGGAAAATACATGGAGCAAGAAAAGCTAATTTCTTAGGGTTAAAACACACCCTGAAGGCGATCTAGCCGATCTCAACACCTATAAAGGTAAGGGAAATTAGAGTAAATTTTTTTCAGTTCGTGTTTACAAACCAGGAAGATAAACAAAGGGTGCTCAAGGGGAGATGCTGGACCTTCAACCAATAGTACTTGATTTTGAGAGAATGGTCAGAAGAAATTACAAAGCAAGATAGAGAGTTTCAGCAAGTGGACATTTGGGTACAGATCTGGAATCTTCTCAACCATTGGCTCACTAAACAAACAGCAACACACTTAGGCACACTATTCTACAAAGTTCATGATATTATAATTCTAGAGAGTGGAAGTTCACAAGGCAAGCATCTCAAAATGCTGGTAGCTATGGATTTGGAGAAACCATTGCTTAGAGGCACGATAATGAGACTCAAGAACAAGTCACATTGGGCGGTCTTTAAATATGAACAACTGGCAGGTTTTTGTCACTACTACGGCAAGGTAGAACATCCAGAGCAACATTGTAATCAAAGGCAAGAGGATCATAAGAGTGGGATCTTGCAAGAAAGGCAGTATGGTGAGTGGATCAAGGCTACTGGTTTTAGAAAGGAAAAGAATGGATTTTGGCACAAGGGACCATCGGAAAAAATAAAGTAAATGATTCTACCCCCCAACATTCTAACTGAAGGAGCTGCAACTGGAGCATTACAAACACTGGAAAACAAAAAGGAGACAATGCAGGAAAAATTATGAGAATCAAGGGAGGTCCAAGGGGAAAATCAAGGAGAGAAAACACTGAGTAGCAATGGGACTCAAGAGAAGAATAATAGAGGAGAAACTGCACCAATGAAAGAGAAGAAAGGGAAAAAAAAGTAGATCAGATCTGATGAGAAGCATGATCCACAAGTAGTAGTAATGGAGGAAGATATGGATCAGGTAACTAAGACTGATATGCTGCAAGGCATAGGAGAGTCTATGCTTGTGAATGTACCTATAGAAAATGTAGAAGCAAGCAGCAAGAACAGAAAGCTAGGAAGCAACAGAAAAGGAGATTTAATGGCTGAAATGGAAAGCAAAACTGAACAGAAATGAGCAACATGGAAGCGAGAAGACAGACATTCAGATTAGAAAAAAAAATCAGGAGGAACAACTGCTACAAGGCTTACAAAGAATAGGAGATAAAAGGACTAGAGTGGAACAAGAAGAGGATTCAGCGGGGGATAACACTACACTCACAAGGAGTCAGAAAAAAAGAAAGCAGTAACCAGAAACAGACAGACTACTAGAGGTGGGAGAAACCAGCCATAAATGGTCTCAAAGTGATCAATGAGAATATGTGTGTGGAATTGTAGAGGTTTGGGCGGACCCTCTACAATTTCCCAGTTGAGGGAGGTAGTGTTCTTCCACCGGCCAGAGTTATTATTTGTTGTAGAAACAAAACAAAAAAAAAGAAATTTGTAAATACAGTTTCTAAAATGCTGAAATTCCAGAATAGATAGGAAGTTATGGAACCAGAAGAAAGGAGTGAAGGCTTGTTAGTTTGCTGGGCTACAACAATAAAAGTTCTAAGATGCATCACAAACTCATTTTCTATACAACTTGAGTGCCAAACGGATACGGAATTAGGAACATGGTGGGCAGTATTTGTATAAGCAAGCACAAAGGTTGGAAGAAGAAAAGAGCAATGGAAATTTTTGGAAAATGAAAAGAGTAAATGGGGAGATTGGTGGTTCATGGGAGGTGATTTTAATGATATTACAGATCCAGAAGAGAAAAATGGAGGTAGAAAGAGATCACCAACAAGTTGCTTGCAGTTTAAAGAGTTCATACAAAACATGGAAATGGTAAATATAGGCTTCTGTGGACACAAATACACTTGGGCAAATAATAAGGAGGGAGAAGGATTTGTGAAAGAAAGAATTGATAGATTCTTCACAACTCCTCAATGGATGCTAAAGTTTCCAAAGGCAAAAGTCTACCACCAAGAAAAACAAGCCGCGGATCATATGCTTCTAGTAATGGATACTGAACCACAAACAAAGAGGTTTAAAAAAAGATTCATGTTCGATAAAAGATGGCTCAAAGTGGATGGGATTATGGAAAGAGTAGAGGCAAGCTGGTAGTAAACACAAACAGGATCAGCAATGTACCAAGTATTCGACAGAATTCAGCAATGCCAGAGGGACTTGACACAATAGAGCAAACATTTTGATCAGAATGCAGTTAGGAAAATTCAGCAACTCAAAGTGAGGATGGAACAAATAAAAGGGAATGGGGGTTCAAGAGATTGGACACTTTGGGAGAGCTTAAAGATAGACCTGAATGTAGCCTAGAGAGAGGAAGAGATATTTTGGCAACAAAAATCCATATTATAATGGCTCAAAGAAGGAGATAAGAACACTAAATATTTCCACGCATGCACTCTCCAAAGAAGGCAAACAAATGGCATGCACAGGTTAGTGTTAGAACAAGGGATTGTCAAGGAGAAAAAAGAGGATATACAGGAGGAGATAACAGTATATTTTGCAAAGCTGTTTAAATCAAATGACTCACAGAGAAGCCATGAAGGTTTAGAAGGCATCCCTACCTCGATTACAGAAGACATGAACCTAGAGCTGACCAAACCAATAGAGGATGAAGAGATCAAAACAGCATTTTTCCAAATGAACCCAAACAAAGCTCCAGGTCCAGACAGTATGACTTCTTTATTTTTTCAAAAATGTTGGAATGTGGTTGGTAACGATATTTGTGCAGCTGTTAAAGATTTTTTCAGTAGAAGCAGAATGTTAAGACAACTCAATCACACATTAATCACTTTAGTTCCAAAAGTGCATAATCCTACCTTAATATCACAATTTAGGCCTATTAGTCTTTGCAATGTAGTGTATAAAATCATCTCCAAAATTCTGGCCGAAAGACTCAAAAGTTGCCTCCATAAATGCATTAGCCCTAACCAATTGGCCTTTCTTCCAGGAAGACAAATATATGATAATGTTGTTGTGACGCATGAATACTTTCATACTCTTCATTCAATGAGAAAAGGGAAGAAAGAGTATATGGCTTTAAAAATAGATATGGCTAAAGCATATGATCGTGTGGAGTGGGATTTTCTAAAAAAAGTGATGAGGAGAATGGGATTTGTAAGAACATTCATAGAATGGATAATGCAATGTGTGAGTACTGTTTCAATGTCTTTCAACATTAATGGTGAAAAATGTGGGTACATCAACACATCAAGGGGACTTAGGCAAGGTGATACTTTATCATCATATCTATTTTTGATGGTGACTGAGGCCCTTTCTAACTTAATTAAACAGGCAAACATAAGAGGGGATTACAATGGAATGAGAGGGAGCAAAAATGGTCCGATGATTACACATTTATTTTTTGCAGACGATTCGTTACTCTTCTGTGAAGCTAACATGGAACAGGTGCATAAATTGAAAGACATGCTGAAGAAATACAGTCAACATTCGGGAGAAAGAGTTAACATGGAGAAGTCAGCCATTTTTTTTGGTAACAATGTGAATGTGTAGTTAAAAAACATGATTTGTCAAGCATTAGATGGAGTGAAGGAACAACACAAAGCAAAATACTTGGGACTTCCAATGCAGATTGGTAGATCAAAAAGAGAAGTCTTCAACTTTGTCGTGGAGAGAGTGACACAACGAATCCATAGCTGGAAGACACGCTTCCTCAGCTTAGCAGGTAAAGAAGTCTTAATAAAATCTGTCCTTAATGCTTTGCCAATCTATATTATGGGTTGTTTTAAGATTTCTGTGGCAGTGTGCAAAGAAATTAGTAGCATTACAGATAGGTTTGGTGGGGGAAACAATGAGAACAGCATGAGCAAGATTCATTGGAAATCATGGAAGAGCCTTACAGAAGCAAAATGTAAAGGAGGCTTGGGATTTTAGGACATACAAAAATTCATGAATCTCTATTGGCAAAACAGCTATGGAGGGTGATCACTCAACCTCATCTTCTCATGAGTAAGATACTCAAGGCAAAATACTTTCCTCAAGAGGGTTTGATGTAGACTGAATTGAAAGGGAATAGCTCATGGCTATGGAAATGATGGATGGGAGTGAGGGATCTGTTAGAACAAGGAGCAAGATTTAAGGTTGGAGATGGAAAATCAATTTGGATTTGGAACTCCCCATGGCTTCCAAACAGCAAAGGCTTCAAGCCAAAACAAAACAACCCAAATAAGGATAAAGTAATGTGGGTGAATAAGCTTATCAGGAACGACAGTCAAGGCTGGAACAAGGAGCTGATTTCAAGTGTGTTTGAGAAGCAAGAGGCAGCAGCAGTCCCATCTTTACCAATCGGTCCAGCAGGAAGCAAAGATTAGTTAATCTAGCAACACATTCCTAAAGGCGATTTTACTGTAAAATCTGCATACCAACAAAGCATGGAAGGAAAACAATGCCAACAGAACCAAGCAGCATCAAGCAGCAGCGGAAGTTCTAGAACAAAAAATGCGGAAATTCAGTTGGAAGTTTAATATAAAAACCAAGTTGAAACATTTCATATGGAGATACTGCCACGACATACTGCCAACAAAGAAGGCGCTGCAAAGCAGAAAGTTGAATTTAGATACAATATGTCAAATGTGTGGTGAAAAAGAAGAGAATCTAGAGCATGTCTTCTTTAATTGTTCAAGAGCAAGAATAGTTTGGCGCCTCGCTCCGGTACAATAGCACAATCCTGAAATTGAAGTGAGGAGTTTTGACGACTGGTGGCAACAAGTTGGCAGTAGCACAAAGCATTATATGGGGCAAGAAAGAAGCCAATTAACTGTATCCCTACTGTGGATGTTATGGAAATCCAGGAATGTTTGGATCTTTACGGGAGAGTGGATGAAGAAGAAGACAATAGTTGATATAGCGGTGGAAGAGTGGATGGAATTCTATAACATAAGAGCAAAGGATCCTATGTGTAGCTAGGACTAGTCGAATGAGCTTGGTCAGTGGTTACAATAGGAGAGTAGAGGAAAATATTTAAGGATTGGAGTGGTGATATTAACCGTTTACAAGTTTAAAAGGTTAGCATAGCCACTTGTTTTCTTAGCATGAACTTTTGGGATAGAGAAGTAGATGAAGAGAGATAGGAAGCTTTGGCCAATCTTAGAGTCAAAGAGGGTTCAAATTCTACAAGAACCATTGATGTATCAATTTGCTTTGGTTTTACAAAGTTAATAAAATGAATCTTTATGGAAAAAAAATAATTGCCAATTCCAAAGAATTTTTTAAAAAATGATTTTTTTAAATTTTTTTTTAATTTTAATTTTAAATTTTTTTTTTTTTTGCATTTTCGCTTGCATACTCAATACCAAGTTACCAACTAAGTTTTAACACCATTCAATAGACAAAAAATTAGATTGCTTTCCGGACCTTTCTTATTTTGATACGTTAGGTAATACGTAGTGGAAAACGGTTTGGTCCATTCATAGGAATCTGAGTTAATTTTGTTTGATTTTTGAATAAAAAACTCACCATATCTATCTACCACGAACAGTTCAATAAGCTTCTTGGCCAAGATTATGAAATCCATAATAGAAAAAGAGATTGAGAATGAAATTGCAGATACGCTTTTTAGTAAGGAGGTTGACAATGAAGAGATCAATCCTCGGGTAACCCATCCTCCTCTGAACTTGTCTAGACTAGAAAGATACGCCTTTGGAATTTGTGGTGACCAAAGTATAATGATTCCACTTAGTTTCCATATGAAAAATACGAGATTTTCATAAGAAATTTATATGACTTTGAGTTCTTTCACCTCATAAGTTAGTTTTGCAGTGGGTTCCTTAATTAACCATAACAAATGGTACCAGAACTAACCACTGCCCTCTGACAGTGCCATGATTGGTTGGTGACACTGATATTGTAGAGTTCGCCACGCCAAAAACTAGGTTGGTGATGCCAACATTGCGTTGTTTACTCAGGCTAGAGAGAAGAATCTAGTGCAAAGCCATGAGTGGCTAAATTCTTTTTTTCTAATTCAAGGGAATGATTGATTTCAATTGCAATCACTGTGAGGTTTTGTTCTTAATTTATATTTTTTCTTTTATTCCAGTACTTGTTAATTCTTGATTTAATTCCTATGAATAATTGATGATTAGTTAATCTAAAAAATTAATTCTTCATTATTTATTCTATTGCTATCCATGAGTTCAGTGATCTGTAATTGTCATGAAGGAATGGACCAAGTAGAAACTAGGTTAATTATGTTTATGACTTAAAATATGCATGCTTAGCCTAGGGGAATTAACGGGACAAGATTAATTTACTATAGCTATCTAGGTGCTTTAAT
Organism: Gynochthodes officinalis; assembly: GCA_020080225.1. NCBI lineage: Eukaryota > Viridiplantae > Streptophyta > Magnoliopsida > Gentianales > Rubiaceae > Gynochthodes > Gynochthodes officinalis. The sequence continues at coordinate 15,001,853 of CM034621.1, read as the reverse complement.
TTTGGTTTAACTGTTTGCATAACTCTTAATACTATCATTAAATTGATATGGACCGCTATCGTGCCCAGTCAATTTATGGTAAGTTTTGATTTAGGGTGCTGGGCTTGGTCAATTATATTAGGAAAATAGAAATTTATTACGGCTATCCTAATAAGTTTCAAGTTAAATATTTGAGTTTGTAAGATTATTTTTTTGTGACCTATGATCAGTGATGTAATTGAATGATATCAACCTTTGGATTGGAAACTCGGTAAACTTGGTAATTTTCATTATTTTCTATTTTTTATTTCTTTGATATTCAATTTTTATTAATTTTTATAATTCAATAAATTAGTTAAGCATTCAAAACTCCTATCTCGTTTTATTTATTTAATTTTATCTATTGTTCAAGACTTGGAACTATACTTTAGTTCCCTTAGGATTCGACCTGGTTCGCTACTACTGCAAATTTAATTTGTAATCACTTAAGAACCAGTGATTAATTTTGTGGGCTTCGACAAACCTGTCAATACCCAAAAAGAGTAAACTCCACAAAAAAGGTTTTCTTTGAATGTGATTCCCCCATTCTTGAAATGGTAGAATCTTTTTGACAACTACTTTTGAATAAGCAATTCTATTACAATATTTTTGATAAAAAAGTATGAGTAATTTCAATTGATCCTGAATCAATCAGAATCATCTGATAGAAATCAATTCCTTAGAAATGTCATTTGTAATCCAATGAATTACTTTATCAAGGTATTGCTAATGAAATTTTCTAAATTTTTGAAATCTGGAACCTGAACATATCTCGTAAGGAGTAAATGTTCATTGTAAATTTTTTTATAATATGAAGTAGCTAAATTTGGATGGGTAACAAGCTTTGAGGTTGTGGCTTGAACCTTTTGAGATGGTGAATCTGTCACCGCCATTAAATAAGTCAATGGTGGGAAATTTGAAATTGCTTGGAATCTATTAGAAGAGATATAATCATGAAATGATTAAACCCTAGTTTTGAAATCTCCATCTTTTTTGATTATATTCATTTTTTAATACCTAACAAATTCTCTAGTTAGGAAATTTGACAATACATTCCTCAGACCTTTTATATATTCAATATCAAAATCGAATATATACAGGATAACTTGCCATCTTGCAAATATTTGTTTCGAAACAATATTTTGAATACCTTTTTGCGAAACATCTTTTGTTGACTAGCAATCAATATGTAATAAAAATGTTTAATAATATAAATCATCTTGAAATTTTGAAATACATAAGACAATAGATAAAATCACCTTTTTAATAGTTGAATAGTTTTTCTAGCCCTACTCCAAACATCGCTATGAAACCTTACTAGTTGTTCTGGGTAGTCTTTTTCTAGTTTTTGTTTGAGTATGCCTCCATTCCCTACATAAAAAGCATCAGTTTCTACTATCATTTTGAAAGCTTTAGGATTTGGAATAACTAAATAAGGAATATAAATCATCTTGAAATTTTGAAATACATAAGATAATAGATAAAATCTCTTTTTAATAGTTAAATAGTTTTTTCTAATCCCACTCCAGTCACCACTATGAAACATTACTAGTTGTTTTGAGGAGTCTTTTTCTAGTTTTTGTTTGAGTATGTCTCCATACTCTACATCATAAGCATTAATTTCTATTATCATTTTGAGAGCTTTAGGATTTGGAATAACTAAACAACGAATATAAATCATCTTGAAATTTTGAAATACATAAGACAATAGATAAAATCTCTTTTTAATAGTTGAATAGTTTTTTCTAACCCCACTCTAGACACCACTATAAAACCTTACTAGTTGTTCTAAGGAGTTTTTTTTTTTTTTTTTTTTTTTTGAGTATGCCTCCATACCCTACATCAGAAGCATCAGTTTCTACTATCATTTTGAAAGCTTTAGGATTTGGAATAACTAAACAAGGAAGATATCTTATCTGTCTTTTAATTTTTTGAACTATCTTAGTATGAATCTCTGTCCACGGATGAGGTATCTTTTGTAATATTTGAAATAAAAGATTACATTTTTGTCTAAGTTTTGGATAAAAATCAGAAATATAATTTAAAAAAACTAAAAATCTTTGCAATTGATTTTTATCTTTAATTTCATCTGAAAACTTCTCTGTAAATTCTAAATTTCTATTAATTAGAATAATTGTTCCTAAATAAATATTATGACCTATGAATCTTACATTTGTTTGAAATAATTTCGTTTTAATAGTAGAAACTACTAAACCATTTCTTTTTACTATATTGAAAAATATTTCTAAATGTTTAAAATGTTTCTCTATATTTTCAGAGAATACTAGTATATCATCAATATAAACAATCATAAAAGTTGAATAAGGATTAAATATTCATAATATTTTGAAATTTTGATGGAGCATTTTTTAATCCAAAAGGCATAACATTCCATTTATAGTGTCTAAAAGGAACTGTGAATGCAGTCATATACCTATTTTTTTCAAGTATTTGAATCTGCCAGTATCTTGACTTTATGTCGAATTTTGAAAACACTTTAGCGTTAAACAGTCTATTTAACAAATCTCTTTTGTTAGAAATAGGATATCTAATCCATTTTAATACCTTATTTCATGGTTTATAATTTATGACTAATCTTAGTACTCCTTTTTCTTTCTCAGCTTAATTCATTATATAGAAAGCTAAACAAGACCAAGGAGACTTTAAGGTCTTATTAATTTTTTTTATCTAATAATATTTTAATTTCTTGTTTACATGTTTCCAATAATTCTTGATTCATTTGAATAGGCCTAGCTTTAGTTTTAATATCTTTTTTTTTTTTTATAAATCCTTCTTCGTAAGGTAATTCTACCTCATGTTTATTTCTGTTCCAAAATGCATTGGGCAAATCTGCACAAATTTCTTTTTTAAACGTATCTTCCAATTCATTAATTTTCTTTTGAACATTACTATCTTTTAATCTTTCTTCTATCCTAGCATATAAATGTTTTTCTTTTAAAAATCCTATTTGAATTTTTATATAATTACTATTATATATTTGCTTAAATATTGAACACTTTTGGATTAAATCTATCTCCTTTTGTCTTTTTCAAGAAATAAACTTAAATAAAATCTTTTTACGCATAATCTTTGTATGAATACCTTCATGATTTACTTTCATTGGATTAATCTGACTTAAAAATGGTAATTCTAATATTAAATCTTGAGCTATATCATCCACTACATAACATAAATTTTTAATGCAATAATCATCATTACAAACATTTAATATTACTTTATGTTTGACATATAATCTACTTGAATTAGCCGCTAATAAACTTTGATTAGTCTTTATACAATACTTAGTTGGAATTATACATGCTTTAATAAAATTTGCATTAGCGCCACTATCTCACATAGCATGTACTGTAATTTTGAAATCATTTATTCCTACTATAATAAAACAATACCATTTTTATATTCAATTCTATTTATCATGTCAATATACATTTTATCAGAAATTTCATCATTGTTTATTTGAATAGAATTCAAATCTTGAACATCTTCTATAACTTCTTTTCCTTTTGAATTAGAAACAGTTTCTGAAGTACTTCCATTTTTTATTAAGCTAATCTTAGTAACTAATTCTAAATCTTTTGTTTTTAATTCTATTATATATTTTTGCATTTTTCTACCTTGTTCTTTTAATATTTTAATATCTTCTTTTATTTCGTTTGGTTTTCTTATTCCTAATAAATTTTGACTTGGGCATTATCTAATAATTTTGAAATACTAAATGTTTCTTCAAATTTCTTGGGTTTTTCTTCTTCTAATATTAAATCTCTTAATTTCTTAAATATTCTTTTCTACATTCCTTATCATCTATTTTCTCAATCATTTCAGATAATATTTATTTATTATTTTTTGAAATTACATTAATACATTTACAATTATTTTCACATTCTGAACTAGAATATGAATTAACTTCATCTAGAATATTTTCTCCATCTATATCAGTATCTTCTATTAATAAAGCTATCGTTTTATTTTTTAATTCTTCTTCTTGAAATATTTCCTTAATTCTCCTTTTCATTCTACATTGATTAGCCTTATGGCCAAATCTACCACATTTCCAAAAAGTTATTGAATTATTATTGTTATTATTCCCTCTATATTTTTCTTTTTATATATTTTGTAATAAGGATTATTATTATGTTTATTTTTATATCTTTTAGACTTTGAGTGTTTTTTATATTTTATTAATTTTCTAAGTTGAGTTGAAGGAGTTTTAATTGAGTTGAAGGAGTTTTAATTCCTTTAATGCCAAAAGCTTCACAAAAGTTTCCAACTTCTTGCTTTTCTCTACCATATTTACTTTGAATTTTTAATTCTTTGCATAAGTCTAATCCTTCTTTTTTAATAAAAGAAAATAATTAACCAAAAGAAATTGTATTGAAATCTATGTAATCATTTCCTACTTCTTTTTGTATTTTAGATATTATTCTTTGTGAAAATAATGTAGGTAAACCTGGTATGAATTTTTCTTCCCAAAAAGAGAATTAGCATCATTCCATTTTAATACTTGAGTAAGGAATACATCTTTATACCTCTAAAATTAGATAAAGTAGGGCATCTTAAATTACTTAACATAATTTTTGAACTAGCTAAAATTTCTTTAGGATTTCCTATAAAATGAACTAAAATGGTAACTATTAATTGATCTACAGCATTTGATTGATCTTCTGTTATAAATGTTTTTGTTCCATCTGGATTTGTTTTTTCAACTTCTAATGAAATAGTATGATCCATTATTAATTTTTCTGTTCTAATGTTAACATATTATCCCACCAATTTTTAATTGTTTTGAAAATCCTACTACAATAGCTATAGCAGTGTTTTGTTTTGTTAATCCTATTGTTTTATATGCTGTTTTAGCCATTCCCATTTCTTGCAATGTATTTAATATTTAATATTTTGATTTTCCATCTATATTCCACTCATATACAGTGTTACCATCATAACAACTAGCTGTAAATTGTTTTCTTTCTTCATATTGAATATCTGGAGGTGCAGGTTTAGGATAATAATTCCTAGTATTTACTACTTGCCGGGTTTTGAAATTTCTATAATTATGTTGTTTTCTTATTCTATTAATTTCTATTTCTGATTATCTTTGAATTCCTTTTCTATACTATTAATCTTTTCTATATCTAAATTTTTTGAGTTTTCACTCAAACTTGAATTATCTTCTTCTGATTCTAACTCTTTTCCTCCTGTTTCTAAACAATTTATTCTATTTTCTGAGATACTTGGTTTATTACTATGAATGTTTAATTTTTAAAATTTTGACGCATTATCAAATTTGGAGATTTCATTTTTTTTTAATTTCATATTATAACAAAAAATTTTGTAATTTGTATACGCATAGATAATTCACTTAATATACATTCTTAAAAATTTACTTTATATTAAGAAAATTTTGCTCATGAATATAAATTAAAAACAATATAGAGGACAATATTCAAAATAACTTAACTTCTTTTGCATTTATCATAATTTTAAATATTTTGACCTTAAAATGTTAGTACAAATCTAAACATTATTCAATATTATTTCAATTTTTTATTTAAATTTTATAATTATCAAAGTAAATGATGACTACTATTACCATATATAAATCTTAGATTCATTCATACAAAAAAATCACATTCTACATTTAAATATCATCATTTTAGTGTTTTATGCTACATTTTACTATTTCTATATATTAAACTAAACCTAAGTTTACAAAAATTAATTTGATTAATAAAAAATAAATAAAAAAAATATGAACAATGTAAGAAGTTGTGATATATAAGTACATATTTCAATTTCAACATGAGAGTGTTAATTATATAATTAATTGAATAAACTTCACTATTGATAATTAAAGGTAGACGTACCAAAAAAATTTAATCATATACAATATTTTTAGTATAACTTTCAATAGCACATATTAAAGCTTCTCTTAAAGTGAAAAAAAAATAAAAATTCATTCATTCTATATTGACAAAAATTTCATACTAGAGTTATTTCTCATACAATTTAATATGACAAAAACTGTTTTAAAAGTTAGAATTAAATTGTATATATAAACTTTATAAACTAGTGTACTTTTTATTTTTAAATTTTATTGACAATGAGATGTATTTTTCTTTTAATCATTTTCATAATATTAAAATATAAATTATTAAGAATATTTAAGGTGTGAGATGCATACCTAATGCATATTATGGGTACTAAGTTATTGGAATATATAATACTATTGTTATGAACTTAATTATTTATGGAAAAAAGTATTCATTTCTTATAAATAGTGATCACAAAGTTGAAAAGAAAAGTTACCATTTACTATTAAGTTATAAACTTATATTAAATGGGGAGTTGATGATGATCTGTTGTCATTGGGGTTTTCTCATGTTACAAGTTTTCCCTAGGTACAAATGTAATTTTATGACAGTGTTTAAAAAAAAAAAAATCTTATTTGTAAACTCTTGTCACCAAGTTTTCCCTAAGTTATAGGTTTTCCCTTGTTATAAGTGTAATTTTGTAAAAATTTTAAAACTATTTTCTTAACACTTTATAATATAATTTTAAAATTTTTGTCACATTATCAAATTTAGAGATTTCATTATTTTTTAATTCATGTGATAACTAAAAATTGTAATCCATATACACATAGATAATTCACGCAATATATATTCTTAAAAATTTACTTTTATATTAAGCAAATTTTGTTCTGGAATATGAATTAGAAACAATATAAAGTTTAATATTCAAAATAACTTAACTTCTTTCGCATTTATTATAATTTTAAATACTTTGGCCTCAAATTATTAGTACTACATTATTCAATATTATTTCAATTTGTCGTTTAAATTTTATTATTATCAAAGTAAATTATGAACATTATCAACCGGCATAAATCCAAGATTTATTCATATAAAAAACATCATACACCACAATTAGATATTTCACCTATATATATTCTTAAAAGTTCACTTTTATATTAGGAAAATTTTTCTTATGACTATAAATTAAGAAATATATAGATTAAAATATTCAAAATAATTTTACTTATTTTGCATTAGTTTTAAATGTTTTGACCTTAAAATGCTAGTACTAATCTAAACATTATTCACTGTTATTTCAATCCATCATTTAAATTTTATAATTATCAAAGTAAATTATAATTACCATTAGTGTACATAAATGCTAGATCTATTCATAGGAATAAAAAAAAAATCATACTCCACATTTACATATCATTTTTTTAATATTTTATGCTACCTTTAACTATTTCGATATATAAAACTACACGTAAGTTTACAAATATTAATTTTGATAATAAATACTTAATCATAAAAAAAAAATCAAGAATGTTTCAAAATTTCATATCATCATGAAAGTGTTAATTAAGTAAATAATTTAATAAACTTCATTACTAATATTTAAAGGTAGACATAGCAAACAAATTTAATCATATATAATATTTTTTGTTTAACTTTAAGAACACATATTAAAGCTACTCTTAAAATAGAAGGAAATTCGCACATTCTATGTTGACAAAGATTTCATACTAGAGTTATTCTCTCATACAATTTAGTATGATAAAACTGCACTAAAAGTTATAATTAAATAATATAAATGAATTTTTTACAAACTAATGTATTTTTATTTTAAAATGTTATTGATAATAAGATGTTTGTTTGTTTTGATCATTTTAATATTGAAAGATAAGTTATTAAAAGTACCTTAAGTGTGATATTTATACCTAATACATTTGCAATGAACCTAATTATTAGAATATATGGTACTATTGCAATGAACATAATTATTTATATAAAAAAGTGATCATTTTCTTAATGGTGTTCTTAAACTTAAAACTCTTTATTTAACTCTTTATTTAGTGTAATTTATGAACTTAATTATATTAAAGGGAGAGTCGATGGTGACCTTTTGTCATCAAATTTTCCTCAGGTTACAAGTTGCTTGGGAAATTTGCATATATAGCATTTTTGTAAAACCAGTTTGCATATATAGCACAAGCAGCATAATCCTTACAAATATAGCACTTTTCCTAGCGAAAAGACGCCAATGGCCCTTCATATGGAGTAATTTATCCTTCATCCTTCTCTGTATCCTTCATCATTCTTTGAATCCTTCACCTTCTTTGAATGAACAACCCCTTCAAAATGGACTGAACGGACCAAAAAATAACAAGTCATTGTCGTCTACGAGTAAAACCCATGCTCGCGAACAATTTATGAATGGACTGGACGGACCAAAAAATAACAAAAAAAGATCAGCCGATATGCTCGAACTGTATGAAAAATACTCTTCTTCAATTGTTGCGAATTTTTACACGCAAGTGCACGTGATCGTTAACAAGTAATATAGAATGAATATAATTTATCGTTCCCACAGAAACTAATGAATTATTAAATACCGAAATTAAAATAGTTCTAACTTTATTTGAAGGAAAAAATATTTTATGGATAAGCTAAATTAAAAGTAATTTTAAAACTTAATTAAAACTAAAATTAAAAACTAAACAAAGCAAGTTAATAGATTAAGTTGACGAAAGATCTAGGGTTTTCGATTTCACCATAACTAATCCATCCTAATATTAATCTATTTCTATAATCTAATTTAATTTCCTGGTTGATAGTCGAGATTCCCAAATTTATTTACTAGTCCCTCCCGAGATCTAATAAAAATCCTCCTAATTGCTAATTCACTATATTCCTATGTGAATTACAACAATTATGAAGTCATTAATTTCTATGGATTCTCATATAGCAACTACACAAACCATGTAGGTATATTCCTATCCTACATGCAATTTATGGCATTTATCTCAATGAACTTGACACATAACTCCTCTTCCAATTCGTTATGATTAACAAATCATCTAATTAGTGATCAAGTAATTAGAAGCATTAAGCACAAAGATAAATACTCAACCATAGAAAATTAAATCAAATTATATTAATAGAAAAATATTAAGACTTCATAGTTAGGCTACATCTAAACCCTAGAAAAGAATTTAGTTCATATTAATATAAAAGAATATCACAAAAATTTAAACATGATTGAAAAGAAAAATAAAAGATAAAATCCAAACAAAAGCCGTAGATGCTTGGTACTTAAAAATAATACTTGGCCAAAAATTTCATAACAAAACACAAGAATTAAAACTACTAAAATTACTAAATTAAACTAATTAAAGAAAAACAAGACAAGAAACTAAATTTACTAAACAAAACTAATTCAAGAAAAACAAGAAAAGACAAAACCCAAGACTTGAAGTCAAAAACTTGTTAATCTTTGTGTTTTGTTTTTACGCCGTGAGCTTCCAAAGAAAAAGAAGTTGGTTCTTGACTTTTGTTTTCTCTCAAGTCCAAGTTAGTGCTGCAAAAGCTATACTTACTAAACTAAATAAAACAAACAAGAAGAAAGACCAAATTTACGGGAGAAGCGGAAGAAGACACAAGAGGTAGCTGAAATTTTGCTAAGAAAACCGAGAGGAAGTACAACTGAAATTTCAAGAAAAACCCAAGGAAGAGAAACAAGAAAAACAAAGGAAAAGAAAGCTGGCTCTCTAACTAACTAAACAAACAGAAGAAAAAGAAGAAAAGAATGAAGTCTTTGTTGTCCAAATTCTGCTAAGAGCAAAACTAAACTAAAGAAAAGAAAAGAAAGTAAATGAAATTGTCACGAACCTAAACTAAAGGAAGAAAAGAAAACCAAAGGAAAAAAATGCTGCTCTAAAGAATGGGATCACCAAATGGAATGTCTTCCTCCGTTGTAAGCTTTCTTATTTATAAGCAAGGATTTGCTCTTCTTTCTTTGCTCTCAAGGTGTTGTTGCGCCATGTGCTTGGTTTCTTTTCCAAAGAAATAAAACAGCCCAAGCTTTGCTTTTGTAGTTGGCAATTCATGTGACTTGATTCTCTTTTCTTTTCTTTCTTCGTGTGCATGCTCACTGCTTGCTTGTTTCTCTCCATGTTGCTGCCCGATTTTTCTCGAGCTTTGTTTTTGCCCATGTGAGACTGCATTTTTGGAGAGACTTTCTTGCTGTCCTCATGCACTCTTTCTTTAGAAAAATAAAAAGATGCACTGGGTTGGTTATGCTCTCATGTGCTCGGTTCTTCACTCAAAAGTCGGCTTCTTCCTTCTTTTATTTCCTTCTTTATTGTCCAAGTGTAGCAGCCTTTTGTTACTAAGCATTCCTTTTGTGTGCTGGATTCTGTCCTTTCTTTTATTTCTTTGCAGTTGGCCTCCTTTGTAAAGAATGAATGGTAATCGATTTTTGTTCAAGCCGATCGTTTTCTTTTCTAAATTGTGTTGCTCATTGTTTCTTTTCTTTTGCTTCTTTGTTGTCCGATTTGTTTATTCATTCTCTTTTCCTTTGGCTAAGTAAGAAGGCTTCTTCTTGAATGTTGCTATCAAATTGTGCTACAAAACCGTGAAGCACTTTGAATGTCTCAACCAGTAGCTAAAGAAACTTTCGAAAAAATCTCCAAGTTTCTGTCCAGTTGTGGTCCTTTTTCTTCCAGAATTTGAGAAAACTTTCTTCATGAAAGTTTTTGCTCTCTTTCTTAGCTTTCCATATCATCTTGAATCATCTCATTTGGACGTCTGAATCAAGAGTTATGATCTCCGGAAGATGAGTGGGTTTCCAAAGGATAATTTGGCCAAAATTTCAGTTACCCTCTCCTTGTGTCTTTGTCGGTTGCTTCATTTTTCTTTGTTGCAGCCAACAAAAGAAAATCTTCTTTGTCTTGTTGTTGAAGTAATTTGGTCAAGCTTTGATAAAAATAATTGGTTAGTCCTTTGTTCTCAAGATTAAACTCAAAAAGTTCTAGAAATATTGGAAATCTTAGAACTCATAAAATCAAAGGATAATTTGGCCAAAATATGTAAAAACAAAGTAAAACACAAGCCAATTTCTAACCAAAATTAATAAGAAAACTCTATATAAAATAGAGTTATCATCAATCTGTATGGGAAAAGTTTTGATTACCGTGCAAGATTCTTCAATATCAGAATTGAAGAGGTTTGGCCAATATAAATATAAGCACGACAAATTATCAAGACTTGCGTAATAGGTGAGAATAATTGAGTGGGTAGAGTGAAAGAGTGGAGCAATAATCGAAAGTAGTTACATTTACATAGAAGTACCTTGGAAGCTACACATTCGCACTCTTGTAAAATGTCGACTTCCCAAATTTAAATGTCGACACTACAGACTAAATGTCGACTCCACAATATATGTGGACATATATGTCAACTTAAATGTTGTCATTTATGTCGTCAAATATGTGGAGTAAAATGTCGACATATACGTCGACATATATGCGGACTGAAGTGCCGACATATATTTTCCTTACGAAAAGACCCCAATGCCTCTATATTTGAAAAACGGGCCTGAATGAACCAACCTGTTTCGCAACTCTTCAGCTTATAACCGCATCAAAATCGTCGATTCTTGCAAAAACCTCATCACTATGCTACAACTCACTTTAGTTCATCTTGTAAAAAGCTATCTCAATTCATCAGAGAAGACAACACCCACTTCAAACAACCTTTCAGCACTTCATCCATAACAGCATCAATGGCGAAAACTCGATGTGGAATCTCAAGCCGTGGCGGAATGAAGGTCGAAGATCATAAATCTCACATGGCATCCGAGAAGACTAAGAAGGTTTGTTCCTTTTACAGCAAAAATGTTCCATTTTTTGTGATGCATACATGTTAGAAAGTTAAAGTAACACAAATAAAACCAATGGCCGAGGAGACAGAACAATTCTTGGCTTGGGAAGAGAATGAGGAGACCGGAGAGGAGGGGGGTTCGGCGGAGATGACGAAGACTCTGTAGAGATGGAGGCTAACCAATTCCATGTTTCTTACAAGAAGAGAGAACGTGAAGCCGAAGTCGAGGAACCTCAAAAACGACAGAGGTTAACGAAGGTAGAAAAACGTGAGAACCGCAGAGCCTTCCTTGATGCGATTGTGGGTCGTTTGCAAAACTATGACACAAAACTTGAAGATACAAAAGAAGAACTTGTGCAAGAGTGTGAACGAAGGGCTGCATTGGAGGCCAAACAAAGTGATTTGGAAGCTACCGTTGAGCGGCTTACTTAGAAAGTTGGTCACTTGTCCACGTATGTCCACCACATGCTCGCCATGCACAAAGAAGATGATCATTTGGCAAGAAAAATAGGGAAAATGATACGGAGATGTCGCAACAAATGCCACAAACTCCTGGCTCCATTGATCGTCAGCAAGGGGAAACTAAGGCATGCCTTTTCGGCCAACCTCAGGGGGCCGAGGCCGAAGACACTGCCGCTGATGAGGCTCATATTGTGGTCATCGCTATTAAGAGTGTTCCCGTCACCGATATTGTTCATCAAGCCCTGATGAACAATATATCCCCCCCCTCCCCCCCCCCCCCCCCGGACTCGCGCATTTTAGTGGATAGTGCTCCCCCTCACCCATGAAGGAGAAGGAGCCAAAATCCCCTTCATTCGAAGTCTCGGGGGGGGGGGGGGGGGCAGAATCTCAGGCCAACACTTGCCCAAGAAGCGGGCGGCCTATCATCAACCTCAATGGCTTTCTTATTGCAGCCAACTCCAGAGGATCTGGAACTGGAGATGAAACGGTGGATGAGGGCGCGCCTAACCCTATATTTGGATACAGAGGTTTTATCATTAGACTCCGATTCGCTATAGACAATGTGGACAAAAGGATATTGGTTAAACGATCATGTAAGTTACTTATCTACCGAGTTGTATGCTTGTCACAAATTATCGACTCTTACCCCCTATTGAAAATTTCTACTGTCTTGCAGCAAATTAGTTTGTATACGTCCATGTTGCGGAAATGAATCATTGATGCGGACCGCGATGATATATCCATTATGGAGACATATTTCAATGTAAGTGGTAATTAAAATAGGTTTGTAATGAACTTGTGGATATGTTCAGATGATTAACGCTTTTCCAAAAATTGTGCAGTCAGAAATGAAGAAGATGCATGCCGCTGACAGAGCCCTAAATTTCGATAACTTGGCGGTCATGCAATTTGTTGGTTATTGTCCATTCGAACACGATTGTCGAACTGTGGACATCGTGTATTCCCATGTCATATGGATGGGAACCATTGGATGCTGGTTAAGCTAGATTTATATACACAGACATTCCACATCTACAATCCATCAAATCAAGGGCCAGCAGTAGTGACGAAGTTAGAATATCTCATCGCTACAATGCCCAAGCTACTTGAGGCGTGCGAATTCAACAAGTACTACGCTAAGCATCATAATGTGGGTGGTGAATGTACGATTACTTTGGAGCTAAATTTGGTCCCCCAAAAAGAAAAGTAAGCAATGGCTACAAGTTACTACCATATGAAAGGAAAGAATGAATTTCTAATGCTCCTTTTCCATGTTGCAAGAGTGGGGATTGTGGAGTTTTTTTTATTGATGTGGGCTGAATGCATTATTAATGGTTGGCCACCCGATACAATCACTCCAACAAACTCTATAATTATTCGTAAAAATATGGCAATGAAAGTGTACATACATGCAAAGGAGGCACATCCCCGGGTGCAAAAGGGAAGGGAGAGGGAGAGAGCCATACGATGAGGAAGGAAATGATTACACATTTTCATTTAATCATATATGTATTGATGAATTTTTGTAGATTTAGTAAATATGACGAGTCGGTAAAGTGTATATATTACGAATGATCAATGTCAAATGTAAATAATACACAATTTCGCATACATACCATACAAATTTGGAATGCAAGTATTATTGAAGGAAATTTTCAACGAGCTTTAACAAACATACCGTACAAAATCTTGATTTGTATTATTCAAGTCAAACATATAAAACCTATAAAAAAATTTGATTTTTGAAGCAATGTGGGTAGTCAATAAATAAATTTGCTAATGTTGATGATTATAGGCGCCTATATAAAACATATTATTGGAAGTTTGGCCGCAGAAAGCAATCTATATCTAGGTAACATATAGTGAAAAAAAGATAAGTGAGATGGGCTGTTAAGTTGTGTGTGTGAAATTTGCATCGAGAGATATGTCGACATTTTTAATGTTTCTGACGTAATTGTCGACATTTTCAAGTGTCATTTTTGGATATGTGTCGACATTTTTGTTTATGTGTCAACATTTCACACATTATGTCGACATAAAGGTTGACAGATTAAAGGCATTGTCGACATTTTAGTCCACATTTCGGCATTATCTCGGGATTATGCGGCAGTCTTCCTGTTTATGACGCAATCTTCTTATATAAAGATATTTCACTTCGCGCACCATGATCATCCACTCCAAAAAGCTTCATACGAGTGTTTGTTGCTGTTTACACTCCCTAAACGACTGCTCTTGTCTGTCCAAATCTGAGAGGAACTTACCATGTCCAAATCTGAGAAATGCGGTGTATGGTCTGTTCATGTTTTGTATGAAAGAGAGTGGGTAGTTGATTTAAAGACTAATGAGCATAGATTCCTGCATTTTAAGGCCATAGAAACAATTTTGATCCAAGAAGATGCGTCCTTCTCCGAAATGGTGCAACTAATCATAACGATCATGGGCTTAGATTCGGCATTACATGATAGACTGGTTATAGAGTACCTGCCAAAGTATCTATCAACCATAGCCGTCTTACGCATCAAGAACGATCACCATATCTAATGTTTTTTGAATGAGATTACCAGGCGGTCTGAGGGGGTAAGGATACCATTATGCGTAACCCTTGGAGCGGTTAGAGCGACACGAGATGAAGACAATGCTAGCAACTCACCCATACAACGTTTGAGTTCTGATAGTCCAATATGGACTAATAATGTCATTCCTTCACGGCATGCGGAGGAAAATATTTTTACAATATCGGATGAAGATCAGGGAAATCCGGATGAAGATAAGAAGGATGACGATGGGGATAAGGAAACGATCAATGGGGAGGAAGGGAAAACAATTGCTAACATGGCACAGAAGGATAAGCAAAAGGTGCAAGACAACATTCGCTACATCGAGGCGATTACCATATCACATGCTGTTGCATCTTCTTCGAATGGGTTATCAATAGTGGTCAATGTTACCATCAAGGAAGTATTCGAGACAAGGCAGCATTTGTTTATGAGGATGTCCATGATTGCCGTGAAACATTTCTTTGAGTGGAAGGTTATAAGGGCCAATGCCAAGGTTTGGTACTTTCGGTGTATGGATGGAAATTGCAAGTGAATGATGAATGCATTGGCGATTGGGAAGTCATCCACATGGAAGATAACTAAATACGTCAACACCCACACATATCAATCCTCATTAGTTCAATCTGACAATCGACAAGCATACAACAAAGTAATTGGATCGTGGATAAAGTCTAAGTACACGGACGTTTGTCGTCCGTATAGACTGCGTGAAATCATAAATGACATACGTTCAGAGTTGGGTGTGAACGTATCATACAATAAGGCTTGGCGATCAAGAGAAGCCGCTTTGCACGAAGTCAGAGGGAATTATGAGGATTCATATAAGATACTACCATCATATTTACACGTGATAACGGAAATAAATCCAGGCACAATCACTAAGCTTAGTGTTGAAGATGACGGAAAATTCAGGTATTTATTTTTCTCGTTTGGTGCTTCGATTCGTGGATTTCGCAACCAAATGCGGCCAGTGATTGCAGTGGATGCTTGTTTTCTGAAAGGAAGATATCTTGGGTCACTTATCGTAGCAACGTGTATGGATGGAAACAACCATGTCTATCCAGTCAGATGGGGTATTGTCGATTCTGAGAATGACGATTCATGGGAGTGGTTTTTACAAAAGCTTAAGGAGGCAATCGGCGATGAGATGGACGGCTTGGTGTTTGTTTTAGACCGGCATCGACAATAAGATTGCAAATGTTTTCCCAAATTCCTTTCACGGAGCATGTATTTATCATTTGAGCGACAACATAAGAGCGAAGTTTAGAAAAGAGGACGTGATCCTTTTATACTTTAAGGCTGCAAAAGCGTACATGGTTGCAGAATTTAATAAATTGTTCTTACTAATATCGCTGCAAAATTCACAGGTCAGCGTGTACTTACAGAAAGTTGGGTTTCAACGGTGGTTGAGGGCACATTCGGGCGGAAGACGGTATACAATAATGATGACCAACATTGCGGAATGTCTGAATGCCTTGCTGAAAGATGCTCGTGAATTACCTATTCATGCGTTGGTTGAGTACATCAGGAACACACTCCAAAGGTGGTACCACGAAAGGCGGTTCGGTGCTAGTGAGATAAGAACACCGACAACCCCATACATTGAAGAGGAAATTGCATCAAGAATGCAAGAAGTACAAGGCTACGTTGTTGAGCCGATCGATATAAACCAATGGTGTGTACGAGACATTGCAAACCGGAATGCAACGGTCGATTTGCTCCAAAAAACGTGCACATATCGAATGTTTGATATGGACCAAATCCCTTTATGTACATGTAGTAGCCACAGCTCGCCAACGGCAAATTGGCCCTCGATCCCTATGCTCGCCATTTTATCACACAGATGCACTTCTTGCTACCAATGGTGAATCTATTATGCCGGTAGGTGATCCTAAAGATTGGAATGTGCCAGAATCAGTTTTAGCGGTACAACTATCACCACCGGAAGCAAGAGGAAAGAGTGGTAGGTGAAAGAAATATAGAATTCCGTCAACAGGAGAGAAAAAAGTTACAAAGAAATGTGGTCGATACGGAGAGATCAAACACAACTGGCAAACTTGCTCTAATGCATTCGTTTGTAGGGATAAAATGTAATGACATTTTGTGATAATCATTATTCAATATTATAGTTATTCATTTCCATAATTTATATTAAATTATGCTTCCATTAACAAGGTAACATAATTATGCAACCAAATCAACCATTTACAAACAACGCAGGTGATGATAATACGAACAACATATGGAGTGGTCAAATCCTACATTTACAAATAATTCAGTTATCGACATATTTGACGACATATATGTTTGTTGACAGATATGTATACATATATGTCGACATATTTGGCTACAGTTTTTTTATTACTAGATTCGTCGACATGTATGACGACATTTTATCGACATTTTCTCCCTCATTTGTCGTTTAAACCAGGTCAACTATCCTTCCCATTTCATACAAAAACCAAATTAACTATGAAGGATATATGTCCAGTCCAGTTCATCCACTAAATGGGCATATCGACTGATCTTTTTTGTTATTTTTTGGTCCGTCCAGTCCATTCATAAATTGTTCGCATGTATGGGTTTCACCCGTAGACAACGATGACAATGACTTCACTGTGAAAGGGTTGTTCATTCAAAGAATGTGAAGGATACAGAGAAGGATGAAGGATGAATTACTCTATATGAAGGGGCATTAGCGTCTTTTCGCTAGGAAAAGTGTTATATTTGCAAGGATTATGCTGCTTGTGCTATATATGCAAACCGGTTTTACAGAAATGCTATATATGCAAATTTCCCAAGTTGCTCCCTAGTACAAGTGTAATTTTGTGAATTTTAAAACTATTTTCTTAACACTTGATGAATATTAATTTTTCATTTTTTGCCACATTATCAAATTTGGAGATTTCACTTTGTTTAATTTCATATTATAATGTAAATTTCGTAATCCATATATTCATAGATATTTCACTTATATATATTTTTAAATATTTACTTTGATATTCAGAAATTTCACTCTTGATTATAAACTTAATAACAGTATACAGTATATTATTCAAAAAAGTGATCATTTTCTTATAGTGGTGTTACTACACCTAAAAGTCACCATTTAGTATAATTTACACAAATAAAAAATAATAATATCTCAACAACTTAAAATTTATTATATAATTTATTTTGAAATTATTTTTTTTAAAAAATAGCTTGTAAAGTAATTAAAAATAGTTAAAAAATACTTAGAACATATTTGGAACTTACACATAAAATTATTTAAGACAAATTTAAAAATGTTCAGTTAGGGGTAAATGGGTGGCAATGATATAAATTTTTATGGATAAACTATAATAGATAATTAAATATGTAATATTGAAATAAATTTAAGCTTATATGCAAAATGATAGCTATTATGAGTATCAGATTGTTAAAAATTTTTAACCTATTGCATTGAAATTATCTATTCAAATAGAAATTAATTTTTTTGAATAATGTTCACTATCTATAATTTTCTTTCATTTTTTATTGTAAAAAAAAAAATCATTATTTTGATCAATAATATTATCATAAAATTTACTTTGCTTTTAAATTAATTTAACAAAATATTTCTATAGTTTATTTAAAATATCTAAAATAAATTCGAATGACATATTTGAAAAACAATCATAAAATTTTCTTCAAAATTTTAAAAATTAAGATATATTTAAGTATAAAAAAATACTAGAGCTTTCCCCACATCTCATGCGGTTTAGAAACTAGTTATTAATAAGGATACTATGTAAATTTTATTTAAAAGTAAATTCTTTTCTCATGATAAAAAACAAATTTAAGGTGAATTTTTTTAGAAAGAAAAAAAATAATATATAGCAAACTATTGTGATGATTTAGTGCATGTAAGGAGCCCAACAACTGGCATATGTTGATTCTATAATAAGCCACCGGACTCACAAATTATGGTTTGTTTTTTTAAAAAGGAAATTAATAAAATCCAAAAATGATAAAAGAAATAAGAGATGTTGAAAATCAAATATAAGTACAAAACAAAGATCAAAATCTTAGTTCTACTTAAATAACATGTGGAGAGTGGCATAATAAGTAGTAAGAGTCCAATTTAAATCCATAATACTAAGCCAACGGAATTTGAGTCGTTCCAATTTGTGAGATGCTCTATATTTGTTAATTTTTCAACATGTGAAAATATTTATGAACATAACAAGTTCCAAAACCCAAGAAAATAGAAGAAATAAGAGACTACAAAAATGATTTCTGTTTTTTACAAATAAATAGCAAAATCTAGTTCCAAAAATCAAAGAAAGTAGGAGAAATAAGAGACTATGAGAATCGAATTCTGGTGCAAATGAATAAAAAAATCTTGGGCCAAAATATAAGTTTTTTCCTTCTTTTTATTTTTGATTATCCAAAGTATATTGATTTGCCGGGTATCGTGTCATAGTGTGCTGGAATAAGTTGGATCATGCTTTTGCTTGTCCCTGCCCAGCAACTTTTTGGGTTATAAACAACTGCGGCTTTGAAGTTTATTTATTTTAAATGCCTCTTTATTTTTTAAAAGTGATTCTTGCTGACTGGGTGGTCCAATATTCACTTCTTTTTTATAGAAAAATAAATCTTTAATTTGGAACCGATTCTAAGGCCCTTGTGGCATTAGGGTTCCTTACTATGCTTCGTGTGGCTTTGTTTTTTCTGTTTTTTCTTTTTGTATTTTGAAACAAGAAGGGTTTGTTTAATTGATTTGTCTTTCTGTAGATGTTGAAAAAGCTTTTCCGTAACATCGTTTTAAGACACAGAAAATTAGTATCCAAAAAAGGCGGGTCTAAGGTCTGATATTATTTCCTTCTTTTTCAAAAAAGAATATTTAATTTTGAATTTTTAAAAATCACTCACAGAGAGAGAAAATGAAAAGAAAAAAAATTACTAACTGACAGTCTAAAAGGAAATTTTTTTT
Organism: Gynochthodes officinalis; assembly: GCA_020080225.1. NCBI lineage: Eukaryota > Viridiplantae > Streptophyta > Magnoliopsida > Gentianales > Rubiaceae > Gynochthodes > Gynochthodes officinalis. Next base: position 14,982,162 of record CM034621.1, on the reverse strand, counting down.
TTATAGGTTACCGAGCATCTAAAAAAATCACTAATAATATTTCTTTTATCTAAAGAAATAGCTGTTCCTTTGTCACAAAATTGCAGACTTTTATTTAGTTTCCATATATTCTTAAAGTTTTCTTAAGAAATTCGAGATTATCATCTTTTAGAAACACAAAAGATGAAAATAGAAATGAAAACATTAATAAAAAACAAAATTAAGAACGTGCCCATTAATTGTAATTGATCATAAGATTTCTTCAAAAATTTAGTGGCAAAATGAAACAATATGTCTATACCGTTAGAATTACCACGCTTTAAGGATTTATACAATATAACTTTAGTCGTCTACAAGACAGACAAAAAGGAAATAAAGTGACTTAAAAGAATAAAAGAATGAGAATTGCTTAACCCGAGAGTAAGCATATTGTTTTTTGCTCTTTTAGGAAAGGAAGAGGGCAATACGTTAGTATAAATAAATGGAAGTTCTAAGTCCAATGACAATGACTCCATTAATTATTTTAATTTTCCATTAGTAGAATTATCACATAATAAGGATGACTAAAACTTCCGGTAAGTTTTCTTAAGTCTCTCTATTAAATTTTGTATCTTCATTTAATTTGCACGAATAATGTATTTATTTCCCATTATATTTTTTCCTCGCTTCTCGTCTGTTTTTCCCCTTTACCTGCTTCATTTAAATGTTAAAACAACCGATAAGAAGTTTAGTTTTCTAATTTCTTTGCATTTGACACCTTTTCCTTCCATAAAAATTTAGTTGTATTTAATTTTATAGTCATATAATTTAACCAAGAAAGAAAAAAAGAAACCTTAATTGTGGCGTTTGTGTAGAATGCTAGTTGGCCTTTTTCTGATTATGACAAGGATATAACTATGATGACTGGCAAAATGGAAGTGTCCTCCTTACTAGGATCTCACCCTTAATCTTAGAGAAGTTCTTTGAGACATAAATATTCAAATAGTAGTTATATTCTTTTTTGTGCGTAGTAAAATTAATTAAAGAAAATAAACTTTTGGTACTTTGAATTTTGAGTATTTTAGGTAATAAAATTACATTTTTACCTCTAAATTACCACACGGCACCCAATGTCATCTTCTTATGATGATTCGCTATCTTGTGGTTATGAAAAATGGGAAATAGCAATTGTTATTATCAAATCATTGGTTCCAGGCAATTTTTTACCCAATTTTACCTTAAAAAGTGGCATCACCTTACATTTTTTAACCAATAACTATCCATCAACTGACCTAAACTCCTCTATCCCTCGAGAAAAATAAAGGGTAGGCACAAGAATACTTACGTATTGCCCATCAACTATATATTTTGGCATACTCTTAAGACATGACCCACGCTTTATAGACGCACTTTATGGAGAAACCTTTCAATTTCTGAAACATTAGATTCTCACCAATGCATGTAAATTGAGATTGAGCTCAAATTCTATAAAATAGATAATATAAATAAGGTTGTCAATGATAGTAAACCAATGAAAAGATTTGGCAACTTAGATGTCAAAGTTATTAAAGAACACTAAAACCCTTGTGAACTACTAATTCCAAATTAAACTTTGTATAAAGTTTAAAATAAATAGAAAACTTTAACAGGAAATATTCAAACAAAAGTAAAGAAAATTTATTTTGATCCACGAAGATAAAATGGAGTCCCAAAGTCCAAGTTCTCCTTTTTCCTTATTAAAAACATAACTCTAGATAACTGTCCTCACCATGGAAGAAGCATGTCCTCATTTTCTTTATTTCTTGCTAATTAGAGTTGTATGTTCCTCTTTCCACTCATGGTCATTCCATTTATGACATTATTTCTAGTCAACAATTATAAGATATTTATAGCTTGATATATAGATTTCAACTACTTGGCTTTCTATATTCACTTGTTGGAAAGGTATATTTATCGGCTTGCTCATAATTATAACGTGCCAAAATTTGCATCTAATAACACAAAACTTATTGATGAAAACTTAGCAAGACAATTTCTATATTTCTTAATCTTTTTTTATATAGAAACTAATATTATTATTCATTTTGTTCTAAAAAAAGAATTTATTTTGAAAACTTTTCTTAGTTTCAACAAAGAGTCTACTTTCTAATTTCTATCGTATCCTTACTAATAATGACTCCATATAATTTAAAATTAAAACGTAAGAATAAAAATGTAAAATTAGATATTTAATGATACATTAAGGGTGTTATATTTAAGAACTAAAAAATGTTACACTCAACTCAAAGTAGCTTCTCTGTTTAGAATTGAGTGAATATTAGTTTTTGTCTTTCATTTTTCATTTTTGTCAAATCATTATTTAATATATTTTCACATGCTTATTTCTACCAATATTGGACATTTTTTACTTTTTCTCTTTCAATTTATTATTTTCTTTCTCTATGCAAGAATTTATCTTTTAATTTCTTGATTCTTTTTTTTTTTCAAACTAATAATGTAAGTAATGAATGAAGCCCAGCATCATCCACCTTTTTGTCACTTTCAATATCACTGGAACTTAATTAATTATCTAACAAGTAATTAATCTCATCTTTTCATTTTTATTTTTTTTTCCGTCACAATGTTCATCATCATGCCAAAAAATGCAAGACCTATGAACTTGTCCTTTTTTTCTAATACTTTTTTTTTTAAGAGTTTCTTCCTTCCGCTCATACCTTCCTAATTCAAGTTATAATAATAATATTTTTAGTTACTTTTTTTTGGTAGTGAAAAAAGACAAAACTTTCATTGCCACATTAATCACTATAACTTTTCATTATGAAAAATTATTAAAATTATTATTATTACTCTTCAAGTTATATGAGTTTGAGCTTTTAACACGATCGTTTGTACGGTGCAAACCCAAACAATTTCTCAATGTATCTTCTCTAAAGGCCGATGTTTGTAAACTCGGAATGCCACGTGAAATTAGTTTAAGTGATAGGAAGGAATCAATATGATTGAATAAGGATCTCATGATCATAAAATTTTACAAACAAAAAACAAAAAAAATAGTTTATCAAATGTTTTAGACTAATAATTAATCAATGAATTTTTGGAGATAAATTTATCAAATTAGAGATAAATTTATAAAATTTATAATATCGTTCATAATTAAATTTTTTGGTCCAAATTTGATCCTTTTTATAATATTTTTTTTACTGTAAAATTAATAGTCAAGAGTAATTTACTGGCCACCATAATAAGTTATATAATGATAATTTGATTTGATAACCTATAGTAAAATATTGAGAATAAGTAACTGCATATATTAGTCTACACTATACATAAAAGATATTCCACTTAATCATGGTTTTCATTAATAGTATAATGATAATTATGTGGACAGCCACTCTCCCATAATAAATCCTCAACTTGAGACTTTAGTTCAATTTTTTCAGTCATGTCCAAAAAAATTCAATTTGGACTCTTAACATGTAAATTTGGTTCTAATTAGTGATTCTAATAGAATCAAGACAATGGAGACTTAAAGTATTCAATCACTTGCACAATCTATATATATTTTATTTCAATTATATTTTTAATTATTTAAATCACCTCCTATTTTTGCATATTTAATTTAGATAGTTAAAGAGTGATTTTATCTATTCATAATATATTTTTGACAACTATAACATATATAGTTTATTTAATTAAATTAATTGTGCTTAAGTCCCCTAGATCTAGTATTCAAATAACAAATGATGTGAACCTGCCTTTTGGTAAATTAGGATGATAATCTATTCCTTCTCTTACTATTTCTACCTTTCTAATTTTTATTGTTCCAAAATAAGAGTTAAATAACTTTATTCTTTTTATATTGCCATTCAAAAAAACTAAATTCCAGCAATACCAATATATTTTTGAATTTAATTTTGAAGGCAATAATATAAATTTTTATATATTCACCTTATTCAGTAGTAATTATATTTCTTAATTATGAAGTGGTGTTCCGAGATGTAAATTTGAAAAATTATGAATCAGGGTATAGTATAATGGGTTCAATAGTGATTAATTAATAAAGATATGTTAAGCTAAAAACCCCAGTTTACAGAAGTTGCCTCATTATGTTTTGCTTATTTTGGATCTGGAGAATTGTATTGGAATGTTGGAAACCCAATGACAAAAGAAAATATTCCATGTATCTACTATATTATGTAAAATGATGCAACCAAAAACAATTAAGGGGGACTACTAATAATTTAAGGGTGACAGTCTATATTATAGGAGGCAAAAAAATTAGAGTAATAATACTTTTAGTGACTTTTTATAATGGCAAATGTGGTAAGTATGAAAAGGACAAATTTACTCATCATCCTCCTTAAAAAATACAAAATAACAAATAATGATTTTGTCTTTTTATACTCGTCACATCAGTCACTATAAAAAGACATTATAAAAAGTCATTATGAATATCATTACTCAAAAAATTATGTGATTAGCTTATACTAAAAATAAAAATACGGTAAATGTAAGGAATATTGTTTTTCCAATAAGACCATTAATGGTAGTAAAACTTCAACGTTTTGAAGGTCCTTAATATTCCTTGGCCAATTGTTGCCTCTCATTCATTTATGGGATTTAGTTTCTTTAATCAATTCATTTATTTAGGAAAAGAAATCTCATATGTTGAAGATTTGGAATATTTTTGGCATGAATGTTGGAGGCCAAATTAAACATATTGGAAATGAAAAAGAATTGAAAGGAAATGAGTTTTAGTTTTCCCTACCTAGTTTGGCATCTTAATCTTTAAAAAACTATGGTAATTCTTTTCATTTAACTAATTCTGTCAATTCATTACATATTCTATAGAACAAAAAGATTATTATTGTTTATGCTAATGATTGCTGAAGTCTTGAAATGTTCTAAAAATTGGTCTATTTTTGCATCACATTATCCGTACTTCTTACTTGCATGGGAACAAGCTAATTTACTAAAGTTGCATATATATGTTGATCATAATAAATTTGCCATGTGAATTTTTGTGTGTTTTATGGATAGATTGTACATATGTTGAACCATTCAGAAAGCTAACCAAAATCTTAAAATCTACTATTTTCAAGAAGTGGATGTTGTATTATGAACAAACATAGGTAGTTTGTGATTCTTCTGTGGCTCTATTAAATGGAAAAAATAACACTCTAAACATTTCAGTGGGAGCGTGATTCGACTTATTTTTGTTGCCAAACCTATGATTTAGATTACTGTTTTGTCTTATGAGTAAAAATGGTTGCAGTGAAAAATTTTCAGGGAGATCTTAGAGTTATTGACTTGGCATCTACATGTTATTGAATGATTAGAATAATTGTTATTTAATATTTTTTGCCATGTAAATGTCATGTTAAATACTGATATTACTCTTATCTTAAATTGTAAAAAATAATAATACTTTTTAATAAATTTACATAGTGAATGATGTGACATATATAATAAAAGAAAATTAATTACACTCCTTAAAAAGTTCAAATCATTTTTTTTTTATCTAAAAACAATAGAGAGTGTATTGCAATTGCAAAAATTTACAAGGATAGCCAAAAAGGTTAATTGAACTTCGTGAATTCATCCTATTAATTAAGAGCATCATTATTCAATTCTATACTTATTCGTGGTTTTACTGTACTGCAATATTTGATTTTGTCATGAGGTTTTCAGATCTTCGATAAATGAACGTGTCTATCACTATCAAATGTATCAATATTGTTGTGTAAAATGAGATAATATTGAACACTGGAAGTAGGAAGTTAATCCAATAATAGGTATCATATTAGTTTAAAGCCTCTCTGTTTGCATGTAGGAAAGTTTTGCAGTATTTTAGGACATGTTTGAAATTGGAGTAGTAGTGCTACTTGCGTATTTACTCTCATAACTAACCTTGTCAACTCTTTATGTTCTTTATTGTTCCCAGATATTATTAGGTCAAAAATAGTGCATTCGACTACATTTGATGTTAAAATTTTCTATGAAACATATCTTCACAGGAGGTGATAAACTTAGTAGATCGGGGATTGGAATTGTTGCTGAGGAGCTAACCGAGGACAACTATGAGAATTGGCAAATATGCTTGAAGCATTTTTTGGTTGGTCATGGCCTTTGGGGTGTAGTCTCTGGGAAAGAACCTGAACCTAATAAAGACAAAAAACAAGAACATGAGGAATGGAAGAAGAAAAATGCATTGGCTTTACATGCCATTCAACTTTCATGTGGACCAAGCGTATATTCTAAGTTTAAAGAAACTCACACTTTTGCGCAAGTGGCATGGAATCATTTGGCTAAAAAGATAAAGCACGCAAAAAAGTTGACAGCACAGGATCACGAAGATGAGAATCATATTGAAGATGAAGGTAACTCTTATTCATGGTTGTTGATGAAATTTTTAGATTTTGGCATTTAAAGTTAGAAGTCAAGTAATGAGACTTTTTCTTCTAGAGAGCATAAAAGAGTAAATGTTAGAAGTGATATCATGTCACCTAGTGGTACGTTAATTCAAACTTTGACATAGGATTACATGTTCTTAGTTTGTTTTGCTTAGGCTTTTTCTTCCTAAGCAATACCTACATTTCATTAGGTGATTTTCTATACTCTGCTTGAACTAATTCCAATTTGTCTTTCTATCCTTGTAATCTCCAATGTTGGGGGAGAGTGAAAATCAAATGACTTGGGTGTCTTGAGTAATTAAAGAAGCCATACAGTAAGTAAAAGCAAAATGAAAATAAGACAACCCTTATGCGATTTATCTTTAACATACACTGTATCAGTTACCAATTTCTAAATACCTAGTGAAAATATCCATAGATGTTTTCTCTCAAACAAAGAAAAATGATTTTTAAGTCTATGGTATTTATAGACTTGGTTTAATATGAGATGACAGGGTTAAGAGGTTAGGAAAAATTATGACCGACCTTAACACATTTCAACACCATAGCACGAACTAGAATTTGTTCTTGATGCAGAATGGAATAAGTTTAGGAATAAATTATAATTGGAAAATTTTAGCTGGTGCTTTAGACTTTTAGGAATTTTCAAATTATAATTGTATTTAGGATAGGAAATTAAAGTGTATGTATTCTTGCATACATAGGAATTTAAGACAGAACTAACGTCAATTGGTTTTGTTTTTTTGAGGAATGAAATTCAAAGCCATGCTCTATTTCTCCCCAAACTCTATAGTTGGATTGTGTTCCTTTCCAATTCTACAATCTCGTTTAGTATCAGAGCTCTAGGTTTGGACGGCACATTGAGTGAGATAAAACTTAGTCAACAACAAGACCAAATAAATAAAGTACAAGAAGTTGTTGAGCAACTTATGTAATAGGTTTAGAACCTAGAGCATAATCATGATGCACAAGCAAAAAGAGGGATGTTGGAAGGTGTCCTAGACCATTTGCACTATTGGGAAGCGATGAAAAGAAGTTTGAAAGGAAGAGAAGGTTAGCTTGTTATATGGTCTCGTTAATCTACAACCCTAACATGGTTAATTGGAGGAGCGCCTCGCTTGAGCTTTAGACATAAATACAAGTGGGGTGAAAATTTAAATTCTAAATTTTCATGGCAAATTGAATGTTGAAGATTTCTTTTGATTGGAAATTAATCCTAGAAAACCCTTTTAAATGGAAGCCGATGGCTAAAAAAATATAAAGCCTTGTTTGTAGAGATGAAAGTGAAACAATTAACTCTCCAGTGGTAGAAAAGAATGGAGAAGCAACATAGGAGGCATGGCAAGCAAAAAATATGCACTTGAGAGGCCATGAATGTAGAAACAGTTTTTATGAGGAGATTACTTCATAACCTTATATGAGAAGTTCCGTGGGCTGACACAAGGAACCAAGATATTTAAAAAGTACACAACTTATCTTTACAACTAATTTATATATGTAAGATTGAATGAAATCAGTCAACAGCTTATTGCAAGGTACTTGACCAGTTTAAGTAATGCTACATGGGATGAGCTAGGAGTCACAAGAACTGTAAAACTAGAAGATGTGTATCAGCTTGTGTTGTGGGCAAAAGAAAGAATTAAGTGCCAGAGTAAGATTTTGGATGCGTCTATGACTTCTATCTACTAGGTCCAGGAAACTCAAAAAAAGCTAGTACTTCTAATGATTTTGAAAGACGAAAAGAACCATATTGAAAGAGTGCTTCTTTCAACAAGGATAACTACCATGGGAAAAAGAACTATTCTGGTTACTTCTCTTGTGGTGATTAGGGTCATAACTCCTAAATGGTCTATAAAAGTGACTTAACTTGGTTGCAAATAAAGAGGATAGCTAGGATTAGCCCTTAGATCCTCCTCTATATGATGAATACGATGACTCTGAAGAACCAGTAATTGATTTATGGCTTATCCAAGGTGAAAGACTAGTTGTGCACCAAGTTATGGGACCACAAAATTTGAGGAACTGGATGAACTAGAGGAATGAAGGTGTCGTAAAACATTTTGAACTTAGGTGAATTGTGGAGGTAAAGTTTGTAGCATGATAATTGACAATGGAAATAGTGAGAATTTGTTTTCCTATTAAGCGGTCGAGAAGTTGAAGCTACCAAAGAAGAAACACCCTAATCCTTATAAAGTATCTAGTTTCATAAAAGCAATGAAGTTCCTATCACTTCTCGCTATTTGGTCAATTTTTCTGTGGGATGAATTTTGAGAATAGAGACGGTTGTGATGCTTTACCAATAGATGCTTGTCATATATTACTGGGATGTACGTAGCCATATGATAGAGGTTCCTGATGATAATTATCTTGAGTTGTGACTCTTAGACTAGTATTCAAATCTATTCTTTCCATTTACAGGATCAAAAGAACATCTTAAGTATGTCCACTTATACAAAGCAATTGATGAAGGCAATTTGCATCTCACAAAGAGTCTTCTTGAACAAGATCCAAATGCAATGAGGGCAAGAATTTCATCTCATAAAGACACTGCTCTTCACATTGCCATTCAAGCTGGACACATAAAGATTGCAGAGGAGCTCGTGAAGAAAATGCAACCAGAAGACTTGGAAATGGTAAATGAATATGGCTACACGGCTCTTTCTCTAGCTGCAATCAATGGTGAAAGAAAATTAGCAAAGGCATTGGTGGAAAAAAATCATAAGTTAGTCAGCATGACAAATGATCATGAAGATGGGCAACTTCCTATCATTGTGGCTGCATTGTACGGTCAAAAGCATATGGTTCATTATCTATTCAAGGTGACACCAAAGGAGGAACTGAGTCCAGAAAGGGGTGAAAATGGAGTGACACTACTTAATGCTCTAATTACTGCTGAAATTTATGGTAAGATCACAAATATAAACGAAACTATACAAATTTTGCATGGACCTTTTGCACTTTATATGCATATGCACCAAATTCCTAAAATATGATGGCATTGGGTGAAGGTTGCATATCATCCTCCTCTATGCATGCATATGTATCTAATTCTAGTCTTTTTAATTTCTATAGATGTTGCTTCAATGTTACTAAAACGATATCCAAAACTTGGGGTCACTCCGGATCATAATGGTGACTACACTCTTAAAATTTTGTCTCACAAGCCCTCTACATTTCCTAGTGGAACCAAACTTGTTTTCTGGAAACAATGGATCTACTCATGTGAGTACGCTTCTATTAATTTTATTTTCCTTTATCGTTTCAAAATCCAAGAAACTATGTAAGATTTTTGAAATTGTTTTTAAGTTCCAATTATTGAACATCGAAACCAGTGAGTAAGAACTAGTACCACAAAAGCTTTTTATATTCTACTCATGACATAGGTGTAATGGTGCATTCTTTTTGGCGGAGCTCAAGAAGTTCCAATGAAGATGAGAGCATCGAAACTCAACAATCAAGTATGTTTGAAGAGCACAACATTGACATTCATGATTTAAGTGACGATGAGATGAGCACAACATCACATGGAGGTGTAAATATTACTAGCTATGATGGTATCGAAATCAGTCTCTTTTCTTAATCTTTTTCTCAAATATTATCTGATGCATATTAAATAGCTGTTCTTAAAGATTCGGTGATTGTATCTTCTCAATTAACTTTTTTCACTTCACTTATTAACCAAATGATATATAATGGACGGAAGTGGAAAATCTTGCGGGCAAAAGTTCAATGACCATGCAAACCAAACCTTATCTAATTATTGTAAAATATTAACTAGTTTACTAAATAGATAAAATAGTGATCATCATTGAGGGATGATTATAAAAACTAGGACTAGATTTAGTTCAGATGAATCATCAACAAGGATCATATAGATGTAAGTTCAGTTTCTTCGATGTGAAACGAACTATCCATTTACTGCTGAAGTAAGTTTAAATCAAAGTGATTGATATTGTTCATTTTGTTGTGCTCATGATACTATTCCATATTAAAAAACAAAAAGAACTAAATCAAAGTTAGAAGGATATAATACCTATTAGTTTAAACTTTTGAGTTCAAATTAGGGTCTAACTATTTATTGAACCGTTTTAATTAGTTGGGCTCCCAATGTGAATTCTCCAAATTAAATAATAACATTTTGTCATGAATACTAGTTGCAACATTGTCTCTGTCTAGGATTTTCATGATAGAACCTTGAATCTCTTATTAGCTGATATAATAAAGATAGACTTATATAACCTGAAAAACATCAATCTTGCTAAAACGGGGATCAAACCACTCTGATCATGTTATGAAATAGGGGTTAGTTGTATTCCACTTTTATGGAGAACTTATGAAATCACACTTGACTGAAAACTCCAAAGGACTAGACTCATTTCTTTTTATCAGTAGGTGATCTATCACTATCAGGACATCTCAAGGAACTGAAACTCATGCCTACTCTTCAAGTCAAGATTTGATGTGAATATCTATTACGTGGAGTGAAACTGATCTTTACCCATTCAGTGCTCGTAGGATCTAAAAAGCTCTATGAACAGACATGTAGCATGTCAAGCAAACACTTGATGGAAAATGTGGTGTCTCCTCCACTTCCCTTTACTAATTTTCACTTTCAATAAGAAATGAAAGTCTTTCCTATTTTTGCCAGCTAACACCAAGTTTTCTAGATAATCTGTCCCAATAGATTTTATATCCTTTCTTCCGTCTTCCTTGTTCTTATGCTTTTCAACCTCTTTATACTTACACATGGCTATTATCCATGATATCTATTTAATCTATTTTACTCTAATACTACTCTCCTTAGGCATTCACTTCTAGTGATAATTTTGTTTAGATTCTGTCATTTAAATCTTACCTTTTGGATAAAACTTGTTAAGATTTCACCTTGATTTAATTTTATTCTTTTCATGCATGTTCCTTCCAAGTCTGGAATTATCATGGATTTGAAATGTCCAATTAGCTCAATCTTAATCTATGTTCAGCAAAGAGGCACTTTAGTATCAATTGAGAGTATTTTAAATGCCTTTACGTAGCTGTGGAACAAACTGATTATCTTACATTTCGATAAGCATCTAAATAACTGTTTAGCTTCCATCTCCAATTGGTGTTTCACACCTTCCTACTTTTTGCAGTATTCGAGATTTTGAAAGCATTAGGTTGGAGAATACTGAGATGCCTAGGTATGTGTCACGGAAAAACATCTTTATTTTGAAGCGATAGTGAATTCTCTCGTTGTTTATTTGATATTTGTTATCTTTTTTTTCTTTTCCATTCCAGTCCCAGATATCAAGCATATACATGACAGGAAATTAATTCATGTTCAAGCTGTTGAACTTTTAAGCTGCATTTTTAAGGAGATCCAGAAGCTAAGTAAGACACAACTTGAAAAGATGGACATTGATAAGATCTTATATGATGCCATCGAGCATGGAATTATTGAGTTTGTTTATGAAATTCTTAAATTTACTCCTGAAATCATATGGAGAAAAGACAAAAGGGGAAGAACAATTTTTTCACATGCAATTATACTTCGCCAAGAGAAGATTTATTGCCTTATACATGGCTTGGGAACTAAAAAAAGGATAATTGCACGTAGACATGATGCTTTTGGAAACAATTTTTTGCATTTAGCTGCCAAACTGTCTCCTTCATCTCAGATTGAGAGGGTTTCAGGAGCTGCCCTACAAATGCAAAGGGAACTACAATGGTTTAAGGTTGGAATTTTCAATTAGTCAATATCTTACTTTACTTTGTCAATTTGGTCCTCATGGATTTACGGTAGATACAGTCATTGTATGCATGGTATGATTTCTTTTTATATTATTTGCTGAAGAACCATAAGGTGATGCTATTAAATAGAGAAAGCTACAATAAGAACATAGAGAATGCGAGAAGAAGATGATTGAATATTTCTTTGGAAAGGAAAGTGAATTCCATTAATTCATAAAATTATGTTCATTAGGATTTTCTTCCTCCTGTTCTCCTGTAGAATGCTTTCTTAGAATTAAAGCTTCCAAGAGGGTAATCGAAGACATATATAGCCCATTTTGTTGGTTGGGTAGGTAAAGAATAATTAAGGAAAGGAGAAACAGAAGGGGTCAAAAACCTCCGGAAATGGGAGCTTTGATACTTGCTATTGTGCCGATTGAATGCTTTGTTGTATGCATTAGTTTGCTCACAAACAACAACAATCATCTTGTATGGTTTTACACCAAAGAGACAGCAACTGAACCTGCCCTGAATCATTTCCTTATTACAAAAAACATAATAACTGTGCTATTGGTTTTCTGATTTTATTTTGTTACTGAGATTTTCATTATACTTATGCCATAGGAAGTGGAAACTATTGTTCAGCCAAAGCTCAAAGAAGACAAGAATGAGAATATGAAAACCCCTTCTACACTATTTTCTGATGAGCATAAGTTGCTAGCTAAGGAGGGAGAAAGGTGGATGAAAAATACTGCAGGATCAAGTATGATTGTAGGGACCCTCATTTCTGCAGTCATGTTTACAACAGTTTTCACTGTTCCAGGTGGTAATGATAATAAAACAGGACTCCCAATCATGCTAGAAACAGAAAGAAAGCCATTCATGCTTTTCATGTTATCAAATGCACTCTCTATGTTCACTTCTTCAACTTCAATCCTGATGTTCTTGGGGATTCTTACAGCGAGATATGCAGAAGAAGATTTTCTGAAGTCCTTACCTACGAAATTAATATTTGGCATTGCATGCCTATTCTTTTCCATTGTCACCATGATGATATCGTTCGGTGCTGCTCTATATCTAATGCTGATCAAACAGTTACCATGGGTTTCATATCCAATCATAGTTTTCTCAATCATCCCAGTGGCCCTTTTCTCATTGCTGCAATTCCCTTTGTTGGTTGAGATGATCTATCGCACTTATGGATCTGGCATCTTTGAAAAACCTAAAAGGAAACTTTTTAGCTTTTAATGGTTGTGTTGTGTATCAACATACACTCCATTCTGCTTCTTCTCAGGCATCTAGTTATGAGATTGTTGTGAGTTCATTTCCATTTCATGCTTTGAATAACCTTCATTATGATATTAAAATAGAGTTCATAGAAACCATATTTTTATTTTCATTAATGAAGAGATATACCAATCCTTGTTTGATTTCCTTGTGAAGCTCTATAAAGATAAACTATTTCCTCTTCATAATATTAGCTATTACCACTTCTTATGAATTGTACTTGTCTTGGATGTTAGCTTTTGGGGATATTTGATTCAAGGTTGCCAAGAGTGCATGCATCTACTAACACGCCAGCTAGTTTTGATGCTTCATTTAGCAATATTTTCAGGATGCATCATCTCTAAAACTTGTTTAGTTTGTCATGAGCCTATTGTGACTACATATATTATAGTACCTTTCATTACTACGGTTGTCTTTTTAAACGGGTGGTTTCTAAGTGAAATGTGTGTTTTTGTTTTTTGTTTTTTTTTGGTTCTTCTGTTTTTGCAAGGGGCGGGGTGTAGGCTTTATAGAAAGACCAAATAGTTTATTTTTCAAGGTATTGCTAAAGAAAGGCACTTTAAAGGAATTTTGAAATATTATAGACCTTTATTTCTGTACAGAAAAATGTTAAAATGAATTGTGCATAAATAGCATATGAATTACTAGTGAGAAAATTTATTAAATCTCACCAACTGGAAAAATTTCCCTATGATTATGTCCTTATTATTTAATGTATCATTCAATGTGTGCACGAGGCAAATTACTTGTATGATAAAATCTATTTAGTCTATCTTTGACCTATTAATTGTTTAAAAATCATAAATTGTGTTTGGAAATGTGATAAGATTTATATGTGACCTATATAAATAGGTTGTTGTTGTATAGATCCTTGTATATCCTACAAATATATCACATAAAATATGAATAAATAAATATCTAGAGAGAGTCGAGTAAATTGGCAATATACCATTTAGTGTAACAATTCAATATGAACAAATTGGGAAATCGATTGCTTTCAAGAGTCCATGGTTTTGATACACCTTTTTTTTTTTTTTTGAAAAGATTAGGAACATTTTATGCAATTTAAGCAAGTTGTTTATTATGTGATGCCCACATTTTATTTTATTTTTTCGCAGTAACTTATCCTTAAAAGGTTGCCATATAAGAAATAACTAAAATTTTAATGACCATTTAATTTCATCCTAACCCATTTGAAATGAAAGGGAAAGGAACAATTGATTACATTACAACTAAAATTAATTTCAATATAATTAATGGCAGTCTCTTGTCAATGGCTTGATAATTAATGAAAAAGAAAGATTGTCACATTATACATACATAATGTATATAATCACAAATGCATTTATTGACAACTAAAGTCAAAGAAAACAAATATTTGTTTCATTTCAAACTTTATAATAGTCTAGTCTTTCTCATTAAGTATTAATTGGCAATTAATAATTGATAGTGAGTCAATAAATCAGTTCTCTTAATGCCAAAAACTAGTTAATTGGTTGCAATTTGGCTTCAAGCTTTTGGGAAGAATAAAGATTTTTCACATTTATTAGAGATACTATACACCATAGTTAGGCCAATGCTATTAATGTCCTGGTCAGCATTTAATCCCAAATCTAAAATGGTACCATTTATAGTTTATAGGATCAGGATTTTATACAAAATCGATTTAAAATAAAAGAATTAAATTGGGCGAATTGGATCGTAGGATCATAACATTTTGGAAAAATTGAGAAACTATAATTTATAAATTATTTTTGTAGGAATTATTAATCAATATATGAAGAGATATACAGAAAATTCATGTATAATTTATAATTAAATGATTTTACTTCAATTATTATTTCTTATAACATTTTATATGATTTTCTCAATATTTCAGTTGCTGTCGCGATCAAAGGGTATTTATATCTAATTTATCTATTTATTATTAAAATCTAGTAAAAGTATGATTAAACAAATTAAGTTATTTATATAATTATAAATTTTAATTTTACTTAGATATAAAAGTTTTTTTTGAGTAAATTTAACTATATTTTATTCACATTATGAATGCATAATGGTAATTAGAATTGGAATCATTTTAGTAAATTTAGATTATCGAATTGTAGAATTGATGGGATCATATCAGAATTATGAAAATTATGGTACCACTAACTCTAAAACAGGGGAAATTTGCAAAAATAGTACATTTTGGACACAAGTTTGCAAATATAGCAGCTCTCAAAATTTGTTCGCACATATAGCAGGTCAAGGCAATTTGACATAGTGAAAAGACTCAAATGTCCCACTTTTTGAAAACATTGAGAAACATCGCGCTTGAATTAAAATTTGTGAGACTGTTCGTTCTCCTTACCCATTCACTTTTACTTCATCACGTAAAAACAAATTTCCCAACCCATTCATATTCCTTCTTCATCGATTCAATACCCCAGTTCACAAAACATGATTTGTCTTCGAGAATAAACATCATCCATGGCACGTGCGCGAGGTGGACCGGTATCTTTAAGTAAGAAGGTTACCGCCATAGGGAAGAAATCTCAAAAGCTGATAGACCAGAATAAGGTCAGTTGAAATTTAGCTTCGTATTTACTATATAGGCGGCATAAGTTTTAGCTTCGTATTTGCTGATTAACCCTACATATTGATTATGGATTTTAAGAGAAATTAGACAAGTTAGGGTTTTGTTTGAGTTTTTGCTGCAATCAGTTAGGGCTTGGTTCGAACACAATAGAACTGTGCATATCACATAGTGTTTTTGTATAAATTTGAACTGGGTTTAACCCAAAAATTGGCCTGGCATATGTCGAAAAATAGTCAATTTTTTTTAATGATGTCGAGCATGGGATAAAAACAGTCGAGCACGAGTGAATATATAATTGCATATTTATTAGGTCAATTTCCTTGTGTTTAAGTGATTAAAATGCTTATTTATGTGAATATTAAGTGTTTTTATTATTGATGGCTAGATTGGAGCTTTGTAGGAAAAATTTGACAAATAAAGCAAAATAATATTTTCTTGGCAAAAGCTTCAAGGTTTCTTTGTGCGGTAGTATTGATGCTTAAAATGTTTGCTTGATGGGCTTCTCTGTTTTGATTTCACTATATTCTTATTGAAGGACCCTTCTTTCTATGGTCTTCGGACCATTGTTGAAGCCAGGCATTTTGGAGCTGAAGAATTCTAAAGCCACAAACAAACAAAGAAGCAAGAAAGGACAAAACAAATGTGGGTCAAAACAAAATAAAAGCAATTTGCATGCATTCCATCTTTGCACTTTGACATTCAATTCTGGCGGCTGCACAAATTGGAAAGAAAGAAAGACTCTTGCTGTAGAAGAACAAAAACCTCAGCCGCATTCTTGACAAAATAGAAGGAAGAGCAGCCGTGCTGCAATTTGGAGCTGAAAACTCCTGCGCAGCCGCACCTCGCCCGTGAGTTCTGAAGACAGCTGCAAACAAAAGATGAAAAATTTTCTTCAGCTGCAACTTGAAGCAAGCAGAAACCGTGCAAAAGATGAGAGACAGAAGACAACTGAATTGGAGAGTAAGTGGGCAACTCAATTCGGGAACAAAGAAACAAGCTGCACAACACAAAACAAAAGGAAATTTCTTTAGCAGCAAGAAGACAAAAACCGAGCTGAAGTGGGAAACAAAATCAGCCGAGAGAAGGAAGAAAAACAGGAAACAAAAAGGGCGGCTAAAATTTGGTAACAAAATTCGCACAAAGAAAAAAAGGAAGCAAAGTTGGTTCGGGAATGAGAAGAAGAATGGCAGAAATAAGAAACAAAAGTCTGCTACACTTCGGGCAAGAAAGAAAGAAACCGAGCTGCAAAGGAATTTGGAAACAACATATAGCTGAATTTGGGAATAGAATTCGGAAAAGGAAACAAAGCAAGCCAAGAGGCAATTGGAAAACAGAGGAAAAAGGACATAGCTGCACCTATATAAAGAGGGGTCTGTGGCCATTCATTCAGCATTCTTGCTTGGAGAGAAACATTCAGAAGAAACTGTTTCTTTCTTAGTTCTTCCTTTGCTTTAGAAATTCCAGCCGATAGACCCATTCTTTGTTTTCTTTTTCGTCCTTTAGTTTAGCAGCCAAGTTTTTTTTCTTCCTTTCATTGTCTTGCATTAGTATAGGGCAGCCGCCTTTGTGAGAAAAACCAAAGAACCGAAATTGAAAAAACAGAGAAGAACAACACAAGGGCTGCACCTACGGGTTTTGGCTTAGTTTTTGTTTCTTTTGTTTTTCTTTTTAATTATGTTTAAGATTTTGATGTTATTCTTTTATTTTAATATGAACTAAATCATTTTTCTAGGGTTTCGATGTAGCCTAACTATGAAGTCTTAATATTTTTCTATTAATATAATTTGATTTAATTTTCTATGGTTGAGTATTTATCTTTGTGCTAAATGCTTCTAATTACTTGATCACTAATTAGATGAATTGTTAATCATAACGAATCGAAGGGAGTTATGTGTCATGTTCATTGAGATAAATGCCATGAATTGCATGTAGGATAGGAATATATCTGCATGGTTTGTGTAGTCGCTACATGAGACTCCATAGAAATTAATGACTTCATAATTGTTGTAATTCACATAGGAATATGATGAATTAGCAATTAGGAGTATTTTTATTAGATTTCGGGAGGGACTAATAAATAAATTAGGGAGTCTCGACTATCAACCAGGAAATTAAATTAGATTATAGAAATAGATTAATATTAGGATGGATTAGTTAAGGTGAAATCGAAAACCCTAGATCTTTCGTCAACTTAATCCATTAACTTGCTTTGTTTAGTTTTTAATTTTAGTTTTAATTAATTTTTAAAATTACTTTTAATTTAGCTTATTCATAAAATATTTTTTTTTTCAAATAAAGTTAGAACTATTTTAATTTCGGTATTTAATAATTCATTAGTCTCTGTGGGAACTATAATTTATATTCACTTTATATTACTTGTTAATGATCACGTGCACTTGCGTGTAAAATCCGCAACAAGTTTTTGGCGCCGTTGCCGGGGACTAATTTGATTTTATTATTATCGATACCAAGTAGTTCTAGCTTTAATTTGAACTTTTATTATTTTCGTTTATTTATTTACTTGTGTTCTTTTATTTTTCAGGATATTGTTCTGAAGTGCATGAGAAGGTTTGGAAGTGATAATCTCCTCCCATTGCATCAAAAGCTAGAAAAGACTTGTCGTTTGAATAGAAAGAAGAGAGAAGCTTCTGCACAATCTCATAACACCATGGCTGAACATGAAGAGAACGCCATCCCGGTTGCTAATGCAAACACCAGAGCATTACGTGACTATGCTTTGCCTACTGCTACATATGATTTCCACAGTGTCATACCTCCACCTGTTGCTGCAAATAATTTTGAACTGAAGATGGGCATAATCCAAATGGTCCAAGCCAATCAATTCACTGGGTTAGCACATGAGGATCCTAATGCTCATATAATGAACTTCCTTGAGATCTGTGATACATTGAAAATAAATGGCGTTTCTGATGATGCCATTAGATTGAGGCTTTTCCCATTCTCACTGAGGGATAGGGCCAAGAGTTGGTTGCTTTCTTTGCCAGCAGGAGCAATCACCACGTGGGATATGTGTAGGCAGAAATTGTTGACAAAATATTTTCCACCTACCAAAACTGCAAAGATGAGGAATGAGATCACCACATTCACTCAGAATGAGATGGAATCACTTTCTGAAGCATGGGAGAGGTATAAAGAGTTGCTACGAGCATGCCCGCATCATGGTATCCCAGATTGGTTACAGTTGCAGACATTTTATAATGGGTTGATTCGATCAACCAAGATACTTGTAGATGCTGCAGCGGGAGGTTCATTAATGGGGAAGACATATGAGGCTGCTTATGCATTGTTGGACGAGATGGCATCTACAGACTACCAATGGTCTTCAGGGAGATCCACACTACAGAAAAATCATGGCAAGTATGAGGTTGATGCCCTCACTGCACTATCACCTGTGCTACTAATCACAAAGCAACTTAGTTCAATCACTGCAAATGCCATCCATATTCCTCCAGAATCTTGTGATTTTTGTAGTGGACCTCATTCTAGTGGTGATTGTCAAGTGGGAAATCCTTTTGCCCCATCGCAAAGGGAGCAAGCTCAGTTTATAGGGAATTCAAATAGACAGTATAATCCCTACTCCAACACATACAATCCGGGATGGAGAAACCATCCTAACTTTTCGTGGAGAAATAATCAACCTGCTGATAAACCCCAAGGATTTCAAATTTCCACACCACTTCAACCGCCAAAGACAAAAAGTATCTTTAGAAGATGCTCTTGCTCAATTAAGCTTGAACACATCTCAGTTCATGACTAAGACTGAAGCCACATTGCAAAATCGATCGCCCATTCAAATTTGGAGGTTCGGATGGGACAACTTGCTAGTTCATTAAATTCTAGACCACAAGGGTCTTTGCCTAGTAACACGGAAATCAACCCTAAGGAACATGTGAAGGCAATTAAATTGAGAAGTGGCAAAGAGTTGCCCAACCTAACCACAGAGAAAGCGTAACAAGAAGTAGTGGAAATGCAGACTGTAAAACTGGAGAACAAATTGAAGAAGTCGTGAAACCCACATCAAAGTTGTTTCAGATAATCCACCCTTATGTGCCACCTATGCCATATCCTCAAGAATTCCGCATAAAGCTAGAGAAGCAATTTTCTAAATTCCTTGATGTTTTTAAGAAATTACATATTAATATTCCTTTTGCTGGTGCTTTGGAACAGATGCCTAGCTATGTGAAGTTCATGAAGGAGATCCTCTCCAACAAAAGAAAGCTAGAAGAGTATGAGATCATGCACTTACTGAAGAGTGCAGTGCCATCCTGCAGAAAAAGCTTCCTCCTAAGCTTAAGGATCTAAGGAGTTTTACTATTCCTTGCACTATAGGAAATTCTAATTTTAATAAAGCCTTGTGTGATCTTGGTGCAAGTATTAATCTTATGCCTCTCTCTGTTTTCAGGAAACTTGGCTTAGGAGAAGCCAAACCCACTACAGTCACATTGCAATTGGCAGATAGATCATTCAAATACCCAAGAGGTGTTATAGAGGATGTGCTTGTCAAGGTGGACATATTTATCTTCCCAACTGATTTCATTGTACTTGACATGGAAGAAGACCAAGAAATTCCCATTATTCTTGGTAGACCCTTCTTGGCTACGGGAAGAACCCTAATTGACGTGCAAAAAGGGCAACTAACCATGAGGGTTCAAGATGAGCAAGTCACCTTCGATGTATTTAAGGTACTAAAATTTCCAAATGAGATAGACAATTGTATGAAGGTGGATACAATTGATGGTTGCACTAAAGAAAAGTTTCAGGCAAGCCACCCAAAAGATCCCATGGAAGAATGTTTGATGGGGATAGAGAATTCTGAAAATCCAAAGGTAGATATATGCTCTAAACAACTAGAGACCTTGGCACCTGCGTTCATTAAAAGGCCATTTGAAGCCCTTGGAAAAGATGGGGCCAAAGTAATACCTTCAGTTGAGAAGCCACCACAGTTAGACCTCAAGCCACTGCCCAAGCATCTGAAGTATGCATTCCTATGTGAGTCCTCTACTCTTCCTGTTATTATTTCTGCATATCTGAATAAAGAGCAAGAGGATAAATTGCTAAGAGTGTTGAGGGAACATAAATCGGCACTAGGATGGACTATAGCTGACATAAAGGGGATTAGCCCGTCAATTTGCATGCATAAAATTTTGATGGAAGAAAACTATAGGCCATCTCAGAGATCACCAACGAGATTAAACCCTAACACGAAAGAAGTGGTGAGAGTGAGATATTAAAACTTTTGGATGCAGGGATTATTTATCCTATTTCAGATAGTGTATGGGTCAGTCCTGTTCAAGTAGTACCTAAGAAAGGAGGGTTTACTGTAGTTGAGAATGAAAAAAATGAATTGATCCCTACTAGGATCAAGTATCGATGGAGAGTATGCATTGATTATAGGAAGTTGAATGCAGCCACTAGGAAAGACCACTTTCCTTTGCCTTTTATTGATCAAATGCTTGATAGATTAACTGGTTACTTTTATTATTGTTTTTTAGATGGTTATTCAGGGTATAACCAAATTTCAATAGCCCCAAAGGACCAAGAAAAGACCACCTTTACATGCCCCTATGGTACATTTGCATATAGGAGAATGCCATTTGGTTTGTGTAATGCACCTGCCACTTTTCAAAGATGTATGATGGCAATTTTTTCTGACATGGTGGAACGTTTCATTGAAATATTTATGGATGATTTTTCTGTTTGGTTCTTCTTTGATTCATGCTTATCTAACCTTAAACTTGTGCTTAAACGATGTGAAGACACTAATCTAGTCTTGAATTGGGAAAAATGTCATTTTATGGTTCAAGAAGGAATTGTGTTGGGTCATAGAGTGTCTGCAAAAGGGATTGAGGTTGATAGAGCTAAAATTGAAATCATTGAAAAATTACCACCACCTACTACTGTTAAAGGGGTAAGAAGCTTTCTAGGACATGCTGGATTTTATAGAAGGTTCATAAAAGATTTTTCTAAAATTACAAAACCTTTGTGTAATCTTCTTGAAAAAGATGTGCCTTTTAAGTTTACTGCTGATTGTCTCCGAGCTTTTGACTTGTTAAAAAGTGCATTAGTATCGGCTCCTATTATTGTTGCTCCATCTTGGGATTTACTTTTTGAGCTGATGTGTGATGCAAGTGACTATGCAATTGGTGCAGTTTTGGGTCAGCGAAAAGGTAAGATTTTCCATGCTATATACTATGCTAGTAAAACTCTCAATGATGCACAATTGAATTATGCTACCACTGAAAAAGAGTTATTAGCAGTAGTATTTGCTTTTGATAAATTCAGATCATACTTAATTGGCTCCAAAGTTATTGTTTTACTGATCATTCTGCCATTAAGTATTTGCTAGCTAAAAAAGATGCAAAGCCTAGGTTGATCAGATGGGTCTTGTTGTTACAAGAATTTGATTGGAAATCAGAGATAAGAAGGGTAGTGAAAATGTAGTTGCTGATCACCTATCTCGTTTAGAACCTCAAGCCAAGATTGATGAACCACAACCGGTGATAAATGAGATCTTCCCCGATGAGCAATTGTTCAATATTGCTACAGGTAAGTTTCCTTGGTTTGCCGATTTTGCAAATTATTTGGTCACTAATGTGCTTCCTCCAGATTTATCTAGCCAGTAGACAAAGAAATTCTTATCTGATGTGAAGCATTATTACTGGGATGAGCCTTTTTTGTACAAATTATGTCCTGACCAAGTAATACAGAGGTGTGTTCCAGAAGAGGAAATACAAAGAATTTTGCAGCATTGCCACTCTTCTGAATATGGTGGTCATTTTGAAGGCAATAGAACCGCAGCTAAAATTCTGCAATGTGGCTTTTATTGGCCAACAATATTCAAGGATGCACAATCTTATGTAGCTGCGTGTGATCGATGCCAGAGAACAGGGAATATTTCAAGGAGACATGAGATGCCTCTCACCAACATTCTGGAGGTTGAACTATTCGATGTATGGGGTATTGACTTCATGGGACCATTTCCTCTTTCATACAATAATCTCTATATTCTTGTGGCTGTGGATTATGTATCCAAATGGGTTGAAGCGACTGCCTTGCCTACCAATGATGCAAAAGTGGTAGTAAATTTCTTGCGGAAAAATATTTTCACTCGTTTTGGGATTCCTAGAGCAATCATTAATGATGAGGGAACTCACTTTTGCAATAAATTGTTAGCTGCTCTTTTGGCTAAGTATGGGGTAAAACATAAAATTGCTACTGCTTATCATCCCCAAACCAGTGGCCAAGTGGAGATATCCAATAGGGAGTTGAAGCGGATTTTGGAGAAGACAGTGAGTTCTAACAGGAAAGATTGGTCTCGGAAGCTTGATGATGCTTTGTGGGCATATAGAACAGCTTTTAAAACACCTATTGGTATGTCTCCGTATCGATTGGTGTATGGTAAAGCCTGTCACTTACCTGTGGAGTTGGAACACCGTGCTTATTGGGCCATCTAGCATCTTAACTTTGACTTGGCAGCCTCAGGTGAAAAAAGATTACTCCAATTAAATGAGATGGATGAATTCCGTCAAGAGGCGTATGAGAATGCTAAGATGTATAAGGAGAAAACAAAGGCTTGGCATGACAAGCACATTTTGCATCGAGAATTTCATCCAGGCCAGAAGGTACTCCTATACAACTCAAGGTTGAAATTATTCCCTGGGAAACTTCGATCGAGGTGGTCTGGACCCTTTACAGTTGTGCAAGTGTTTCCATATGGCGCTATTGAAATTCAAAGCGAAGATAGAAGGTTCAAAGTAAATGGTCAGAGACTCAAGGCTTATATCGAAGGTGGAGTGGACTTTCAAAAGTGCACTATCACCCTAGTGGATACAAATTGAGGCGAACAGAGAAAGTCCGGCTGAAGACTATAAAGCAAGCGCTAATTGGGAGGCAACCCAAGTTCTTTTACCTTTCTTATTTTAGTTTGTTTTTATTTTTATTTTTAGTTTCATTTTATTTTTATTTTTTTTCTTATTTATTTTTATTTTATTATTATTATTATTATTTATTTTTTTTTAATTTATTTTATTTGTTTTTTTTTGAAAAGAAGAAGAAAGAGAACATTCTTACAATTTTGCTGCACCAGTTAGAAGATAAATCTGGTTCAAGGCCTTCCTAATGGATTTTTATGCTGAAATTTTACAGGAAAGTAGACGGTTTCTCCAGCTTCCTATCCACAAAATTTCAGAATTTTTGGAGTTGTTTTGGTACCTAAAAGAAATTCTTCTTCGAAGCTATTTAAAACAGGGCAGTATCCTAAACCTTCATTTTTTTATGCCTTTTTAATTGCTGTACTTTTGATAGTTCTTTGTAGCATTGAGGACAATGCTAAATTTTAAGTTGGGGGTGGGGTACATGAAATTTTGTGCTTAAATTTTTGTCCAAATTTTCCAAAATTTTGATTGCTAGTTATCAATTTTATAAGCTTGACATTTTGATATCTTCTTTGACATTCCTCACTCTTTTGATACTCATCTAGAATAATTTTAAGTTATATGCATTAGTGATTTGGGTTGGAATGTATGAATGAGGCACGTATGATTAGTCTTTGTTTTTAAAATTTTTAAAGCATCTTGTTGATTTTGATGATTGAGTTGAATGAGAATGTGCAAAATTTTGATATAATGAACCCATTGTGAGTATTTGAGACTATGAGCATTTTATTTTCATTGCTCACATATTTCTTTGTTGAGTGTTGTCAAATATGGTATGTTTATTCTAGAACTTGCTTTGTTATGCATGTTGAGATCACCTTGTGGATTTATGCTTTGAAATGATAAGGGCACTTAGGATTAACCATTTTTAACTTTCTAAAAAGCCATCCCATTACATATACCCCTAGTCAACCAATTTTGAGCCTTAACCTTTCTTTGTTATAAACACCACATCATTAGCCTTAAGCCATTGTTTTTGTTTATCATGTTGAACCCTATGTCAAGAGTATGTGGGAATTAATTGCATTATAAAATGTCTATTGATTCCAAAGAAAAGAACCACTGAAAAAAAAAATGATGATGAATGAAAAGTGTGAAAAAAAAAAAGAAGAAGAAGAATAAATGGGAAGAAAGAAGAGAAGTGAAAAATATTCCCGACAAAGATTGGACAAAGTAGATGTTCTACAAAGTGGATGTTCTTCATTGTGTACAAGATGGTCCAACTACATGATAAAGTGCAAAAAGGGGATGCATGTTATTTGGAATAAGAAGTGGTTCTAATGTGCTATTTTTGTGCTTTTGAGTTATGCAAGAAAGTTCCTTCATACCTTGATATGCTTAACCTAAATTTTCCTTTCTTTTTACCTACCTTTACCTAAGCCCCGTTACAACCCTTATAAAGACCCTTTGATTATTGCATGGATTCATAGTTATTAGTGGTGGAGATGTGATATATAAGCAAGCCTATGGTAATGACATGCTATGTTTGATTTGAGTGCCAAATGAAACCTTAAACACTTTGAGTGATTAGAGTGCAACCTATGAGAGGGTATCAAATTTTGTTGCATTTGATTTCGACGAAATTGTTGGAATTAATGAGATGTGTATTTTGTCTAGAAAATTGGACTAAGAATATTTGTCTTTGGATTATTATTTCGATCTTGATTGCTAATGTGTGATAACTTTGGATTATTTGGGGATGGGTTGAAAAAAGGGTATGGAATGGAGAGAAAGATATTGATCTAGTGCAAGCTTGAGGACAAGCTTTGATCTAAGTGTGGGGGAATTTGATAGAATATATAATTGCATATTTATTAGGTCAATTTCCTTGTGTTTAAGTGATTAAAATGCTTATTTATGTGAATATTAAGTGTTTTTATTATTGATGGCTAGATTGGAGCTTTGTAGGAAAAATTTGACAAATAAAGCAAAATAATATTTTCTTGGCAAAAGCTTCAAGGTTTCTTTGTGCGGTAGTATTGATGCTTAAAATGTTTGCTTGATGGGCTTCTCTGTTTTGATTTCACTATATTCTTATTGAAGGACCCTTCTTTCTATGGTCTTCGGACCATTGTTGAAGCCAGGCATTTTGGAGCTGAAGAATTCTAAAGCCACAAACAAACAAAGAAGCAAGAAAGGACAAAACAAATGTGGGTCAAAACAAAATAAAAGCAATTTGCATGCATTCCATCTTTGCACTTTGACATTCAATTCTGGCGGCTGCACAAATTGGAAAGAAAGAAAGACTCTTGCTGTAGAAGAACAAAAACCTCAGCCGCATTCTTGACAAAATAGAAGGAAGAGCAGCCGTGCTGCAATTTGGAGCTGAAAACTCCTGCGCAGCCGCACCTCGCCTGTGAGTTCTGAAGGCAGCTGCAAACAAAAGATGAAAAATTTTCTTCAGCTGCAACTTGAAGCAAGCAGAAACCGTGCGAAAGATGAGAGACAGAAGACAACTGAATTGGAGAGTAAGTGGGTAACTCAATTCGGGAACAAAGAAACAAGCTGCACAACACAAAACAAAAGGAAATTTCTTTAGCAGCAAGAAGACAAAAACCGAGCTGAAGTGGGAAACAAAATCAGCCGAGAGAATGAAGAAAAGCAGGAAACAAAAAGGGCGGCTAAAATTTGGTAACAAAATTCGCACAAAGAAAAAAAGGAAGCAAAGTTGGTTCGGGAATGAGAAGAAGAATGGCAGAAATAAGAAACAAAAGTCTGCTACATTTCGGGCAAGAAAGAAAGAAACCGAGCTGCAAAGGAATTTGGAAACAACATATAGCTGAATTTGGGAATAGAATTCGGAAAAGGAAATAAAGCAAGCCAAGAGGCAATTGGAAAACAGAGGAAAAAGGACATAGTTGCACCTATATAAAGAGGGGTCTGTGGCCATTCATTCAGCATTCTTGCTTGGAGAGAAACATTGAGAAGAAACCGTTTCTTTCTTAGTTCTTCCTTTGCTTTAGAAATTCCAGCCGATAGACCCATTCTTTGTTTTCTTTTTCGTCCTTTAGTTTAGCAGCCAAGTTTTTTTTCTTCCTTTCATTGTCTTGCATTAGTATAGGGCAGCCGCCTTTGTGAGAAAAACCAAAGAACCGAAATTGCAAAAACAGAGAAGAACAACACAAGGGCTGCACCTACGGGTTTTGGCTTAGTTTTTGTTTCTTTTGTTTTTATTTTTAATTATGTTTAAGATTTTGATGTTATTCTTTTATTTTAATATGAACTAAATCATTTTTCTAGGGTTTCGATGTAGCCTAACTATGAAGTTTTAATATTTTTCTATTAATATAATTTGATTTAATTTTCTATGGTTGAGTATTTATCTTTGTGCTTAATGCTTCTAATTACTTGATCACTAATTAGATGATTTGTTAATCATAACGAACTGGAAGGGGAGTTATGTGTCAAGTTCATTGAGATAAATGCCATGAATTGCATGTAGGATAGGAATATATCTGCATGGTTTGTGTAGTCGCTACATGAGAATCCATAGAAATTAATGACTTCATAATTGTTGTAATTCACATAGGAATATGATGAATTAGCAATTAGGAGTATTTTTATTAGATCTCGGGAGGGACTAATAAATAAATTAGGGAGTCTCGACTATCAACCAGGAAATTAAATTAGATTATAGAAATAGATTAATATTAGGATGGATTAGTTAAGGTGAAATCGAAAACCCTAGATCTTTCGTCAACTTAATCCATTAACTTGCTTTGTTTACTTTTTAATTTTAGTTTTAATTAAGTTTTAAAATTACTTTTAATTTAGCTTATTCATAAAATAATTTTTTTTTTCAAATAAAGTTAGAACTATTTTAATTTCGGTATTTAATAATTCATTAGTCTCTGTGGGAACGATAATTTATATTCACTTTATATTACTTGTTAACGATCACGTGCACTTGCGTGTAAAATCCGCAACAAGCACTATGCTAAGAAATATACCGAGCACTATGTCGAGCACTATGTTTGTAAAATTACTATATGGATTTGCATTATTTCGTGCAAGAACATCTTAAGGATTAAATGGTCGTTCAGTGAGATTTTTTCAATGCCCAGGTTTCTCAGTACTATTACTATGAAGCCAATATGAAAAGGATCAGGTCCAGATTGACAGAGATGCAGAAGCAAATACTTCGAAAGGAGAGTTGCCTTGTTGAAATTGCTCTTGACCATGAGCATATATTTTAGTGCAAACAGATAATCCACCGCATATTGTTGAGGCAACTTAAACCGGACGAGGAGTCCAATTTGGATAATAGAATCTACTTCAACTTTGTGAGTAAAAAGGTGAAATTTGGCAAGAGAGAGTTTTCACTCATCACGGGTCTCAAGATGGAAAACTTTGATATTAAATATGGCAAATACCAAGCACCAGATGGTTCTTATGCAATAACCAAATACTTGAAACTCCAAGAGTCTACAGATGAAACCATATATGATGAAGTGTTCAAGGTTTATGAGCGTACAAACACAAGTTATTCAGATGATGAGGTCGTGTCCATGACACTTTTACTTCTATACACATCCATCAATGGGGCACAAAAGAGATACCGGATAGAGGACAAGGTGGTTCATTTGGCCTATAATTGAAGTCAGTTTGATGAAATGTCTTGGGGTGAACTATCTTATAGAGTCATTGTGAATAGTGCTAGAAATGCCATAACCAATGCCTTGAAGCAGTTTAGAGACCCAAATCATAGAACTTACATTGTTGGTGAATTTCCCATTGCATTAGGGGTAATGATTTCGAACGCGTGTTAAATTTTACTTTTGTTAGTGCTTTAAGTTCTTAGGCTTAATTATGCTACTTTTTCTTTTTATTAATCCCAGGTGTTCGTATATGAACTAATGCTACATTTTCAGCATTTCTCTTCAGTTCAAAATGTCAAAACCTCCAGATGCAAGCCTAAAATGTTCAAATGGAAATGAGTGAAGACACACTGTGCTGATCAAGGAAGAAAGTAGGTGTGGGACAAAAGAACAGGCAACGGGGAGGTATGAATTATCTATTACATAATATTTGATAATTAGGCTAGCATTACGTCTACTATAGTTTTTCCCATAGAGGTATGAATTTTATTATTTCATGTATTGCAAAAAGTGAAAGTTACGCGAATAAAGCCAACTCTCAAAGAAAGAGCAAAATTTTTGCAATGGGAAAAAGGTGAGGAGATTGGAGAAGAGGTGGAGTTCAAAGGAGAAGAAGAAGATTCATTTCAGATGGAAAAAATAAGTTATTACGTGTCTTACAGAAAAAAAATCAGAGAAGAAGTTGTTGTAGAACCTAAAAAGAAACAAAGGGTAAGCAAGGAAAAAATGCAGGAGAGAAGAAAGGGCTTCATTAGTCAGATGATTGAATGGCAAGAAAAGTGTGAGTTGGAATTGACATCGACCATTTGATGGCCAAAGAAAATGTGCAAGAAGATGACAGTGAATATGAAAATCCAGTCAGGATCAGGAAGAAGGTAATAAGTATGTAGAATCTTCTGATGCCAATGATGATTGAAAAGAGGATGATGATGGCAATAATAACGATGGTGAGCAGTAAGAAAAGGATACAAAGGAAGGGACTAGTGATAAGAATGAAAGGTCCTATAATGATAATTAGGACAATGATGAAGAAAAAAAAGCCAAATGATGGAAATGACAGGGATGAGCAACGGATGGAAAAAGAAAAGGATGAGTATAATGTAAAGGTTATTGTTCATTAACTTACTGATGAATACGCCACTCCGTCAATTCCTATCATCTCATTTAAAAGTGCTCCACCACCACTTATCAAGGAAAAAAAGAAGAACACTACTGAAGATGAAGAACTTGGGGGTCTAGACTTGGGAACTACTCTTGCCCTAGAAGCAATCGATCCGGCCCAAAATCAAGTTACTGGTTCTGGTTTCAATATACAGGATTTCCAATCGGGGCCTTGAAGCCGTTGAAGAAATGAATAAGTGACTAAGAAAGAAACCCCATCAATATTTGCGTATGTCTCTTTTTTCACTAGATTCCGATATATTGAAGAAATGTATAGAAAATGTTATTGGCTTATGGGTTAGGTAATACACCATCAGCTTATTTCCTTTTTTGTGAATTATTAGTAATGATTATCTCATAACCAAACAGGTTTTAATTTTTACAGTAAATTGATTTGTATACATCCATACTTCAAAAAAGGATCATTACAATGGGATGCAAAGACATATCCATTATGGAGACATATCCATTATGGAGAATTTTTCACTAAATCAACAATATACTTTGCATTGAAAACTTGTTGGTGCACTATCTTGAGCACTTAGTTTGATTCATTGTAATTTACTCGATCATTTAGCCAGGTATGTGTTGCCTATTTGATGAGTAATGTTACCTATTTTACTGACACGTTAGTATAAAATAGCTACATGGTGCCAAGGGGGATCCAACCTATGATGATCTGGCCACGAAGCAGTTTGTTGATTCATGTCCATTTGAACTTGACTATCGTGAGGTGGAGTTCGTTTTATTCCCCTATAACATATTTGGCAACCATTGGATATTGATGAAGATGAATCTGCATGCACAAACATTTCATGTGTACAACCCACTGGATCAAGGGGCGGGCATAACACAAAAATTAGACTATCTTGTTAGAACGCTGCCCAAATTACTCTAGACATATGAGTTTTACACATACTTTGTGAAAAAAATTCAAGGGGGGACAAATGGCAAGTGGCCATTGAGAAAAATTTGGTACACCAAGAACAGGGGTAAATATCTAATTAAATCTTCTGATATTAAGAACATGTTTGGTGCAGTGACTAAATTTGTTATGCTTTGGTTGTTGCAGAACTAGAGACTGTGGTGTTTTCATATTGAAGTGGGCTGAATTCATTATCTATGGGTTACCACTTAATACAATTACACCAAAAAATGAAATTGAACTCTATAAACAGATGACGGTTGCACTATTCGTGCATGCAAGGGAGGAGGTTGTTATACTAGAAAAATTAGAGGAAAAAAATAGACATTAACAGATAGTCAAGGGTTATTTATGATATACATTCTTTAAATATACAAGTTGTTGATATTCACATTTAGAAATATAACTATACATTATTTAGTACATTCTTTAAATGTATACATTTAACTATGTAAATATACATTTTGTTAATATACAAATTTAACTGTGTAAATATGCATTCTTTTTATACATTCTTCAAATGTATATATTTAACTATGTAAATATACATTCATTTGATATTTATATCTAGTTGGAAAATTATAACATTTATAATGCAATTAACAAGGTTTATGGTGTTAACAATGAGCCTGACAATGAGGAACTTTAATTGTAGTGTTCAACGTATGCTCAACTCATGTTCAACTAAAAATTGTAAGTGTAACTGTAATGATAAACGTACGAAAGGCACATGCTCGACATATACTCGACACATGCTCTACTAAATATTGTAATTGCTTTTGACTTATGCTCAACATACGCTCGACTTATGCCCGACATATGCTCAACTTATGATCGACATAATGCTCAACATTCGCTCGACTTATACTTGACATATGCTCGATTCATTCTTGACCAAAGCCAAGGTATGTGCTCAATGCATATGCTCAATCCGTATGATTGACACTTTTGCGTTAGCGCAGGAAATGAATTTTAGTATATCATTTTTATTTAAATAGTAATATCTATATATTTAATTAAAGAGTGCCAATTATGCTTCATCTTCGCATGGGTTTTGACCATTTGCTTGCACACCCCCAGTCTATGTGTGGTGAGATCGACCACTGTGAACGTCAATCGAACACATTATATATCAGCATTGCTCTACAAGACAGGTACCCATGTTTATATTTGAGGTTTCTTTTTGGATCTATGTACCTGCGTTCATCAAGCCTTTTTGTATGAAATTGAGTAATGTGTAATTAATGGGTGATTTATGAGTTAATTGGATGGTTTGTTCATGGGTTAATTTCATTGTTCATAAATATGAAAACACTCATACATGCCAATCATCATTAGATCCCAATATGCATTACCGTTTGAGATATTGAAGCAACACAAGCTAAAGATGGTGCTAGCAACTAATCCATAAAGCGATTGCTTTCTAATAGTCCAATGTAGACTAATGGTGTAATTCATTCACAAGATTTGGATGAAAACATATTAAACAAATAGGATGATGATCATGGAGAAAGTAATGAGGATATTGATCCAGTTGATGAAACTATAATTGTGGAAGATGTAAACATAGTGTTCGCGGAAACAAGAAAGGAGGAGACTGTCAAGCCAATTCAAGAAAACGTACAATACCATATTACGACAAAGTCATCGCATGCGGACTGTGGTACTTCTTCTGATAAATTATCTACAATAGTAGATATTACTGTAGAGGATGTGTTTGTAACTAGAGATCATTTGTTTATGAGGATGAGTATTCGGGCTGTGAAGCATTTTTTTCGAGTGGAAGGTTGTTAGGGCAAATAGCAAGTTCTACTATTTAAGATGTAAGGATAAAAATTGCAAGTAAAGACTGAATGCATCTGCCATTGGGAATTTGTCAATTTAGAAAACCACTAAATATGAAAACACCCATACATGTCAATCATCATTGGTTCAATGTGATAATCGACAAGTGAGCAGTAAAGTAATTGGATCATGGATCAAATGTAAGTACCAGGACATATGTTGTCCGTATAGGCTTGCAAAATCATTTCAAAAATTCGTGCGGATTTGGGTGTTAACATAACATACAACAAGACTTGGCGATCAATGGAATCTACATTGGACGAAATTAGAGGTAATTTTGAGAATATATATAGGATATTGCCATCTTATTTACACATAATGAACGCATTAAACCTGAGAACTTTTACTGAACTCAGTATTGAAAAATATGGAAGATTCAAGTATTTATTTTTTGCATTCGGAGCATTTATTTGTGGATTTCACAGCTACATGCAACTTGTTATTGTTGTTGATGCTTGTTTATTGAAAAGAAAATATCTTGGGTCATTATTTGTTGTAACTTGCATGAATGGTAATAACCAAATCTATCATGTCGGATGGGAAATTGTTGATTCAGAAAATGATGCATCGTGAGGGTGATTTTTACAAAAACTAAATGATGCAATAGGTAAATGATATAGATGGCTTGGTGTTTGTTTATGACCGATATAAGATCATTGCAAAAGGTATAGCAACTGTTTTTTCAAATTCCTTTCATGGAGTGTGTATTTATCATCTCAACAACAACTTAAGAGCAAAATTCAAACACAAAACATGATCCCATTATATTTAAGGCTGCAAAGACTTACACTCTTGTTGAATTCAATGAGATGTTTGAAATTCTTTCACTATAAAATTCCAGAGTCAATGAGTTTTAAGAGAAGTCAAGATTGAACGGTGCTTAATGCCACATTCTGGTGGGAGACAATATATAATAATGACTACAAATATTGCAGAATATTTCAATGCATTGTTAAAGGATGCCCTGGAATTACCTATTCATTTGCTGATCGATTACATTCGTAACACGCTCTAAAGGTGGTTTCACAAAAGGCGTACCGTTGGTAACGAAATGTAGACACTTACAACTCCATGGATTGAAGGAATAGTTTCATCAAGGATGATATAATCACAATCATATGTTGTTGAGCAGGTCAATATACACAGATAGTATGTACGTGACATTGCAAACGGTACTGCTACAGTCCATTTGTATCGAAAAATGTGCACGTGTCGAGTGTTTTATATGAATTAACTCCTTTGTGTTCATGCATTAATTGCAGCTCATTGCTGACAAATTAACCATTACACCTTATGTACGCCACTTTATCATACCAATGCACTTTAAGTGCTTATGCAAATTATATTATGTCGGTTGGTGATTGTAAGAATTGGAATATGCCCGAAGAAGTTTTATCTATTCAACTATCACCACCGAAACCAAGGTCTAAGAAAGGTAGGTGCAAGAAAATGAGAATTCCTTCAACAAGCGAGCTAAAAGGTCGTTGTGGAGAAAGCAGACACAACTGACAAACTTACTCTAATCAATTTGTTT
Organism: Gynochthodes officinalis; assembly: GCA_020080225.1. Taxonomy (NCBI): domain Eukaryota; kingdom Viridiplantae; phylum Streptophyta; class Magnoliopsida; order Gentianales; family Rubiaceae; genus Gynochthodes; species Gynochthodes officinalis. The sequence continues at coordinate 14,948,196 of CM034621.1, read as the reverse complement.
GTAGAGAGAAAAAATGATGACAAGTTGTTTATTTCTTTATTGGATATTTTAATTTATTTATTTAGTTTCATAAGAAAATTATATTATTTCATAAGAACATCGTATTATTCAAGGTACTCGTTGGTATCTGTTGAAATTAGCAAATTACACAATCAATGACAACCATACATGATATTTTATGAATACAATACAACATATTACAAAATAAAAGAAATACAATATTCAATTAATTTTTCTCTCAAACCCTGAAATATTTCCAAACAACCCATATCCTATCAAATACAATGGATCAAATGAAGTGCACGCTACCACCCTCTCCAACATAACACTTGCCCAAAAGTTTGGCTTCCAGAGAGTCACCTTGCCAAGATTCAAGTATGCATATTTCCAGTCAGCAACATTGCCCCTTTTGGAATAATCAAAGTTGCAATCAAGAATGATTTCTCCAGCAGGATCATAAACATCTTAAATCTCACATTTGAAACAATATAGTGCTCGATATAGTGCTCGACATAGTGCTCGACGTAGTGCTTGACATATTTTTCGACAAATGTTTATCATTGAATTGTGCTCGACTATTTTTAGCCTATGCTCGACATATGCTTAATCAATTTCTTGTTCATACCAAGTTCAAATTTTTTTTAAAAAAAAATTCTTTGTGATAAGATATGCACAAAAACACACTCTGTGTGATAGCAAATACGAAACTAAAATTTCAAGGCAAATTTCCACTGACCTTCTTCCCACTCATCGAATTTTGCTTTTTCTTTTTTTTGACGGCGGACTTGTTGCTTGAAGATGTTGGCTCTCCTCACATGAGTGCCATTGATGCAACCGATAGACGATAATAGAATTGGTGAGATAAGGATGTTGAATTGATGTAGCCATGCAAGGAATTTCAAATTTCTGAACGAAGTGAAGTTTTGGGTAATGCTTTAGGCGTGAATGTTTCTCTCTCATGTTTTGTAAATAGAGGGGCCAATAGGTCTTTTCACTTGGTCAATACCATTGACCTGTTATTTTGACAAGGAATTTTTTGGATGTAAAAATGTGCTATTTTTGCAAATTTCCTCTAAAACAATCAATTCATTGTTCATCCTAAAAAGAAAAAAAAGAGAAAGATATCACACGCAAGGACTAAGTAAATTGACATTAGCTCATGAAACTTCTAAATTCACTTGTAATTTGTACATCACAAACACCTATTATTGTAAAGCTTAATGCACGAGGTGGTAAATTCAAGACACTATTTGGTTTCTATATACACTGCCTAGGAAAATTGAAACTTTTTAAATGTTAAGCAAATCTTGGCACTAAATTTAAAAAATGTGTGATTTATTTCTAACATCGGTGAATTGGACAATTCTTTTTTGAAGTCAGTAAATATACCTATATCAAGCATGGAATTGTTGAGTTTATCATCGAAATGCTCAAGTTCACTCCAGAAATTATATGGAGAAAAGATAAAAAGGGAAGAACCATTTTTGCTCATGCCATTGTACTCCAGCAAGAGAAAATTTTCAGCCTTATATATGGGTTGGGTACAAAGAGAAGTACTATGGCTCGTCTGCACGATGTATTTGGCAACAATTACTTACATTTAGCAGCAAAATTGTCTCCGAAATCTCCGCTGGATCGTATTTCTGGTGCAGCTCTACAATTGCAAGAGGAACTACAGTGATTCAAGGTTGGAGTAATTGATTAATTTGCTCTTTGGTGAATATCTATCTAAATAACTAAGTTATAGGTCACTTATAGGTTAAAATTTAGTAAGTCATGATTTAACTAAATTCATTTATTTGTGGATCATATTTGGATTAGGTTGTATTTGAGTAGACTTGAGCTTATCTGATCTAACTCATCGGGTCAATAAAAAAATATTAGGCTACACTAAGTTTTAGTATAATAAAACTATAATTTGATTGTCTTGACCAATTGAAAATATGCAACTTTTCATTCCGATACTCTCTCACATTTGTCTGATTTGCTTTTTTTGGGGTTAAATCTAACTTTGAAAACTTTGCTTTTTGCATATTTCTTTAATTTTCCAAAAAAATATATTTTTTAATTTTGCGCGTTGTAAGCTTTTAATCAAATTTTAGTGTGGTATAATTATATTTCTTAAAAGCTAATCATCAATAACAATTGAAAAATATACTTAATCAACTAGAGAGCCAGTTAACTGCAGCTATTAAAATGGGATATATGCATCATTCAGTTTTACCTTCCAGGTTTAACATGTTCCAACACTAGACGTTCATGGTCTATGTAACTTTCTTAAACCCAGTTATGGTTTCTTTCACAATTTTACCAAGAAGTGGAAAGCATTGTGCAACCAAGGATGAAGGAAGACATGAATGAGAATAAGAAAACACCTTCCACATTATTCTCAGATGAACATAAGTTGCTAGCTAAGGAAAGGGAAAGATGGATGAAAAGCACGGCAGGGTCAAGTATGATTGTGGGAACTCTCATTCCGGCAGTCATGTTCACCACAGTTTTCACTATCCCAGGCGGGAATGACACTCAATCGATATCAGGACTCCCTGTCCTGTTAGAAACACAACCGAAGGCATTCTTGATTTTCATGGTTTCAAAGGCCCTCTCCATGTTCACTTCTTCAACATCAATCCTAATGTTCTTGGGGATTCTTACGGCGCAATATGCAGAAGAGATTTTCTGAAATCCTTACCTACAAAGTTGGTTTTTGGCCTTGCATGCTTATTCTTCTCTATAGTCACCATGATGGTTTCCTTTGGCGCAGCTATATTTTTGATGTTGAACAAACAATTGGCTTGGGTTTTCTATCCCATTGTTGTCTTGTCTACTGTATCTATTGTATTTTTCTCAGTCTTGCAATTTCCTCTACTGGTTGAGATAATCAGTTGCACATATGGATCTGGGATTTTTTATAAGCATAAAAGCAACCTTTGTTACTATGCTGCATGAGGTTAGAAACATGTTGTAATTTAAATATTAGGATTTTATGCTGTAATTGGTACGTCAAGCTTTTTCAGCTTTTGCACTATTAATCTCTCTTATTCACATAAAGAATGTTCCTTCCATTATGATCTTTTGAATAAATTTCGTGTGTTGGTATTGACATCTTTAGAATTTTTTTTTTTCTGGTAACTTTTCAAGATCATCTCTGTCTTTCTTGAAAGAAAGAATTCCCAATTTAAACAAAGTGCCGCAAAATATATAGGTAGGTGTGTGAGGGATTTTCCTCCTATGTGCAGTTGTCAACATTAAAGAGGAGCGTGAACGGACAAAATCAAGAGTCAAGTGTTAACCGGTTGTACTAGTCAGATAAGTAGTAAAAACTGGATGACGTGTGATGTAATAAATATAAATTAATTACAAAAGTACTAATATACAACTATATTAGAGATGAATTATTTTATTTTTTTAATATAAGTAAGTTGAAATATAGTATAAAGCGTATGAAATTCTAAATGTATACTTGAATAATTTTGTTAAAAGTTCATAAAAAAATATTTAATTAAAGAATATATTAAAAATTTTAATAATTTTCTTGTATAAAAATTTAAAATCTCAATTTTATGAGTAAAAAAAAAAGTTTTATAAAAATTTGGAATCAAATTATAATTTTTAAAAGTTTAAACTATTTTTTATGGAAAAAACAAAGATTTTGACCTGATCAAATTGGGGTCAATCCTAATTTTCATATGTCAAATAGGAGTTTGACTGGAATTTTCAAAAGTGGTATTTTAGTAAAAATCGAACTGAACTTATAGCCAATTTCCAGCCGGACTAGTCGAACAGGCCAGGCCGATTCAATTTTGACAACATGGCCTCCAACGTGACTTCAACAATTTTGTCATTCTGTAAATGTTGAAAAAGCTTTTCCGTAACATCGTTTCAAGACAGAAAATTAGTACTCCAACAACGCGGGAAAATATCAAAAATAGCACCTTTAACTTGTCCATTATCAAATATAGCAGCGGGTCATTTTTCTTCATATATATAGCAGGTCAAGGGTGTTTGACCAACTGAAATGACCAAAAAGCCCTTCTATGTGGAGAAAGACGTTAGACAAATATTCCCGCGTATCTTCCACCTGGTCTGTAATCGCCAATTAGCATTCATCATCCACTGAATCAGCAACCCACGTGACCGAAATCAACTATGGCTCAACCACGGCATGCAGTTGAAGAAGGAAAAAAAGGCCGATCGAGTAGCGGGTTTGGTGAAAATTTGCGTCTACTTTTAGATTCTAATCTGCTATCATGAGAGGGTGTGTGGGTTGTGTGTTTGTTTTGCGGGTACGGTGTCAAGTGTGTGTTAATTTTTTTGGCCGAATTGGGTTTGAACGAGAGAGTAGTCCATACGTCGAGAATGTTTAAAATATGTCGATAATGATGCATATATATCGAAATATATATGGACATATATGATATAAAATGTCGATATTAATGAATATATGTCGACATATATATCGATAATTATGAAGACATGTCGAACTATATGTCGACAATATGATCTAAAATGTCGACATATATGTCGTCACTGTGCTCTAAAATGTCGAACTATACTTCAAACAATATGTCGACACAATGATTGAAAATGTTAAACTATAACCGTAATTGTATTATATGTCTCTCAACATATCGAACTTAATTTGTGTCGTACTGTACTAATAATAGATGTATTATGTGTTGTATTGTACTAATAAAAGATGTGCATGGTTGCGTACTTTGGTAATGTTATATACAAATCAAACGTGCTTAAATTTAATAATATTCAATAAAGAAAACCACAAAATTTGCATATACAAATTGTCCTTGTGCCTAAGTAAAATCCAATACTAAATAAAGTTAACTCGCTCTACACGTTGTCCTTAGAAACGAAAGCATTTGAGCAAGTTTGCTGGTTATGTCCGCTCCCTCCATAACGACCACATTTTTTTTTAACTTTCTTTTCTCCTGTAGAAGGAATTCTTTTTTTCTTCCTCCTTCCACTCTTAACCCTAGGTTCCGGGGGTGATAATTGAATTGCTAAAACATCAACGGCCACATTCCAATCCTTAGTGTCTCCTACCGGCATAATAGAATCGGCATAAGCTCCTACAAGTGCTTCAGTGTGATACAGTCGCGAGCATAAGGTGTAATGGTCAATTTGTCTGCGTCGAGATGCAACTAGTGCATGAACACAAGGGATTTGATCCATATCAAACACTCGACTCGTGCAAGTTTTTTTAAGCAAATCAACCGTAGCAGTCCGGTTTGCAATGTCCCGTACAAACCATCCGTGTATATCGACCGGTTCAACCACATAGGACTGTGTTTCTCTCATTTTTTATGCTATTAGCTCTTCAATGTATTGGGTCATCAATGTTTTCATTTCACTAGCCGCGGTACGCCGTTCGTGAAACCATCTTTGGAAGTGTGTTGCTGATGTAATCGACCAAAATGTGAATAGGTAACTCCCGGGCATCACTCAATAATGCATTTAGACATTCTGCAATGTTGGTCGTCATTATTGTATAACATCTCCCACCTTAATGTGCCCTTGACCACCGTTCAATCCCGACTTCTCATAAATACTCGCTTACCCTTGAATTCTGCATTGAAATCCGTGCGAAGTGCTCATTGAATTCAGCCATGGTGTAAGCCTTCGCAGCCTTAAAGTATAATGGGATCACGGCATTATTTTTGAATTTTGCTCTTAGGTTGTTGTTTAGATGATAAATACATACTCCGTGATAAGTATTCGGGAGCACATTCGCTATGCCTTTTGCAATGCTCTTATATCTATCAGAAACAAACACCAATCCATCAGTTTCATTACCAATAACAGCCTTTAGCCTTTGTAAAAACCACTCCCACGAAGCGTCATTTTCAGAATCAACAATTCTCCAGTGGTGGGTGTCGAATCCAACCAAAAATAAACCTTCTTTAAACTGGAACTTGTAATAGTAGTGAGTAGGGTCGAATCCACGAAGAGTGGCTAAAACCTGTTTCTTAGTAACAAACGGGGGGTTTGGAGATTTTTAACTAATTAAACAAATAATTCTTAGGCAATAAACAAGAAAATAAATAAAAGATAAATTCAATGCAATAAAAGCTTTCAACCAAGGATTTATTTCTGTGTTGATTCTCTTAATTGATCATCGATTTAAAAGATAATTCTTTGTATTTCAAATAGATTAGTTATAGTCGTTAAGGATCCGTCCTATAACAACCAATCTCTAAAATTGTCGATAACTTTCGGAATACGACCTATAGGTTATTTCCCTAATTAACAGACATAATCTTTGATAACGATCTATGAATTATATCCATTAATTGCATTAAGAACTGTAAGACCCAATCTCTAGCCAGTAAACTCGGAAGTCGACCTAGTTTATTTAAGCTAGAATATATATTCCTATAGCATAAATCTTAGGCGTTGATTACCTTTCGAATTTGCTATTTGTCACTAATTTAGAACAATTACATGAATTTATTCTAATTGACTGATTATTGTATTTAACTATTAAACAACATGCCTGAATTGTTTAACATTCAAAACAATAATAAATTTATTTGCAAAGAATATATAATATTCAAAATCAAAGAATCCGATGAAAAACATGAAATCTCACAATTAATTGAAATCAAACCTTATAATCCTTGGTTGAAAAGTAAAATTTAGCTAGACATAAGAAAAGAAAATACAAGAAAAACGAAGGATGCAGCTGCTGTTTCGTTCATCCCGTGCGGCCTTCACTATGGCAGTTGATCACTCCCGGAAGGAACTTTTTTTTCTGTTCAGGAAGAATCCATATATAGGCTGCCGCCCTCTCTCCTTATCCTTGTTCTGGTCCCTAAAGACTAGGAGTTTAGTAGCGTGTGAAACTCTTTTGGCTGATCTTGAAGGATATGATTTGATTGCGTACTTGGATAATCTTCTCCTTTTCCGTATGTCTACCAACTTACTCAATGCTGTGGCATGAAAAGTTACATGCCATGGCATTAGCATCTGACTTACTCTATGCTATGGCATGAAAAGTTACATGCCATGGCATTAAGTCTTTCTTTTTTTTCAACAAAATCGTGGCAAATCTTTTGACGGAAACAATCTTTTCTCCAATCCTTATCTTTTTTCAATAGTTTCCTTCCTACAAAATTGCAAAATACTTAAATTTAATAGAAATCAATTTAAAGCTTTCTAAAACTTGAAATAATCAAAACTTTCCCAATTCTTTCCAATTAGACTCAAATAAAATCAAAATATAACGGAATTAGTCACTAAAAATATGACGAATTAACAACTTATCAAATTCCCCCACACTTAGACCTTGCTTGTCCTCAAGCAAACAAATTAAACATAAAACATCTCTCTCAAGAGTAGGATCAACCACGTATTATAAAATGAAATCAAGACAACAATCGGAAAGTGCAAGTGTTACGCAGCTTAAAATGTAAAAACGGAAAAAATAAAATTTTGTGGAAAAATCTCATCAACTTCAATAATCTCAAACAATATTGAAATTTAGCAAGATTCAATACCCTCACAAAGATGTCACTCTATTCACACAAATGTTTAAGCTTCGGATTCAAAGAATGACTCTCAAATTTAGTACTCAACAAGAACTCTATAAATTTGCACTTCAATCGAATCCCCCCACACTTATACACTATCGAGACACAAATCCGAAGGTCTTACGGATATGAAGATGCCGTGGGTAAAGGTTTGAGGAAGGGAAAATTTTGGCTCAAGAGCAAGGGAAACCAAATAGGAAGATCCTTTTGATCAAAATGTTGTAACTGCATTAGCCTAAAATTTACTCCACCCTATCGAAAGATACATCTTTATATCACAAGTGGAAGATCTCAATCTCATATTCACATAACAATGTATATTTCTCTTTCTTTCTTTCTTTTTTTCTTTTTTTTTCTTCTGAGAGCTTAACAAAATATTTTATAGCATTTGCTCTCACTTTTTCTTTCTCGAAGAACTGGAGAATTCAGAGATCACAACCACTTTCCACGCATAAAAATTATTCCGCAAGCCTTCAGAACCAAAACTAATAAGATGAAAAACAAACAGCACACCAACGAAGAAATTTGTGCCATGACTGAATATAGCAGTTCCACTCATGATCAAAACTGAGAAAGGATGAAGCTTCTTGCACACTTTCTTGGTATATGGCATGTCTTCTTCTTCTTCTTTTTTCAAAGATAATCACATAGACATGAGATTGTATCACATAGCTAACTGTTCATCAGAAGGAATAATGAGGTGAAAGTGAATGAGTATTTAGGTTCAAGAACAAAAGGTTTAAAGGCTCAAATTGGTTTACTAATGGTAAAAGGGTAGGCTTTTTAAGTCAAATGGTTACTCCTAAATGCCTTCATCATCTCAAGACTCGATAGAAAAAATGCAGTCTCGAAACGCATTTTATGCAAATTCGAAAGTTACTCACTAAGCATGAATGTACACAGATTAACAAAAAAATTAGAGCATATGTATGATGATTTGCTCTATTCGGCTCAAAAGCTCACCAAAAAAAAAAATTATTAGGGTAAGTATCAAATCTTGCCTATTTCTCAATCGAATCGACTATTTTAGAAAAATGAGTTTAAAGAAAGAAATTTAGCTAGCAACACAAGCACCTCCTCATGAGTCGATTTCAGTTTATACTACCCTATCACAACTTCACAACAAAACCACCAACTGAATACTAAATCCCTCCCCCACACTTAAAACAAACATTGTCCTCAATGTTGTAAGCAATGGCTCACACATAACAAAAATAAATGATAGAAGAGAGAAAACACTCCCCTGAGTAAGAAAAGCCGGACAACGAGGTTGAGAGGAGGTGATGGAGAGAACGACTTTTTGGCACGAGGCAATTGCCTAAAAAAATAATAATAATAATAAAATAAAATTAAGAATAATAATAAATAAATGAAGTAAAATTGGGTTGCCTCCCAAAAGCGCCTTCATTTAACGTCTTTGGATAGACATCTTGCATCTTCAGACTGGATAATCTGGCATAGCCAGTTCAATGTCAATGTTATGAACAGAAAAACCTTCATAAAACGGCTTCAATCGATGCCCATTAACCTTAAAATTTTTTCCAGAATCTAAACTTTCAATTTCAACTGCACCATGAGGGAAAACATTAGTAACAACAAAAGGTCCTAACCATCTAGAACGCAATTTTCCTGGAAATAATTTCAGTCTAGAGTGGTAAAGTAAAACCTTTTGACCAATCGTAAAGTGCTTACCTCTCAATTGTCGATCATGAAATTCCTTTGTCTTCTCTTTGTAAATCCTTGAGTTCTCATAGGCATCATTCCTAATCTCTTCCAATTCCTGCAACTCAAGCTTTCGTTGCTGTCCTACTGCCTCCATCTCCATATTACATTGCTTTACAGCCCAATACGCCTTGTGTTCCAACTCTACAGGTAAATGACAAGCTTTTCCAAAAACCAAACGGTAAGGAGACGTACCTAGGGGTGTTTTATAAGCTGTTCTGTACGCCCATAACGCATCATGAAGTCTCAAACTCCAATCCTTTCGCGATGGATTAACAGTTTTTTCAAGTATGGATTTCACCTCACGGTTTGACACCTCGGCTTGCCCATTTGTCTGCGAATGATATGCAGTGGAAGTACGATGAATGACATTATACTTCCGAAACAACGCTTCAATCTTTTTATTACAAAAATGAGTCCCTCGGTCACTAATAACTGCCTTTGGTATGCCGAACCTAGTAAAAATGTGAGATTGGAGAAAATCTGCAACAACTTTGGAATCATTAGTACGGGTGGCTTTAGCTTCCACCCATTTCGACACATAATCTACAGCAATAAGTATATAAACGTAATTGCAAGATGTAGGAAATGGACCCATAAAATCTATGCCCCAAATATCAAATTCAAAAACCACATCCTTTTGTAACAATTTACACAAGGGTTGTGTAATTTTAGAGAAGTCTTTAATAAAGTGCCGGTAAAATCCTGCATGGCCAAGAAAAGAACGAATCTCCCGTACAGTTACAGGGAAAGGCAAAGATTTAATAATGTCAATCTTGGACTTATCAACCTCTATACCATTAGCAGAAACTATATGCCCAAGTACAAGTCCTTGATCCACCATGAAATGGCATTTTTCATAATTTAGGACCAGGTTAACTTCAAGACATCTCTGCAGCACCTTAGTAAGGTTAGTCAAGCACATGTCAAAAGAGTCACCATATACTGTAAAATCATCCATAAATACCTCTATGATGTTCTCGACATAATCAGAGAAAATACTAACCATACATCTTTGGAATGTAGCAGGTGCATTACAAAGTTCGAACGGCATTCTTCGATAAGCAAATGTACCGAAGGGGCAAGTGAAGGTGGTTTTCTCCTGATCCTCTGGTGCAATTGGAATTTGATGAAAACCTGAATAGCCATCCAAACAACAATAATGATATTTGCCTGCTAAACGTTCAAGCAATTGGTCAATGAAAGGAAGGGGAAAGTGGTCCTTCCGAGTTAATGCATTCAATTTACGATAATCAATACAAACTCTCCATCCGTTCTGCACTCGGGTGGGTATCGACTCACCTTTTTTATTTTTAACTACAGTGATACCAGTTTTCTTTGGAACAACATGGACTGGACTTGCCCATTTACTATCGGAGATTGGATAGATAATACCTGCTTCAAGGAGTTTAAGAATCTCCTTTTTCACTACCTCCATCATGGGTGGGTTTAGGCGGCGCTGAGCTTGCCTAGTGGGTTTGCTACTATCTTCAAGTAGGATCTTATGCATACAAGTGGAGGGGCTTAACCCTTTAATGTCAGCAATGGTCCATCCTATGGCCTCTTTGTGCGCCCGAAGTACGCTAAGAAATTTCTCTTCTTCCACAACACTGAGCTTATTAGAAATTATTACTGGAAGTGTGTTACTATCACCCAAAAATACATATTTTAGGTGATCTGGCAATGTCTTCAATTCCAGTTGGGGAGCCTGTACAATAGAAGGTAAAAGTGTTGTATCAGAAACGGGCAGTACAGAAACAGGAACATCATACTTCATCGATTTAAGTTTCTCTAGTTCTAAAACAAATTCTTGCAATTCATTATCAATCTCAAGTTCCGGATGGACAACCTAGTCTTCTTTATCAGTTAAGCTATGAGCAATTGCCACGTTAAGCTTATCCTCATGAGAAAAATCAAAAGTATTCTGAGCTAGAGTGTCAACAACATCAAATGCATAAACAGCACATACATCATTAAGAAATTTCATGGCATCATAAATATTGAATTTAATTATTTCACCATCGAATTCCATTGTTAATGTACCATCATGCACATCAATCTTGGTTCTAGATGTTTTCAGGAAAGGTCTCCCTAATAGAATTATACTTGAATTAGGTGAATGATCATCCTCCATGTCAAGTATATAAAAATCTGCAGGAAAAACTAATCCATTTACCTGTACCAAAACATCTTCCAATATTCCCTCAGGATATGCATTAGATCGATCAGCTAATTGAATGATTATACCAATATCTTTTAATGGTCCAGCATTCAAAGATTTATACACAGATAAAGGCATAACATTAATTGATGCACCCAAATCACACATAGCTTTTCCAACATTTTTATTACCTATCTTACAAGGAATGAGAAACATACCTGTATCCTTGCATTTTGAAGGTAACTTCTTTTGTAGTATTGTCGAAACATTCTTCCCCACACTTACTTTCTCATTACCTTGTAACTTTCTTTTATTGGTGCATAAATCTTTAAGAAATTTTGCATAACGAGGAATTTGATTTATAGCATCTAGCAAGGGAATATTTACCTCAACTTTACGAAATGTCTCAAGAATTCCTTTTTCTTCTTCAAGTTTCTTAGATTGAGACAGTCGTGTGGGAAATGGGGGAGGCATTACCTTTGGACTTACTGATGGTGGAGGGCATGCAACTTCTTTTTCCTTTTCCTTTTTTAGGTCTACCTCACGAGGAACAGGTTCTTCCAATACCTTTCCACTTCTCAAGGTAACTGCACTCACATTTTCATTTGGATGTACCACTGTTTGTCAGGGCAATTTTCCCTGGTTCTCAAACTTGCTAAGTGAAGATGCAAGCTGACTAACTTGGTTCTCCAGATTTCGAATGCTCGACCTGGTTCCCTGTTGAAATTGAATAGAACTATTAGCAAGAGATTCAACTAATTGCTCAAGAGATTTACCTTGTTTAGGAGGTTGCTGAAATTGTTGAGTTATCGGCTTGGGTTGGTATTGTGGTTGGTACTGTGGTTGGGGATTATTCGATCTAGGCCCATAGCTGAAATTTGGATGATCCCTCCACCCTTGATTGTATGTATTAGAATAGGGATCATATTTCCCTTGTGGTGCCCCTGGGAATCCACCAACTGCATTGGCATGCTCAGTTGAATCCTCTTGGAGTGTCGGGCACGTATTAGTTGTATGATCCGTTTGGGTACATATCCCACAAGCCTTCACCTGTTGGATGCCCCCTGCAACCAATTTTTCAACAAGAGTAGTGAGATTATTTAATCGTTGGTCAATAGAAAACACATTTACCTCATTCACTCTTCTTGGTGGATCATCTCTTCGCACACCAAATTGTTGTGTATTGGCAGCCATATTTGAAATCAAGGTCCTAGCCTCAGTTGGGGTTTTATGTACTAAACCACCTCCACTAGCAGCATCCACCATGTTCCTATCCATGTTGGATAGCCCTTCATAGAAATATTGAATTAGTAACTGGTCAGGAATCTGATGTTGGGGGCAACTGGAACACAACTGCTTGAACCTCTCCCAGTACTCATGGAGAGTTTCTCCATTATATTGTCGGATTCCACAAATATCTTTCCGGATGGTAGCAGCTCTGGATGCAGGAAAAAATTTCTCAAGGAATTGTCTTTTCATCTCATTCCACGTGGTCATCGAGCCAGAAGGTAGGTAGTACAGCCAGTCCTTCGCTTTATCAGCTAATGAAAATGGAAAGGCTCGCAACTTAACTTGCTCCTCAGCCACATTTTGTGGCTTCATTGTCGAACACACCACGTGAAACTCTTTTAAATGCTTGTGTGGATCCTCACCTGCAAGACCGTGAAATTTCAGGAGTAAGTGAATTAAACCGGATTTTAATTCAAAATCCACTTCAAGAGCTGGGTATTCAATACATAATCGCTGTTGGTTCAAATTTGGCATGGCCAAATCTTTTAGTGTTCGTTCTGCCATTGTTTCTTCTTCAAATGTAAACAAGTTATCTAAACCAAAATCAGTAAGTGAAGAAGAAGAAGATACTCCCTGAGAATGTTGCTTGGCTTCTTTCCTTAATCTCCTAGCAGTCTTCTCGATTTCTGAATCGAAAATGAGTTTGCCAGTACGGTTAGATCGTGGCATAAACCAAACAATAGAGGGAAGAAAAGATAGGAAAGAAAAATAATGAAATAAAATATAAAAATAAAAATAAAAGAAACAAATTTAAGAACCAATCCCCGGCAACGGCGCCAAAATTTGGTGGGTGTCGAATCCAACCAAAAATAAACCTTCTCTAAACTGGAACTTGTAATAGGAGTGAGTAGGGTCGAATCCACGGAGATTGGCTAAAACCTGTTTCTTAGTAACAAACGGGGGGTTTTGAGATTTTTAACTAATTAAACAAATAATTCTTAGGCAATAAACAAGAAAATAAATAAAAGATAAATTCAATGCAATAAAAGCTTTCAACCAAAGATTTATTTCGGTGTTGATTCTCTTAATTGATCATCGATTTAAAATATAATTCTTTGTATTTCAAATAGATTAGTTATAGTCGTTAAGGATCCGTCCTATAACAACCAATCTCTAAAATTGTCGATAACTTTCGGAATACGACCTATAGGTTATTTCCCTAATTAACAGACATAATCTTTGATAACGATCTATGAATTATATCCATTAATTGCATTAAGAACTGTAAGACCCAATCTCTAGCCAGTAAACTAGGAAGTCGACCTAGTTTATTTAAGCTAGAATATATATTCCTATAGCATAAATCTTAGGCGTTGATTACCTTTTGAATTTGCTATTTGTCACTAATTTAGAACAATTACATGAATTTATTCTAATTGACTGATTATTGTATTTAACTATTAAACAACAGGCCTGAATTGTTTAACATTCAAAACAATAATAAATTTATTTGCAAAGAATATATAATATTCAAAATCAAAGAATCCGATGAAAAACATGAAATCTCACAATTAATTGAAATCAAACCTTATAATCCTTGGTTGAAAAGTAAAATTTAGCTAGACATAAGAAAAGAAAATACAAGAAAAACGAAGGATGCAGCTGCTGTTTCGTTCATCCTGTGCGGCCTTCACTGCGGCAGTTGATCACTCCCGGAAGGAACTTTTTTTTCTGTTCAGGAAGAATCCATATATAGGCTGCCGCCCTCTCTCCTTATCCTTGTTCTGGTCCCTAAAGACTAGGAGTTTAGTAGCGTGTGAAACTCTTTTGGCTGATCTTGAAGGATATGATTTGATTGCGTACTTGGATAATCTTCTCCTTTTCCGTAAGTCTGCCAACTTACTCAATGCTGTGGCATGAAAAGTTACATGCCATGGCATTAGCATCTGACTTACTCTATGCTATGGCATGAAAAGTTACATGCCATGGCATTAAGTCTTTCTTTTTTTTCAACAAAATCGTGGCAAATCTTTTGACGGAAACAATCTTTTCTCCAATCCTTATCTTTCTTCAACAGTTTCCTTCCTACAAAATTACAAAATACTTAAATTTAATAGAAATCAATTTAAAGCTTTCTAAAACTTGAAATAATCAAAACTTTCCCAATTCTTTCCAATTAGACTCAAATAAAATCAAAATATAAGGGAATTAGTCACTAAAAATATGACGAATTAACAACTTATCATCCAGGCGACAGGATATACTTGGTTGTTACCATCCATGCACGTCGCAACAATTAACGACCCAGGATATCTTCCTTTAAGAAAGCAAGTGTCAACAGCAATAACTGGTCACAATGGCTACGAAAGCCATGAATAGAAGCACCAAATGCAAAGAATAAATACTTGAATCTACCACCCTCGTCCCGACTCAGCTCAGTAATAGTGCCCGGGTTTACTTCTTGCATCACGTGTAAATAGGCTGGCAGTATTGTATACAAACCCTCATAATCGCCCCTGACTTCGTGCAATGCGGATTCCCTCTATCTCCAAGCCTTGAGATATGATATGTTAACCCCAAACTCCGACCGAATATCTGAAATGATTTCATTCGGCCTATACGGCCTGCATACGTCTTGGTACTTGCCCTTGATCCATGAACTAATAACTTTGCTGCATACCTGCATATTATCACTATGAACCAACGATGATTGGCATGTATGGATGTTGTTATATTTTGTAATCTTTCATGCAGATGAATTCCCAATCGCCGATACATTCATTCTCCATTTGCAATTAACATCCGTACACCTTAGGTACCAAAACTTGCCATTTGCCCTAAGAACCTTCCATTCAAAAAAATATTTGATGGCAAGCATTGACATCCTCAAGAACAGGTGATGCCTAGTCTCAAAAACATCACTCACTACAACATCTACGACTTCGTCTAATTTATCAGAAGCTGACCCCCCCGCACGAGAAGACTTAGTGGCTTGGAGGCAATGAATATCTTGAGGTTTGGGCCCAAGAACAGGCTCCTTGCTTCTTGCCGAGGCCATTATTCCTTCATCGTCAACAATGATGGTTTCATGTACCGACGGCACATCATCCTCTTTGCTTTCGAATTGATCTGCATTCGGTTTGCTAACATTGTGCTCATCCAAATGTCTTGAATGGATTACATCATTAGTCCAAATTGGACTATCCGAGCTCAATCGTTTTATGGGTGAGTTACTGCCATCGTATTCATCCGCATCAGCTGAAACCTCTCGAATGGTAACACATATAGGTATCCTGGCATGCCTTATAATCTCATTCATAAAACACCTCACGTGGTAATCATTGTTGATGGGCAAGACAGAAATATTGGACAAGTACTTTGGTAGGTATTGGATTAGAAGTTTATCTTTTATTCTCGAATCCACGCCAATGACAGCTAATGATGTTATTAACCATTTCCGAGAAACTTGCAGCTTCCTCCAACAATATAGTTTCAACTCTCTTATAATTGATGTATCGATGCTCATTCGACGCTACATTAACAGTCCATTCTCCTCCATAAAGAACATGCACAGACCATACATTTTGAGTCACCATACCTTTGACAGCTGTATGCATTCTATGAAGTCAGATAACCCTTCATTGGCATAACATTCATTAAACATCCATTTTTTACACCATTTCTTCATTTTACCCTTGAAAAAATGAAACAAGGCCCATATAACCCGTGTACAATAATCTCGTTCCTAATGAATGAAAGCCCTTACAATAAACCCGCTACCCATTATTCAGAAGAAGAAGAGTATAAAAATGTGTACCTTTACAATGCTGGCTCCTTTTCACCTTGCGAATGTTAGGATATGCAGACGCAGGATCCTTTTCACTTTGCGAAGAAGCTTAGTTTGGATAGGCAGACGCAGGAAACCGAATCTACCCAATGTTGGTGATTAGAAATTGGAATCAACTGAAGTCCGAAAAGGCAGTAAAATGGAGTAATACATACTGTTCAGAAAAATTTGGCTTGATTAAGTTGCACCCGTAAAAGAAAAAAGTACGTAAATGTCAAAAAATACATCCGAAAACCTCGAAATGCATGTGTAACAAACTGTCGGCACATACGTGAAATCGGCGAAACAAATGTTGCCTATAAGTATAAATTGTCGACTATAAGTAAAAATTGTCGACTATAAGTAAAAAATGTCGACTATAAGTAAAAATTGTCGACTATAAGTAAAAATTGTCGACTACAAGTAAAAAATATCGACTATAAGTAAAAATTGTCGACTATAAGTAAAATTGTCGACTACAAGTAAAAAATGTCAACTATAAGTAAAATATGTCGACTATAAGTAAAAAATGTCGACTATAAGTAAAACATGTTGACTATAAGTAAAAAATGTCGACTATAAGTAAGAAATGTCAACTATAAGTAAAAAAATGTCAAACAAAACGTCAAAATCAGTGAGGAAAACTCTAATACGGTCAATTATGTCTCTGTGATTTAAGGAACTATGTCAGGAACATTATATCTCTACAATATAAGGAACTAATTGTGGTAAATTATATATGTATATAATTGATTGCGAAAAAAAAAGCTGATTCAAATATCCATTTTGTGCAAATTGATTGCAAAAAGGGGATATTTAAAATTTTGTTTTCCTTGCCAAACAAATGACTTAGCTCTACAGAATATATTGCCTACATATTGGATAGCCAAAATATGTAAAATTCGGCATTATCTAGATAAAATGATTTACTAAAACTGGAAATACAGGAATAAAGGGAACACATATGACCAATTGCATACATTTGCTAATGATCCGGATATATGACCAATACATACACTTTTTGTAAAAGCAAAAAAACCCATATATTTCACACGTAACTCTGAATGTAGTTTCATAGGCTGAAGTATAATGATAAATTGCTCCCCCTAAAAAACCAATGAATCTTGTGTATATTTACATTGATGTAATTTAAATTAACATAAAAAACCTGCTCCTACAAAAAAATGTTCATGTACATTTATTTATACAATTTTGTAATTACTTTTTCCTTCTTTTTTTGGGCCTTGTATCTTTTTGCCTAGCATGCTCCTCCTTTGCGTGTACGTAAAGTACTGCCGCCATCTCCTTGCGGATCTCCATAGCATTTTCGGGCCGAATTGTATTTAGTGGGAGGCCATGGATAATGCATTCAGCCCACTTTAATACATATATGCCACAATCGCCACTCCTACAAAAATAAACAAGCAAGACTAAAATCATTACTCCTATAGCCATTACGTGGGAAAATGATCATACTAAAGATTAAATACTTACCCCCCTTCTTGGTGGACCAAATTTTCTTCTATTACCACTGTCCATTGATCCCCCATTGGCTGTTTTTTGGCATAGTACTTATAAAACTTGCACGCCTTCAGTAGCTTGGGGATTGTCGAAATGAGGTCGCTAACTGCTTCCTCTTCTTCCCAACCCAAGAATTTCTGTCTCTCTTCTGGTGTGGGCTTCATTCGGGTCACCTTCACCTTCTGCAACATGTAAAGAATTAATATTCACGTAAAAGTAGCTTCGAGTGTTCTATATTCAGTTAATAAACATAACAAACCTCCCCGTCAATAGTTTTTCTTGACCAAACTTCCTTCTTTTCTTGGTCTCTTCTCTGGGCGTTCAGCCCTTTCTATCTAAACATTCTGGGCTTGCATCCAGTAGTTTCGACATGCTCAACCATTTTGAACCGCTGGAGATGTGGCATTATCTCATAAGCGAACACTTATAACATTGAAACAAAAGAATTTGTTATTATCCCATATAAAAAAATGTGTTATAATATCACCATAGAACATGTGCCATTGTGTAATATGCTCAGTAAAATATATTATGCTTTGGTTTGTAAATTATGAAAAATGCAAGATAATTTTTGTTTAATAACTATGTTAGAATAAATGTTATTCTTTATAAAAAAAATATATAAATGAAGACATGAAAAAAAAATTGTTCAGGTTATTGGGGGGAATTAAGCATGCGACAGAAGGAAAACGAAAACAATAGTTCAGTTCCCTTACCCCGAGTGCTACTGGAAGTCCCCCAACAATGTAAGTCCGATAGTGTGGGTGTTCAGTCTGTTTCAAGGCATTCATCATTGCCTTTCTACAACTATCCACAGTCGCCCTGAAAGATAGGTCACCCCACGGCATTTCATCGAACTTCTTCCAATCACATACCAAATGTAGTAATTTATCTTTAATCCTGGTTTGCTTCGGCAAGCCATTGATGGATGTGTATAGAGCAACAGTGTCAGGGACACGACATCATCGTCTGCATACGATGTGTTGATACGGTCGTAAGCTTTGAACACTTCATCGTATGTCGTCTCATCTTTTTGGCCCAGATGCTTTATATACTTGGTGATTGAAGAAGGACCATCAGGCTCATGGTACTTGGAATATGCAAGCGCAAAGTCCCCCATCTTGAGGCCTGTAATGATGGCGAACTCTCTCCGGCCAAATGTTACCTTCTTGCCGACGAAGTTAAAGTCTAAGCTACAGTCGACATTTGATTGCTCAGCTGGCCTAAGTTGCCTCAACAAAACAGAATGGATAATTTGTTTGCACCAGAATGTATGTTCATGGTCAAGAACTATTTCTGCAAGACTGCTCTCCCTTCGGAGGATTATTTTTGTGTATCACTCAATTTTGACTGGATTCTCCGCATATTGGTTTCATAGTAGCAGTACTGCGAAACCTGGGTAGAGAAAAAATCACCCTGAACGAGCATTTCCTCCTTGAGCTATTCCTGCATGATATAAAGCAAATCAAGATCAATTGTCAAGTAATTTAAACACTTTCTCGTCACTTTCAACTTAGCAAATCTAGAGAAATCATCAATAAAAGTAACATAATGTTTTTTACCACCTCTAGTTATAGTTTGCTTTAATAAAAGTAACATAATATTTTTTTTTACCACCTCTAGCTGCAGGCAGAAATACAAGTCTTTTTAGTGATTTTTTATTCAACATATATTTCACATTTATCTATATTGGTTAACTCAAACCAAAAATGAAGCCAAGTGATTGCATTTTCTTTATATAGCTAAAATCAGTATGTCCTAATATTGCATGCGATAAAGAAATAATTCAATTATATAAGCAGAAGAAGTAGATGCATTATCATTGATAATATTGGAAATAGAAAGTACATATATTCCTTGATTACTATAAACCCTTGCCTATAAACAGTCATTCCAATTTTTCTAAATTCAAAAATTATTTTGCATTCCAGCCTTTTCGACATTGCTGGGGTTGGTCAACATTTGTGGGTAGTATTCCACATTTATGTGTATTGTTCCACATTTCTAGTGTTTGTCGACATTTGTGTGTAGTATTCCACATTTATGTTATTGTTCCACATTTTTAGTGTTTGTCGACATTTTTGTGTAGTATTCCACATTTATGTGTATTGTTCCACATTTATAGTTGTTTGTCGACAATTCCTGGGTAGTGTTCGACATTTCTGATAGTGTTCCACATATGTGGTATTTGTCAACATTTATGGTCGTGTTCCACATTTTATGGTTGTTTGTCGACATTTATGGGTGCTGTTCGAGGGATGTAACGATATATTTTGTCGACATTTTGAGCCATTTGTCTACATTTCTTCCTATGTTTTAACATTTCCTCCTATTTGTCGACATATGCTAACTAGAACCCAGTTAAAGACTGCTATGCATACGTATTCTATTTTCTGGGTTGTTTTCGAACGAATGAATGGCAAAAGGGATAGGACCAAGTGCAAAAAACCCTAACTTTATAATTCCTTCTAACATCTACGCGGGATTATTCAGCAAAATCGGGACGTTTATGCAGCATACATATCAAATACGAAGCTTCGTTGTAACTAACATTCTTGCTCTTGCCCGTCCGCTTGTGAGATGTATGCTCTTCCTTCTTCTGCTTGTCAGATGATGACGGTCCACCGCACATTCTCGCCATTGATTATTACGACTTGAATTGGATAAATGTTTTGTTAACTGGTTGTGTAATCAACTGAGAATACAGGGAAATGACTTGGAAAATTCGGATTTGCGATGAAAGAAGCGAAAGGGAATGGTCTGCTTTGCTGAAACCAAACGCACGTGTAGAAGAAACCGTTCAGGCGCGATTTTCATATTGCAGATGGGTATTTTAGACATTTCGCCTGGTATAAAACCCTTCGGCTGCTATAGTTGTAAAGACAATTTTTCCGCTGCTATATTTGATAATAGACAAGTCAAAGGTGCTATTTTTGATATTTTCCCCAACAAGGGGGGTCTAAGGTCTGATATTATTTCCTTTTGTTTTAAAAACGAATATTGAATTTTGAATTTTTAAAAATCACTCTAAATATTGGTACACATAGAGAGAGAAAATGAAAAGAAAAAAAGTACTAACTGACAGTCTAAAAGGAAATTTTTTTTTGATAGGTTACCAAGCATCTAAAAAAATACCTAATAATATTTCTTTTATCTAAAGAAATAGCTTATCCTTTCTCACAAAATTTCAGGCTTTTATTTATTTTCCATATTCTTAAAGTTTTCTTAAGAAATTCAAGATTATCATCTTTTAGAAACACAAAAGAGGAAATACAAATGAAAAAATTAATCAAAAACAAAATTAAGAACGTGCCCATTGTAATTGACCATAAGATTTCTTAAAAATTTTAGTGGCAAAATGAAACAATATATTTATACCGTTACCACACTTTAAGGATTTATACTATATATCTTTAGTCATCTACAAGACAGACAAAAAGGAAATAAAGTGACTTAAAAGAAAAAAAGAATGAGAATTGCTTAACCAGAGAGTAAGCATATTGTTTTTTTTTTTTGCTTTTAGGAAAGGAAGAGGACAATACGTTAGTATAAATAAATGGAAGTTCTCAGTTTAATGATTCATTTTCTATTAGTAGAATTATCACATAATAAGGATGACTAAACTTCAGGTAAGTTTTCTTAAGTCTCTCTATAAAATTTTGTATCTTTATTTAATTTGCATAAATAATGTATTTATTTCTCAGTATATCTTTTTCGTCGCTTCTTGTCTTTTTTTCCCCTTTACTTGCTTCATTTAAATATTAAAGCAACAGGTAAGAAGTTTAGTTTTCTAATTTCTTTGCATTTGGTACCTTTTCCCTCTATAAAAATTTAGATTTATTTATTTTTTATAGTCATATAATTTAACTAAGAAAGAAAGAATAAAAAAAAAACCTTAATTGTGGTGTTTGTGTATAATGCTAGTTGGTCTTTTTCTGATTATGACAAGGATATAACTATGATGACTGGCAAAATGGAAGTGTCCTCCTTACTAGGATCTCCCCCTTAATCTTAGAGAAGTTCTTTGAGACATAAGTACTCAAATAATAGTTATATTCCTTTTTGTGCGTAGTAAAATTAATTGAAGAAAATAAATTTTTGGTACTTTGAATTTTGAGTATTTTAGGTAATGAAATTACATTTTTACCTCTAAATTACCACACGGCACCCAATATCATCTTCTTATGAGGATTCGCTATCTTGTGATTATGAAAAATGGGAAATAGCAATTGTTATTATCAAATTGTTGGTTCCAGGCATTCTTTTCTTATAGGTTTTTTTCTTTCAAAAATAGCTAACATTAATTATAAAATATAAATTAGTATTATTTGATAACTCAAATAATTCATTAATTAAAATTAGTCAATTTGTAACAAAATAAATTAAAATATTTATATGAAAATACACATTAATTTACATGAAAAATACACAAATAAAAATATTTAGATGAAATTTATTTATTATCTTTATATAAAAATTGTTCAGTGAAATTGCAAGTGTACAATATCAACAAGTAATAAAGTGGTGAGTAGAGTATCGTTCCCACGAGAATTGTTTAAAACTAACCAATTACTTACCAATATGATTAATTCAACAACAAGCTAGCCAATTAAATTGTTTTATGGTAAATTAAACTAAAGAAGGAAAAATTAATAACACTTGATAAAAGAAACAAATAAGATGTTAGAGATTTCGATTTCACTTAATCAATACTAATTAACTCTCTTGACTTGTCATGCAATTAAATTAAATTCCAAATTATGATGGTGAAATTTCCCTAATGTAAATTAATAGCCGACATCGGTCTAATAACTCTATTTAGATTAAAATCAATTCACACTTGGTCTAGGTGAATTTAGATTTCTAAATGCATTACGAACTATGGAAATTCCCGGATTCAATCTAAGTAGCCACGACTTAGTTTTACTACCAAAACCACATGAACAACCTAGATTATTACGGTCTAAATTGAATTCACGGTTTAATATCACATGAGCACATGCATGTCATCTCCACACGGTATCAAACAAGCATCAAAAATCAATTAAGTGGTGATCAATCACCTAAAAGCATTAAGAACATGATATTAAACTCATAATTGAAATATAGATTGCATGAACAAGTCTTAAGAATTAATTATTGATGATTAAGATCCATCTAATCTCTAACAAAAGAAATTAGAACATAATGAAATTTAGACTATCAACAAAAATAAAAGTAGACATAATTAAAATTGAAACAAATTCTGAAAATTAAAGTAACTATTATTCAATAAATAAACACAAAACTATAAAATAGTTAATCCTTGAAGATAAACCACAACTAGAAGTTCATAAAAAAACACAAGGAATAAAGCTACTAAAATTAAAGACAAGAAAAGAAAAATAAAATGGCTAAACTAAACTAACTAAAGAAAGACAAGAAAAGACAAAACCCAAGACTTGAAGTCAAACAACAAAATTCTGCATGGTTTGTTGCTTACGCATAGCTTCCCAAAGGAAAAGAAAATTTCTTCTTGGCTTGTACCCAAGTCAAGCTAGGCGGCTGAAATTTCTAGACTTCCTAAACTACTAAAGACAACAACAAGATAAGAATGACGGAAGTTCGGGAAGAGGAACAAGAGGGCAGTGAAATTCGGCTAAGAAAAGAAAGAATCACATCTAAATTTCAAGAAAACCGAAAGTCTTGGAGAAAAATAATAGGGACAATGCTCTCTAAATACTGCACTAAACTAAAGAAATGAACAGCAATAGAACAAGACGAAAAAAAGCGATCATTCTTACATTTTGCAGTCGCAAACCCGAAGTAGCGACTAAATCTAACTAATGAAAGAAAAGAAAAACAAAGGAAAAGAACGGTGACTGCTCTCTTAAAAAGTCTGCTACGAGGAAATCTAAACTACAGCTAAGGAAAGAAAAAAAATAGAAGAAAAAGAAAGATGTTTTTGGACTCGATGGATGCTGCCTCCTTTTATAGAAGAACTCGGCTGCTTCTATTTCCAAATTGTAGCACATTCTTTTTTTTCCTTCTTGTCTTCAGCTTCTATGTCCTTGCTGTTGTCCGATTTCTTGTTGCCTAAGTTGTGCTCAGCTTTGTTTTGTTTCCTTGTTTCTGGTTTCTTCTTTTTTTTTTCTTCCCCGACTCCTTTGTCTTGCAGTTGTCTTCTATTTCCTAATTGTAGTGATCTTGCTCTTTTCTTGTCCTTGTGCAGCACGGTTTCTGTGTCCTAAATTGTTTGTACAGCTGCTTCTTGTTTCTTTCCTAATTTGTACCGTAACTTTGTTTCCTTCTTGCAGCTCGGCTCTTGGTTTCTTAGTTGTAGCCAAAAAGTGTTCTTTGTCTTTTTGTTGAAGTAAATTGGTCAAATTTTGATAAGCTTTCTTGGCTATAAAATAACAAAATAATTGGTTAGTCCTTTGTTCTCAAATTAGAAGAAAATTCAAGATTATGCTCAAAAGTTCTAAAAATATTTGAAAACTTGGAAATCATAAAATCAAAGGATAATTTGGCCAAAATATGTAAAAACAAATTAAAACACAAGCCAATTTCTAACCAAAATTAATAAGAAAACCCTATATAAAATAGAGTTATCAAAAATAGATAATTTTTTAACATGAAACTATTAATTTCAAACCTAAGCTAAATCACCTAACATTGTATATTAAAAGGAAAGCAATAGCAAAAAAAAAAGTGATTAAATCAGGTAAAAAACTGATCCGATCTAATCTGAAATATTCGGATCGGATCATATCAGATCACAATCTGATCAAATGCGGATCGAATCAAGTTTGGATCGGATCCTCTTTTTTTTTCCCCAAAACGATAGTGTATTAACAAGACATGAATTGCCAATTTATATAGCCATAAGGGCTAGGGAATCCTCATGGTGTTGCAACTAGAATACCGGCGCGATAACCCATGAGGCCAAAAACCCACAAGGGGGAACCCGACAAGTGGGAAGAAAAACCATTTAAACCCGCACTAGCAAGAAGCAAAACCATTTAAACCCACACGAGCGGGAATGGTTGACAACTTAGACGACCTAGAATCAACCGAATTTAAACCCGTACAAGCGTGGAAGGGTTGATTTGACAAGCTAGATGACCTAGGGTCAACCGAGAGAACAAAAATACAAAAGCCCAGTTATATCGAGGTACTAATACTATACAAAATTGATGCTATGCATTGCAATGGACCCACTACTAATGGCCTGTGATGAAAGAAACTAGAACTAAATCTCTAACTCTTACCGCAAGCCGTGGCGTGAATCTAACCTGCAGAGACAGCAGCACCCGAAAAAAAATTAAAAAATTCCATGAACAGTAAAAAATTCGCACCTTCTTCGCATTTTGAGTCGCCCACACGCACAGTATATGTTGGCTGGTGCATAGCCTGCCGGCTCCAATCTGGATCGAATCATTGATTTTGAACATCCCTACTAAAACCCTTGTGAACTACTAATTCCAAATTAAAGTTTGTATAAATTTTAAAATAAATAGAAAACTTAATAGGAAATATTCAAACAAAAGTAAAAAAATTTTATTTTGATCCACGAAGATAAAATGGAGTACCAAAGTCCAAGTTCTCCTTTTTCCTCATTAAAAAAAGAGATAACCCCTAAAATGGTTCTTTACATATTGGCGAATGAGTTTTATAGTCCCTCACTTTTAAAACGAGAAAAAATAACCTTTCACATTTCATGAATGTACTCTTTTGGTTTCTGTCACTATTCCGTTTGTTTTTCCATCAAATGAGTTCAAAAATATTTATGCAATAGTGATGGAAAAACAAATAGAATAGTGACGGATGACCAAAATTGTACATTCATGAAATGTGAAGGATTATTTTTTTCGTTTTAAAAGTGAGGGATTGAAAAGTTCATTCGCCAATATGTGATGGACTCTGTTAGGGGTTGTCTTTTAAAAAAAAAACATAGCTCTGGACTTCTTTGCTCGTATGTTAGAAGGTAAGGAATAACATTCCTTACCGAGGAGTGTGATGGAAGAAGCATGTCCCCATTTTCTTTTCTTCTTGCTAATTATATATATTTTTTCCTCTTTCCATTCAAGGTCATTTCATTTATGACATTCTTTCTAGTCAACAATTATAAGATATTTATAGCTTGATATATAGATTTCAACTACGTGGCTCTCTATATTCACTTGTTTGAAAGGTATATTTATGGGTTTGCTCACAATTATAACGTGTCTAAACTTGCATCTAATAACAAAAAGGCTTATTGATGAAGACTTAGCAAGACAATTTCTATATTTCTTAATCATTTTGATATACAAACTAATATTATTATTCATTTTGTTCTAAAAAACAAAGAGTTTATTTTGAAAACTTTTTTTAATTTCAAAAAAGAGTCTACTTTTTTATTTCTACAATATCCTTACTAATAATGGTTATATATAATTTAAAATTAAAGCGTAAAGATAAAAATGTAAAATTGGGTAATTTAATGATACATTAAGGGTGTTATATCTAACAACTAAAAAAATGTTACACTCAAGTCAAAGTAGACTCTCTTTTTAGAATTGAGGGAATATTATTTTTTGCCGTTCATTTTTCATTTTTGTCAAATCATTATTTAATTTATTTTCACATGCTTATTTCTACCAATATTGGACATTTTTACTTTTTTGCTTTCAATTTGTTATTTTCTTTCTCTATGCAAGAATTTATCTTCTAATTTCTTGATTCTTTTTTTTTTTCAAACTAATAATGTAAGTAATGAATGAAGCCCAGCATCATCCTCCTTTTTGTCACTTTCAATATCACCAGAACTTAATTAATAACCTAACAAGTAATTAATCTCATCTTTCGATTCTTTTTGTCCATCACAATGTTCATCATCATGCCACAAAATCCAAGACCTATGAACTTGTCCTTTTTTTCTTTTAAGAGTTTCTTCCTTCCACTCATAGCTTCCAAATTCAAGTTATAATAATGATATTTTTAGTGACTTTTGTAGTGAAAAAAGATAAAACTTAATTTCCATTATTATTTTATACTTTTTAATGAATGTGATGAATGATTTTGTCTTTTTATCATTGCCACATTAGTCATTATAACTTTTCATTATGAAAAATTATTAAAATTATTATTACTCTTCAAGTTATATGAGTTTGACCTTTTAACACGATCGTTTGTACGGTGCAAACCCAAACAGTTTCTCAATGAATCTTTTGTAAAAGCGATGTTTGTAAACTCGGCATGCCACATAAAATTAGTTTAAAGTGATAGGAAGGAATCAATATGATTGAATAAGGATCTCATGATCATAAAATTTTACAAACAAAATATAAAAAATAATAGTTTATCAAATGTTTTAGACTAATAACTAATCAATGAATTTTTGGAGATAAATTTATCAAACCTTTTAGAGATAAATTTATAAAATTTATAAATCGTTCATAATTAAATTTTTTTTTCCAAATTTGATCCTTTTTATAATTTTTTTACTGTAAATTAATAGTCAAGAGTAATTTACTCACCACCATTATAAGTTATATAGTGATAATTTGATTTGATAACCTTGAGTAAAATATTGAGAATAATTAACTGTACATCTTACTCTACACTATATATAAAAGATATTCCACTTAATCATGGTTTTTATTAATAGCATAATGATAATTATATGGACAGCCACTCTCCCATTATAAATCCCTCAACTTGAGACTTTAGTTCAATTTTTTCTATCATGTTCAAAAAATTTCAATTTGGACTCTTAACTTGTAATTTGATTCTAATTAGTCATTCTAATAGAATCAAGCCAATGGAGACTTAAAGTATTCAATCACTTACTTGCGCAATCTATAAATATTTTACTTCAATTATATTTTTAATTATTTAAATCACCTCCAATTTTGGCATATTTAATTTAGATAGTTAAAGAGTAATTTTATCTATTCATAATATATTTTTTACAACTATAACATAGTTTATTTAATTAAATTAATTGTGCTTATGTCCCCTAGATCTAGTATTCAAATAACAAATTATATGAACCTGCCTTTCGGTAAATTAGGATGATAATCCATTCCTTCTCTAGCTATTTCTACCTTTCTAATTTTTATTGTTCCAAAATAAGAGTTAAATAACTTTATTCTTTTTATATTGCCATTCAAAAAAGCTAAATTCCACCAATACCAATATATTTTTAAATTTAATTTTGAAGGCAATAATATGAATTTTTATATATTCACCTTATTCAGCAATAATTATATTTCTTAATTATGAAGTTGTTGTTCCGAGATGTAAGTTTGAGAAACTAGGACTCAGGATATAGTATAATGGGTTCAATAGTGATTAATTAATAAAGATATATTAAGCTCAGTTTCCAGAAGTTGCCTCATTATGTTTTGCTTATTTTGGATTTGGAGAATTGTATTGGAATGCTGGAAACCCAATGACACTGGAAAATTTTCCATGCATCCACTATACTACGTAAAATGATGCAACCAAAGACAATTAAATGGGAGTACCTATAATTTAAGGGTGGCAGTCTATTTACATATAGGAGGCAAAAAAATTAGAGTAATGATACTTTTAGTGAATTTTCATAATGACTAATGTAACAAGTATGAAAAGACAAAATTTACTCATAACCCTCCTTAAAAAATAAAAAATAACAAAGGATGATTTTGTCTTTTCATACTTGTCATATCAGTCACTATGAAAAGTCATAAAAAGCCACTATGATTATCATTACTCAAAAAATTATATGATTAGTTTGTTATATTAAAAAATATATATATAGCAAATGTAAGGAATATTGTTTTTCCAATGAGACCATTGATGGCAGTAAAATTTCAACGTTTTGAAGTCCTTAATATTTCTTGCCTAGTTGTTACCTCCCATTCATTGCAAATGGCAAAATTAAAATGAAGGAATTTTGATGGGATTTAGTTTCTTTAATCAATCCATTTATTTAGGAAAAGAAATCTCATATGTTGAATATTTGGAATATTTTTGGTATGAATGTTGGAGGCCGAATTAAACATATTGGAAATGAAAAGGAACCGAAAGGAAATGAGTTTTAGTCTTCTCTACCTATTTGTTTGGCATCTAAATCTTTAAAAATCTATGGTAATTATTTTCATTTAACTAATTCTGTCAGATCATTACATATTATGTAGAACAAAAAGATTATTATTGTTTATGCTAATGATTGCTAAAGTCTTGAAATGTTCTAAAAATTGGTCTACTTTTGCATCACATTATCCGTACTTGTGACTTGCATGGGAACAAGTTAAATTACTAAATTTGCATGTATGTGTTGATCATAATAAATTTGCCATGTGAATTTTTGGGTATTTTATAGATAGATTATATGTTGAACCATTCAGAAAGCTAACCAAAATCTTAAAATCTACTATTTTCAAGAAGTGGATGTTGTATTATGAACAAAAATAGTTAGTTCATGATTCTTCTGTGGCTCTATTAAAGGGAAAAAACTCTAAACATGTCAGCGGGAGCGTGATTCGACTTATTTTTGTTGCAAAACCTATGATTTAGATTACTATTTTGTCTTATGAGTAAAAATGGTCGCAGTGAAAATTTTTTAGTGAGATCTTAGAGTTATTGACTTGGCATCTACATGTTATTGAATGTTTAGAATAGTTATTATTCAATAGTTTTTGCCATGTAAATGTTATGTTAGTTATGATATTACTCTTATCATAAACTTTAAAGAATAATAATACTTTTAATGAATTTGTATAGCGAATCATGTGACATATATAATAAAAGAAAATTAATTGCACTCCTTAAAAAGTTCAAATCATTCACTATGTGAATTCACTCTATTAATTAAGACTATCATTATTCAATTCTATACTTATTCATGGTTTTTCTATACTGCAATATTTGATTTTGTCATGAAGTTTTCAAATCTTTGATAAATGAACGTGCCTATCAAATTTGTCAATATTGTTCTGTAAAATGAGATAATATTGTGCACTAGAAGTAGGAAGTTAATCCAATAATAGGTATCGTATTAGTTTAAAGGCTCTCTGTTGTCATGTAGGAAAGTTAGGTAGTATTTTAGGACATGCTTGAAATTGAAATTGTGGTGCTACTTGTGTATTTACTCTCATAACTAACCTTGTTAATTCTTTATGTTCTTTATGGTTCCAAGATATTATTAGGCTATAAAATAGTGCATCCGACTCCATTTGATGTTAAAATTTTCTATGAAACATATCTTTGCAGGAGGTGATAAACTTAGTAGATCGGGGATTGGAATTGTTGTTAAGGAGCTCATCGAGGACAACTATGAGCATTGGAAAATATGCTTGAAGCATTTTTTGGTTGGTCATCGCCTTTGGGGTGTAGTCTCTGGGGAAAGAACTTGAACCTAGTAGAGATAAAAAAACAAGAACATGAGGAATGGAAGAAGAAAAATGCACTGGCTTTACATGCCATTCAACGTTCATGTGGACCAAGCGTATATTCTAAGTTTAAAGAAGCTCACACTTCTGCGCAAGTGGCATGGAATCATTTGGCTAAAAAGATAAAGCACGCAAAAAAGTTGACTGCACAGGATCATGAAGATGAGAATCATATTGAAGATGAAGGTAACTCTTATTCGTGGTTGTTGATGAAATTTTTAGATTTTGGCATTTAAAGTTAGAAGTCAAGTAATGAGACTTTTTCTTCTAAAGAGCATAAAAGAGTAAATGTTAGAAGTAATGTCATGTCACCTGGTGGTACATTAATTCAAACTTTGACATTGGATTACATGTTCTCCGTCTGTTTTGCTTAGTCTTTCTAAGCAATACCTATGATTCACTAGGTGATTTTCTATACTCTGCTTCAACCAATTCCAATTTGTCTTTTCTATCCTTGTAATCTCCAATGTTGGAGGAGAGTGAAAATCAAACGACTTGGGTGTCTTGAGTAATTAAAGAAGTCGTGCAGTAAGTAAAAGCATAATGAAAATAAGACAAGCCTTATGCTATTTATCTTTAATGTAGACTATATCAGTTACCAATTTCTAAATACCTAGTGAAAATATCCGTAGATGTTTGCTCTCGAACAAAGAAAAAAGTTATTTTTAAGTCTATGGCATTTATAGACTTGGTTTAATATGAGATGACGGGGTTAGGAGGTTAGGAGGTTAGGAAAAATTATGACCGACGTTAACACATTTCAACACCTTGGCACGAACTAGAATTTGTTCGTGATACATAATGGAATAAGTTTAGGAATAAATTATAATTGGAAAATTTTAGCTGGTGCTTTAGATTTTTAGGAATTTTCAAATTATAATTGTATTTAGGATAGGAAATTAAAGTGTATATATTCTTCCATACATAGGACTTTAAGATAGAACTAACGTCAATTGGTTTTGTTTTTTTGAGGAATGAAATTCAAAGCCATTTTCTATTTCTCCCCAAACTCTATAGTTGGATTGTGTTCCTTTTTCAGTTCTACAGTCTTGTTTAGTATCAGAGCTCCAGGTTTTGACGGCACATCGAGTAAGATAAAACTTAGTCAACAACAAGACCAAATAAATAAAGTACAAGAAGTTGTTGAGCAACTTATGTAGCAGGTTTAGAACCTAGAGTATTATCAGGATGCACAAGCAAAAAGAGGGATGTTGGAAGGTGTCCTAGACCATTTACACTATTGGGAAGTGATGAAAAGGAGTTTGAAGAGGAAGAGAAGATTAGCTTGTTATACGGTCTCGTTAATCTACAAACCTAACATGGTTAATTGGAGGAGCGCCTAGTTTGGGCTTTAGACATAAATACAAGTGGAGTGAAAATTTAAATTCTAAATTTTCATGGCAAATTGAATGTTGAAGATTTCTTTTGATTGGGAATTAATCCTAAAAAACCCTTTTAAATGGAAGCTGATGGCTAAAAAAATATAAAGTCTTGTTTGTAGATGATATGAATCTTAACCCCAAGGATAAAATTCGAACATATACCAAAGTCTAAGTCTTAGTATCGTCCTCTAGATTGAACTAACTCTTTCTTTAGCAAGACACCAACTCCAAAATTGAAGAAGGACTTTGCTTTTGTCCACTTGACACCTGGAGGAATTATCCAAACTCAAAGTTGAGAATTGAACTATCCTTAGAACCAATCGGCGCACTCAGATTATTGAGGGAAAGAAACTCAATAAAATAGTTTAAACATAAACCTAAAAGACTATCCTCAAAGAATCAAAGAAAGTTCTAAACTAGAATTCAAAGAAAAGCTAAAAGCTCTCAAGTTTGTAATTGATAAAAGTCTGTATTTTCTTGGGGCTGAATGGCTTCTATTTATAGAGTACACGTTGTGATAATTAAGAAAGCCATTCCCTAGAAGGATTTGCTTCTCAGGAAATTACTTTAAGAAACTATTACTAAAACAAAGTTCCTACTCTAAGAAAAGGAAAAATATAACCTAAACTAAAATCCAAACATTCCTTAAACTAGAAAGTGTGGAATGGAATTAAGGGACTGCTGAATTGAAATCCTAGGTGCAGCTAGAATTTCTAAATTTGAAAATCCAATTGTGAACTAGAGTTTGATGAACTGCCAAAATAATAATTCAAGCGTGGATTGGCGTTGATGGATTGCCAAAACTGAAATCCAAGTGTGGCTGGAATTTTCGGAATTGAAATCCAATTTTGGACTGGAACTTGAGCTTCCTAAATCAACATCCAAGTGCTGAATGGAGTTGCCTAAACCGTAATTCCAAGTGCTAAATAGAATGGAGCTGAATAGAGCTGGAATTAAGCTGGTCTTGAGCTGCCAAAAAGTCTATTTGAGCTTCTAAAATCAGCCAAAAGCTGGAACCTTCCAAGGTCGAAGCTAGCTAGAATCTTTCTCTTTGGTTTACACACTTGGCTCTTAGATTTTTCATCAGTCCCCCTTTCTTTGAAAGGACTCGCCCTCAAATCCATAAACTTGTCATCCAACTCAAACAAAGAAAGATCATAGACATTAAATGCAGTACTACCTCCATAATCACTTGGAATGACAACTTGGTATCCATTCTCGCCCATGCGAGCAATAACTTGGAAAAGACCATCTCCTCGAGGATAAAGCTTAGTCCTTACTTGCTTTATCCCTCTATTGGCAACTCGAGCATAACATTTATTCTTCTTGAGGATTTAAAGGTGTACTTTCTCATGCAAGTCTTGAACAAACTTAGCCTTTGCTGCACCATTAAGATTTATTTGCTTATTGCTAGGCAATGGCACTAAGTCAAGAGGGGTTAGTGGTTTAAAACCAAACATCCTAATTTCACACAAGACACTTAGAAAAAATTTAATATGCTTCACATGCTCTTCTAAGCTCTTGCTATAAGTAAGAATGTCATCAAAATACACAACAATTTTCCAATAAACTGCCTAAGTACATGATTCATGAGCCAGATGAATGTGCTAGGTGCATTAGTTAATCCAAAAGGCATGACTAACTATTCATACAAACCAAACTTAGTTTTAAAAGTAGTTTTCCATTCATCTCCATTGTTAATGCATACTTGATGATATTTGCTCTTAAGGTCAATTTTAGTACAAATTTTAGACCCATGTAATTCTTCAAACATGTCATCAAAGCGAGGTATTGGATGTCTATACTTAACTGTACACATTCTCCACGTACCTTCCTTCTTTGGAACAAGGTTGACTAGAACTGCGCATGGACTAAGACTTTCTTGTTCATGACCTTTATCTAGCAATTCCTCAACTTGCCGTTGGAGCTCTTTGGTCTCTTCAGGGTTGGTTTGGTTGGGAATTATTGTGCTAGGAATGAAGTCAATTTGATGCTCAATGCCCCTTAAAGGTGGTAGTCCTTCTGGAAAATCATCTTCATCTTCCTATAAAACAACTTTGACTTGTGAAGGCAAGCCACTTGGTAGTCCTTCATTAGTAGGAAATAAAAATTCTTGAAAATTATTTAGCACAAAATCTTTACTTGCATTTAAATTTCTATCAACATCATTCATGCAAGTATAGAAGCGACCTTTAAAATTTTCAATGGATGGTTGTACATCTTTGGTTTCTTCGGTTGAAGAAGCTTTACCTTTAGAAGTTGAAGGAATTTTTTTACTCATGGTTTGAGCAGAATTTGGACCTTCTTCATCCTTCTTTTGTTCCTTTTACCCACTACAAAAAAATTGGTCTTTAGTGACCAAAAAGGCGGTGACAACATTTTTCGTCATCAAAAGTAGCCTTTAGCAATGAGAAAATTGTAGTCACAAAAAGTTGGTCACAAATATATTCATTCTTGACCACGCGAAAAAGTGGTCACCAAGTGGTCACTAAATGACATCCTTTAATGACGAGAAAGAAAAAGTGGTCACCACGTGATCACTAATTGTTATAGTGTGAAAAGGACAATCAAAAGTTGACCACATTTAATGATCAATATTGGTGACAACGATTCCATTTGTCACGAAAAATATTACAAAATGTGTTTTGGTAACCAAAAAAATCGTCACTAAATTTATAACTTTTAGTGATAATGTTTTATAGTCACTAAAAGGTTATGATTGGGCTAACAATGGACTTATCATTGGGCTTGCGTTGGTTTGGCTTACAAATTAATATGATTGGGCCTAACTTTATATTAATTAGGCTTATATTATAAGAAATAAGGTTTGTGCTAAACAATTTTTTTATTGGTTCAAACTTAGCTAATTTGTATTATGACACTTAATTTTCATTAATTGTATGTAGACACCCTAATATTTATACATTTGCTCTATAATTTTACCTAAATCGCATAATCATTTAGCATTAAAATACACTATTGACTAATAGCCTTCTTTGACCAAGAATTATGATTGGGTTAAACAATTTATTCATTAGATTGAAGTTAGCTAATTTGTATTATGACTCTTAATTTTTAATAATTGTACTAAGACACATAATACTTATGAATTTGTCCACATAATTTTACACTAATAATAATTATAAAAAAAGCCTTCTTTGATTGCCACCACTTATATAATGATTGGAATTGTTTGGCTAAAGATAATAATTGGATTATGTAATTTATTCATTGGGCCAAACTTAATTTTTTTAATTTATTGCTCTTAATTCTAATATTTGCACAAATACACCCTAATATATATGAATTTGCCTACATTATTTTACTTCAAACATAGAGACTTTTTTAAATACACTATAAATTAATTATAATTGGATTTCTTTTGCTAGGAATAATGATTGAACTAAGCATATTCTTCCTTATGCCAAACTTAATTTACTTACATTATAACTCTTAATTTCTAATAATTTTACTAGGACACCATAATATTTTTGTTTGTTCATATAATTGTACATTAATCGCGCGGTTTTTTTAGTATTACAATACACTATTGATTATTACTAATTGGCTTTCTTTAGTTAAGAATAACGAATTGACTAAGTATATTCTTCATTAGGTTGAGCTTCATTTGCCATTATGAACTAAGAATAATGAATACACTATTGATTAGTACTAATTGACTTTCTCACCCACCAAGGATTGATACGGCTAGCATCTAGTATTCATTAGGCCAAACTTAGCTAACTTATATATATTATATATATAGTTAATTAGTGCATAGTATAGTTATAATTAATATAACTAGTTAGTACATAATGTAAGTAATCCGTGCATGTATATAGTTATAGATAGATACAATATTGAATACTAGTAATAATATTCATAAAATAATATTTTCTAGTGCTTCTAGATATATAGAGCTCTATATATTCTTGTACAATGTCAAAGGTGAATCCAAACAAAAAAATGTAAAGTCACTCACAAAATACCTATTCATTGATAAACATTGTGTTAGTCCTAAAGTCAAATGACTGACTTACATTTTATATGGGGTTGAGAGTGTAATATTGTTGGCTTGTGCACCAAAGCTTGTCCCTATTCAATAAGGATGTCATACTTTTAGTTAGGTGAAATTTATTATATTTTATTACTTAAATTTTTTTTATAAACCTTTAAATTGAATAAGTATTGTAATTAAAATTTTCTATAAATTATTTATATAAAACTTAAATATCCAATATATATAATTTTTTTTATTTCTTTATTAAAATTTAGACTTTATTTTTTCCCTTGATTTACCTTATTTTTTTTTAATTTGGTCATTAAATAATTAATTAGAATTTTAGTTTTCAAAATCTAAGTAATTTCATTTTCAAAAATAAAATTTCTTTTCACTACCACTATAAACTAATGAATTCCAATGGGTAGAAAACTAGGTATAAAAAATTAAATTTGAAAGTTCTTATCATTTATTATTGAAAAGGTCTTTAAAAAGGTAAAAAATAGAAAATGCTAAGTAAAAAAAAAAGGCATGTTAAATTAGTGATAGAGAAGCGGCAAACTGAAAATATTGTAAGGTTTGAGTGAATTCCGCAGCTTCAACTTTTGGTGTGAAATTTACGAAATTTTTGGTCGTAGAGGCGTTGTTTTGCCTTTTTTTACTGTTCCTGCGGGCGATTTATCGTGCGAAAACGGTGCGGAAAATTTTACCATGTGATGAACAGTATTTACTGTTCATGAACAGTTTTTTTTTTTAGGTGCTGCTGGTTCAACATACGGGAGTAGCTGAACTGTCTGTGTGCAGGTTGGCTTCCACGCCAAGGCTTAAGGTGATAGTTAGAGATTTAGTTTTAGTTCCTATCACCAAAGGCTATTAGTGGTGGGCCACTTGAGATGAGTAGCATCCCTTTTGTATAGTACTAGTGTCCTTATATAATCGGGCTTTTATATTTTTGGTTGATAGTCAGCCTTGTCCCGCTTTGTCGGGTGCCCTTCATGGGACTTTTCCGGTTTTGTCGGGTATACTTGCCTCTGTGTGGGCCTTTGTCTTCGTGGGTTATAGCCCATCTTTCGATTCTGAAAACTTTATTAAAGCTTAAAGTATATACATCGACTGTCTTCTTTTAATACACTATCGTTTCTGGAAAAAAAAAAACAAAACTTTTGGTGCGAAAATATTCCGCTCAAAACTTCAACACTTGAAAAAAAAAGTAGCCACGAAAATTGTACTCAAAATTCCTATCTCCTACCTCAACCCTTCAAAAGTTCCCCTAAAGCCTATCTTTCCTTTCTCCTTTTCCCTTCTCACTGCCTCTCCCTCTCATCTCGGATCTCTCTCCCCGTCGGTAGCCCCTATCTCCTCCAATGTTTGGTTCTCCCCGCCTCTCCATCCCCTCTCACCGAATCTGTTCTTCACAACTCTTCCTCCCCTTTCCTTGTTCGGTTGTGACGAAAGAACAGTTACTGGAATTTTGGTATGGTTTAGTGAATAGCGGGCAGAGATTCTTGTGGGTCATGAGGCTTGATTCCATAATGGGGACAAATGGGAAGAGTCAATTTCCAGTAGAATTAGAAGCTGGAACAAAAGCAAGGGGTTACATGGTGGGCTGGGCGTCACAGCAAGAGGTTCTAAATCACCCTGCTGTTGGGGCATTTCTGACTCACAGCGGATGGAATTCCACTTTGGAAAGTATTGTTGCTGGTGTGCCAATGAATTGTTGGCCTTATTTTGCTGACCAAATGATCAACAGTAGGTTCGTTAGTGAAATTTGGAAGATTGGAATGGACATGAAAAATACCTGTGATAGAGTCATCATTTTTTGTCCTATCATCGAAAGGGTTATGGTTGTCTATCAGCTTGAAGTAGTTGAGCTTCAATGTGGAGCAGATTCACTAGCTGGTGATAGATTGGGTTGCTGATTGCCTATGTGTTCGCTAAGTTTTTTACATTAAACATATATGGTTACTGTTGTGTGTCATTAAGGTGATAGAAATTTGAATTGGTAGGATGTCTTTTTATTGATGAAATTTTAGGCACTTCGAGGTCATTGACTTCTTTGTTAACTGCTTTGTTCAATCAAACATGCTGTCTGTGTGTGCTAAATAAGTTATTATTGCTTGGTATTTGGAACTTTACTGCACATTTTTGTTGCGTACTGAACTGCTTTGACTGTCTGATGCTTCTTCAATTTCATTTTTGTGTATGAATAACAGGCAAAAATAAAAGAAAGATCTAAGTTGTGAGATGATCTTGTTCTCTTACATGTAGTAGCATGTAATAGAGTTTCTTGGTCCACAAGATGAATTTCAGCTTTGCCAGAGCTGTGCTTCAACAAATTGGAACCTGAAAAAGTTTCAGTTAGTATATGAATTGCTTTTACCTTGGCTGTTGGCATATGAATTGCTTTTACCATGTTGGTCATTGAGAATCGTTATTGTTATGTTGGATATGTGCCATTCCAGTTGTGGAATTAATATGCTTGTGTGAATTTGCATGAGTCCATCTTGCCACTTATTAAATGTTTCTTTTCAAATTCAGAATGATCTTTTTATCTTCATTTTACATTTTGAGTTTTAATAAAAAGGTGTTTATGTGCTTAGGTGACACTTTCAGTTGTTTGAAATTTTTTCAGACTTGTGCAACTAGAGTTGTGGTGTAAAATTTTCTTTTTCTGCCTGTACTGAGGTGATAAAAGAAGATGTTAGCCAGTAAGGCTGGCTTGCTTGATATGAAACCTGATATATATATTTCTGTTACAATCATTGATAAAAGTCTCCAGAGTTCTCAAGTTTGTTTTGTTTTTAGGTGTATTGCTGAGGATAAGGGGCTATGTAATTGCTTTGGTTTCATCTTCTAAATTCTATGATAATTTTCTACTTTCATTAGTCTTTTTTTTTTTCTGGATATGTTAGTAATGTTTACTTTTTCAAATCATGCAAGTATTGTCCAGGTTGTAGGTAAATCAGTTGTATTAAACAGTTTAATTGGACATCCTGCTTTGGTTAGTCCTCTCCCAATAAATCCTGTGTCTTTTGCAATTCTGAGTGTCCAAAAACACTTTGTGTGGCGATTTTTTTTTTGTTTGTTTTCTATTGGTTATAGCCAACTGGTGAAGGTGGCGCTACTTGTGCTCCTATATGCATTGACTTGAAAAGGGATAGTTCTTTGAGCAGCAAATCAATTATTTTGCAGATTGACGGCAAATCACAACTAGTTTTTGCTAGTGAGATTTGTTACCTTCATTTGATGCTCTTGTAGCTAAATTTTTTTTGTGCTTTTAGATTTTACCCTGAGAAAGTAAGCTTAAATCTTTAAATGTGGGTATCCCAGGACTGCCATTTTGATTTGATAATTTTTTGGCACATTCTAGGTGCTCTTCGACATTCTTTGCAAGACAGACTAAGCAAAATTTCTAGCAAAAATCGTGATGAGATATATTTAAAGCTTCGAACATGTACAGGTGGGTGAATTTTAAGTTCTATTTGTGTTGCTGGGAAAGAAAGGTTTATGGTTAGAAGATGAAACAAGTACATTCTTTGCTATCTAGCTATGGTTTTGTTCAAAGTCCTTAACATTGTACTACAAAGACATGCATTTGTACAAACTATTCCCATGGAGGCAAACTCACACATCTTTTACATTTACTTTAGCATTGTTTTAGTTCAACTTTTGTGTTGTTTTAAGACTGCAAGTTCTTCTGTGTATTTTTTGCCTTGCATGGGATTCATGGTGGAGGTTGAATTAAGCACCCCACATGTGGTTGTATTACTTTATGAAATGTATTTTGTAATTGCAATCTTTCGCTTTTGTTATATTACTTTTATGCATTGCCATTGTAATTGCAATCTTTCACTTTTGTTGCTTTGATATTTGTAACGATGGTGTTGCTTTTAATTGCCATGCTTTAGAGGGTCAAACTTTTGTTTCATACGTAGCATGTTGGTCCAAAGTTGAACACACGGGTTGTTTCATATTTAGCATGTTGGTGAGAAAGATGCATGGTTGGTTGTAATCCTTTGACTTTAATGCTAAAATTACTATTTACATACTCTTAGGATAAAGTTGATTTCATGGTACTCCTATATAAAGCTTCCTCCCACTAGTTATGGTGATGTTAACGTTGTGGCACTTTCGTATGAAGCAGGGAGGCCGCTGTTGGTTAAGTTTGTTTTGTATGTCTTTATGGATAAAGCTCGCTTACAAGAGGGAGATGTGGACTGTATCTGAGTTGCTCAAATAGAATAAGGTTTGTTACCTTTCTTCACAATTTTGTCATTTGTGTATCCGTGTTAGGCGATGGCTCTAAATTTCTGAGGCTTCCTTTTCTTACCTTATATTGTTTCTCTATTCTTTTTGTTAGCCATTTTCTTTGGATAGTAAGTTTGTTTCAAATCATTGTTAAGTTAGTTTGCTTCAATTCTTCTAACCTGTAATCTGACATCAGATTTTTCAGTGTTGGGGAAGGGAAAAGTTAATGTATCTTAAATTAGCATGGAGAAGAAAGAGGTTGTTGTCTAGTGGTACCAAGACTTGAAATTTCTGATTTTTCTAGTCTCTACTTGCTGTATGATTCCTGACTTGGTTGTTAGAAAATAGAAAGTACAAGTTGGAAAAAGAATAGACTTTCAAAAGTTTGAGCTTGCTGTTTGTCTAGTATACCAGTGGCTTAGACATCTTCAACTTCCAGTACATTCATAAACTTTTTCTTTTCCCTTTTTATCTTTTTCCATTCTACTTTTTATCTTTTGACCCATCTATATTTTGTGCACTCCCCATCCATATCCAGTACAAGAACTTAGAGTTAATGGTGCATGAAGTTGCAACAGATTCATCCAATGTAATGTGCGGAGCACCAATGTTGGAGAAAATAGAGAAAACTTCACTGAAACCAAGGGGTTCAAGTTCACCATTCAGGTGCATTTCTAATTTGGTTCAACAAATGAATTTGGAGAAAGACCAGGAATTGTCAGTTGCCAAGTTATGTATAGAACTCGAGGCACTGGTGGCCAGCAAGCAGAAAGGGGTAAAAAAGATATAGCGCAAGGCTTATCCTTCTTAAAGAAAACTGTATGCTTGGTACGCTGAAAATGGATAAAGCTTAACTGTAAATGTCTTGTATCATGATTCTGATTATGATATCAAAGTATGTGTATCTTGTTTTCTCTTACAGAGTCCATTCTCCAGTTTTGAAAACTAAAGGATGAATGCTTTTGATGGTGTTTTAATTAGATAATTTCCTCACATGTATAGTGGCTTTATTGGATTACTTGGCTTTCTCATCACATTGTGTTGTTTAAGGAAAATCTTTCA
This sequence comes from Gynochthodes officinalis, assembly GCA_020080225.1. Taxonomy (NCBI): domain Eukaryota; kingdom Viridiplantae; phylum Streptophyta; class Magnoliopsida; order Gentianales; family Rubiaceae; genus Gynochthodes; species Gynochthodes officinalis. The sequence goes on along the minus strand of CM034621.1, from coordinate 14,907,096 downwards.
TTTTGCAGATTTCTGGACTTCCAAATGAAAAAGAGGCTGTATCTGGTGCCTTAGATTTGGATAGCTTGGGGGACTAAATTTCCATTGATTGTTGCAGCTAAAGCTCTAAGAATTTTGAGGAAAAGGAGACAGTGGCTGTATATGGTGCCTTAGATAAATGGATAGCTTGGAAACTTTAGTTGTGTACTTTTGTAGGATAAGAAATGTTGTTTCTGTTTTAGTGCATTAACTTTGAATGCTTGTGCTTTTCTTTTTGTACATCATTAGGTTGATATTGTCCTAACTCTTTTGTCGTGTAAATAATATAACGGTCATATTTTTTGGAGATATGTTAGTTTTATCTATTGTTCAATACTTTATGTACAATTAATTCCAAATAATAAATTTAATGGCAAATGGGTGAGAAAATAATGTGGTTACTAATGGTTGTCTATATGACAATACGTGACAATAATATTTTGTTACTAATTATTGTTATTTGTTCACAATTTACTGACGACTTTAAGTGGTCACAAATGGTGTTGACATTCTTATATTTCTTGACCACCATATGTGGTGACAAAAAGTAGTCACAAATCACTACTTTTTGTGACCATCTTGTATTATCAGTAACAAAAAAAATTATGTTTTGGTGACAACTTTATGTCGTCACTAAGAGCATGACCACTTTTTTTTGTCACTAACTGTATCAATTAGTGACCACCATGTCACCAACGTATTTTACTAACCGAGCTTTGCAAACCACCATGTGACCACAGGATTTTGGTCACTAAATCTCATTTGTGACGACTATTATATATTTAGGGACTACTTTTGACTTGTTACTAAAGGCCAATTTTTTTGTAGTGTCCACTCCATGTGCTTCACCATTTGTTGTTGATGAAACTTACTAATTTTCGAATGTGGCAATGGCGCTAGTATGAAGGCTTTTCTATCTTTATTAAGATGATACTTATTAGTCATTCTGGAATGAATTGCATTGCAATCATTCTCCCAAGGTCGTCCTAATAGTAGGTGAGAAGCCTGCATAGGAACAAAATCACAAAGAACTTGGTCAATAAAATTTCCAATTCGAAAACTTACCAAAGTTTGCTTTGTGACTTGGAGAAATCCATTTTAATTTATCCATTGTAATTTGTATGGTTTTGGCTGCAAGGAACATTTGAGCTTCAGTTTATCTACAAGGTAAGTAGAAGCAAGGTTAGTACAAGATCCTCCATCAATAATCAACATACAAATTTGTTCCTTAATTAAACATTTAGAGTGGAAAAAATTTATCCATTGATCCTCGATGTCTTCCTCAAGTGAAGCACTCAAAGCTCTCATTGTAAACAAACATTCTCTTGTTGTTTAATCCTCTTCATACCCCCAATGTTTATTAACATTTCGTGCGGCCACCTTACTCTCACTTTTATAGATCCCATCATCTAAGATAGTCATGGTTCGAGAGTTTGGACATTGAGAAGTCTTATGTTCTTGACCTAAGCACTAAAACATTGGATAGAAGAATTAATGTTAGAACTACTTGAACTGGATGAAGGTTTAGAGTTACTTACCTTTGAAGAAGTTTGTGGTGTAAACTTCTTCCTATTTGCTGGATTGGATGCTCCCTTTGTGGGTGCAACTTGAGCCAATGGTACTTCCATTTTATCCAATTTTTTATGGACTAATTCTAGAGTCGAAGTTATGCTCTTAAAATACTCCTTTATGTCTTTGTCTTGTTCTTTTGGATTTGAGGCCATCTTTGCATAAGCAATGTTAGGAATAAAAACTTCCTACCTCACTTCCCTCTATCCAATTGCCAATTATGAGACTCACACCAATGTAAAGCTGCACTCTCTTTTTATAGTAATGGGGTTGATGAGTAGGTTCACTCACATTCAATCACTTTCTAAGAGTTCTAATCAAAACAAGCTTCAAAAGTCTCAAAGAATAGGCAATTAGATGCAAATTAAAGCAAGAAACAAAATTTAAGAGGTCAAGAAAGACAAGAAAACGAAAAGCAAAGTACTAGAACAAGAAAACAATTTTTTGGCTAAATTTTTACAAAAAAGGGAGAACAGGTTTTTAATGAAAAGAATTTATGTAAAGTGGTTCTTTATGTGCTTGGAGTGGAGGAAAAGTTGGTAAATATGATTGTATCTTGCTCAACAAATCAAACCAATTGCAACTACACAGCAACTTACAATTCTGGACCAAACCAATTCCAATCAGGTTTTGGTTTCTTCATTTTTGGCAAGTTCCAAAAACTCTAGCAGCCACTATCACGACTTTGAACACAATCTTGACAGCACAATTCAACAAAACCGAAGCTTCTTAATCAAGGAAAAATCATATGAGCAGTTGAAACACAAAGCTGGACAGAAACTAGAGTATTATGTGCGGTTTTTTCTGGAATTTTGCAGCTACGGGTTTCAGTCTTTTTGCAGCAGTTGGTTTCACTTTTCTCAGTCCAATTTGATAGAAAAACTCAAGAAGAAGAAGCCTTCTTACTCAGGTAATAATCACAAGAAGATACAACACATAAACTGGACAAAAACTTGAAATATGATGTTCGATTTTTTCTGGATTTTCTTTTTCAACTACAGGTTTTCTGATTTTATTGCAACAATTGGCTTCACTGTTGCAACATAAATTAAACAACCAAGGTTTCTATTAGCAACCAATAGTCACACAAGAAGCAAGAGCATAGAAGTAGGTTGTAATGCAAGAAAAACAAATGCTGAAAAACTGGAACAGGTGATGGAAAATTTTGGGCAGAATTCTGGATGATTTTCTGAGTTTTCAATAATGGTTTTCAGTCCTTCAACACACTTTCGACGGCTACAGTCGGCAAACCAAAGTCTTATCTTATCAATAAATATTCACAAAGAAAGATAGAGCACAAAACCAAGGTTTTTACACAAGAAAGAGGTGAAAAAAACTGAAATAGAAAAACGGGACAGAAACTTGAACAAAATTTGCAACAGAAGTTTATGAATTCGGATGGAGATTTTTATGTCGTTTTTTAGCACGAAAATAAGAGGAAAATTTAGAAAATGATTAAGGGTAGAACAAGAATGTAGATATACAAAACAAGAATGCGAAAATCAGAGAAATAGAGACACCAAACAAACGATAAAAACTGGGATAGAAATCACACTACAAGAAAAAGGGCCTTTAGTGACCAAAATGTTGGTGACAACAATCTATTTGATCACTAAATGGCCTCTTTGGTGGCCACTGAATGAGTCGTCACTAACTCAAAGTCGTCATAACATATTTAGTGACCAAATGTAAAATGTCGTCACCGAGTCGTCATTGAATGTACTATAATTAGTCACTGAATGTAGTGGCACCACAAAAGACCGGGAAATGTACTACAATTAGTGACAACTTTAGTGATCACATTTGATCTTGTCACCAACGATAAGCACAAGATAGTTTGGTTACGAGAAATTGTCTTCACCAAATTGGTGTAGAATTATTGAAGAGTTAGTGACGAAAAATTGTCGTCATCAAATGTTAGAAGATTAGTGATGGTAATTTGTTGTCACTAATGCATTAAATACTATGTATATTTTATAAATTATAAGTGTAGAATGGTTTAGTGAGGAGGAAATGTCATCACTAAATACCGAAGTTGTAATGAATAAGGAATTCGGCAAAATAATAATTAAGAAATTTAGTTAAATTACGGTAAAAGAATGATTTGATTCTTGGACTAAGCAATTTTATTAGGTGAAACATGTTTTTTGTGTGACATTTAATTTTTATTCATTATAGTACGGCACCATGTTCTTTATAATTTTGCAAAATTAATTTTCACCAATTTGTTAGGACACCCTAATATTTACAATTTTCCCCATAATTTTGACTTATTATATGAAGACATCTTATTAAGTACAATTAGTAGTTGTAATGAATAAGAAAATCCCCTCTGTACCGCATGGCTAGACCCTTCTCTAGGCCCTGAAAGAGTTAGAGGCCGCTGACTTGGTACATCTCCATTTTCGTCGGTTTGATTCTAGTGTTTTGGATTTTTTCACTGTTCAATTTAACGTTTTGGCAAAATGGGTTCTTGGACTTAGTACTTTCCTTATGTTTTCAATATTAAAACATCTTGAAATTTGATGTTGGAGCTATGTTTTGAACTTTTCTTCACGTTTCTTTCTGAAATTTGGAATTTGGAGCTGTATTATGATGGCTGATTAACTTTTTCATTCAGCTTGGATTCTATTTTCATGATAGATGAACTGTACTATGAAATGTGGAACCTTGAGCTTTGTTATTCTCATTTGGAGTTTGGGCAATTATGTAAACTATCAGACCCCAAAATATATGAAAGGGTGCTTACTAAATTACCTATATCTTACTAATACATAATTTCTACCTTTCTAACATAAGTTATTGTGACAAACACAACACTTCACTCCTCTTAACAAACTCAATTAACTTCCCTAGTAACATAAGCATAATCAACACAAAATATAAAACTACAATTGGGACATATTGATGATTGCACATTCCTATTTTTGCTACCTACTTCTTCAATATGCTATTCTTCTTTTCTAACATGACAACTTTGTTTGTCATCTCAACCAACTTTGCTTTCATGCATTTCTTCTTAATTCGTACTTTCTTCAACTTCCCCTCTAACTCTTCCACTTCACATTTCAAAGAATCTTTTTCTCCCAATACCATCAACACATATGTCCTCTTATGATCAGTGCTTTGCCGGTCCAACCATACAAAGTACCCATAATAATCCGTTTACGTATAAATGGGAAAACAATTATTAAGCATATGAAATTACTCTATTAATTCTATCCGTTTATTTCTCAAATTCTTAAATCACATACCTTCCACAAACGACACCTCAAAAACCAATGTCCAGGGTTACTTTGACTCTTGGAGGTGTAGCAAAATGCAGCCATATGGTGGTGACATTCAGATGTGATTGAAGGACTACTAGAATCAAATAAAAGCGATGATACTGAATTCTACATTATCAATGCTGCCTAAGATGGAAGAGTAAATATAACATATACGCATACAAATTGAAGTATTTAATTTGGTTTGATTTGCAATTATATATTGATTTGGTGAAAATGAATTTATTTGATTTTCTTTTAGCTATAAACACTCAATCTACTAGGTTATAGTTATAATAAACATATCGAACAAAATCAAGCAGAGTTTTTCATGAATAAAATCTTAAACCTTCTAAATTATACCACAAAAACTCATATCATGGGCTTAATATTACCCAACATATGTAATAGCAAGTGTAATAGAAAATAAAATAAAAGGAACTTCTTAAGTTCCATTTTATTTTAGAGATAATGAATGAACATCTTATTTCTTCAAAATCAAAAACTCAACCCTTGGGTTCATTGTCCAATAAATAAACTAACCATAATGCACAACAATATATAAGGATCTTGCCCAACCTACCGTACTTTCTATTACATACACAGTCCTCTTAAAAAAATTCATCAAATGACCTACACATCCAACATGAAAATACAAAAAAGTTGACAATCAAACTAATTAAGGGAAAAGTTCAAGAAATGCAACAAAATTTATTCGTCAGCCAATTATATTTAGAACCAAGACTTTCACCAAGAGAATAAATCAATGACAACAGTTAATAACAGAGATTCAAAGGAATACTGCAACTGTTTGAATTGGCGCATCCAGTTGAATGTAGTGTTTTGTACAATGTTCTTTTGCTTATCCAAAATACACGAACCAAGAACATGACGAGCATCATAAGACTCCCATGTTTACCAACCTTATACACCAAATAATCTAAAACATGGAACCTTGAATGCAATCTAATAAATACAAAACAATTTGAAGTCAAGCATCATAAGCCTTCCAAATTTACCAAGCTCACAACCCAAATACTCTTAAGGATCAAACCTTTAATGCCAATCTCATAAATGCAACACAATATGAAGAGAAGCCTCATAAGACTTCCATATTTACCAAGCGCATAAACCAAATACTCTTGAAGATCAAACCTTTAATGTCAATCTCATAAATATCAAGCACTATAAAGACAATCATCCTAAGACTTTCATATTTATCAATCTCATAAACCACTATCTCTAAAAGATCATAGCTTTACTAACAAATACAAAAAACCGAACCCATATGAAGTAAATGAAATTCATACTTCCATATTCACTAACCTCATAACACACAATCTATAAATTGTTGAGCCTTAAAGTTAAAAAAAAATGAAAAAATGAAAAAAAGAAAGAAAAAGAAAGTAACATAGCATTTTAGGTGTAAGGTAAAACAAAAGAGGGGACATAACTTGAAAAACACTCAATTCGCACAAGAAAGACATGGAAAGTAAACATAAGAAATGAGAGTTTTGGAGACTACTCATACCAGAGAGAAAGAGGGAGAAGCTTTTCAGGTTTAAGAGATTAGGCAATAAGCTTGAGAGCTAGGAAGAAGATGTAATACTCTCGGCATTGGAGGGGGGCCCGACTGTAGATCAAGTAGGATGGAGGTGTTGGGGTGCTTGGAATCTCACTGAATCGGCGGCGAAGGGGTGAGAATCGGACGAAAGTTCTTTGTGAACCGAGGTTGAAAGAGCGGAAGACCCATGATGAAGTGAGGTTTGGTGGAGTTGAAATTTGGCTAAGTGTTGGAGTTGAAAACCGAAAAGAGTAAAGTGAGGGGGAGCTAAATTTTGCAAAGTGTTGTGGGTACTAAAATGCTCCAAAACGACGGCTTTTTATGGACTCCTCTCCCACCCATGGAAAAATTTTCGGTTCCCACTTTTGTTTTTTTTTTTCAACTTTGTTTCTTAAACTTTTCAAATTTTATCAAATATTATCACTACAATAAGTTACATTTCTACTTTTCAATCATAATTACACTATTAATTCAATTATAGTCATAATTGTTAGTAAAAAAAAATTTTATAAAAAAATTGAAGTAATAAATGTAAATTTGAAATTACATAAAAATGTTCATAATAAAATTTAATAAACATATGCAATTGAAATTATACATTCACTTCAGAATTAATAGAAGTCATCCGGTTTGAAACAAATTATTTGATACAAGTACCAATAATATCACCCAAATTTTCAACCAACTATTTTTTGGTCCCTTTCGTATTCATTAAAACCACCAGTTCTTATAAGAATATGAATTAATAGAATTCGTCAAAATTATAGGGGCAAATTTATAAATATGAAGTGTAACTTTGTGTTTTATGTTACTTACATATAAATATATGATTTATCCCTTTAGAAATATAGGAATAGATATTACTTGCATAATTATTATATAATGATGATAACCACTTAGCTCGCTGCTTTAAAAAAAGAAGGCATGAAAATTGATCACCAATTGAGTTATAACTATATTGTATACTAATATATTATCTTGTTATTCCAATTGGTTTTATATATGTATATATATACATGAAGTACCTACGTTATGTAAGATGTAATGAAATAGATATAGATATGTACCAAGTATAGATGAAAGTTTAGTGGCCTGTAGAGTCCTGTATCCAAAATTATATTAAGACCCTAAATACTTTCAATCAATTTCAATTAGGTCCTGTAAAATAGACATTTCATTTTTAAGAATTTCGAATTTAGTCCTAGGTATGTATGGTAAATTATGAATTAACCCTACAATATATCAATTTTTTCAATTAGGTCCCCTCTTATTAGAAATTAACATTTCATAGTTTTCAAAATAGCCCAGCGATTATGAGGTAACACTTTTCTAGTATTAGATGATACTATTGATTAATAATACTCTTATTTCTACTTAATTCGACATATAATTTATACCAAAACATAAGTAATTTGTTAATGACTAAATTATTAACATAATATTAATGGACAGCACAATTATATGTAATTATTTTAATACATACATGTAGTGAAGTAGAACGAAAATTATAAATACACATGTATAAGTATGACATAAAAATTTAATACATATTTATATCTGCAACCAACTAACGTATGTATCTAGTAGATATCTATGTCTATAATCAGTTGTAATAATAACATAATGGTTGTGTTGATTAGATTTGCAACTAATGTAAGTATGTTACACTTAGCACATATCTATATCAATAACCATTTATCCTAATAACATATGATATTAGTTGATTTGATTTGCAACTAACGTAAATACTTTGTACATATATATATATATATATATATATATATATATATATATATATATATATATACACCTATATATATATCTCTTTTATAACATCTTAAATAACGTAGATACTTAATATATATATACAGATATGAAACCAGTTGGAATTCCAAGATATGATATTAGTATACAATATAGTTATAACATAAGTAGTGATCAACGTCTGTCCTTATTTTTATAAAAATTGCCTACTGAGTGGTTATCATTCCAACTTATAATATTTAGACAAGGAATAATTCTATTCCTATAATTCTGGAGTGCATGTGTATTTTCAATTGCATATGTGGGGGTAAATTTTATTCTTCAAATTTTGATATAATTTAAAATTTGAATTTATTAATTCAAATTTTATATACACAATTATTTTTTCATTAATATACAAGCAATTATGACTATAATTGAATTAATAGTGTGAGTATTGTTAGAAATTGTATAATATTTTCAAAATTATAAATTTAACTTATTTTAGTAATAAAAATTGACAAAATACTACAAGTTTAAGAAACAAAGTTAAAAAAAAAACAAAAAGTGGGAACCAAAAAGCGCCGTCGTTTTGTAACATTTTAGTACCCCCCAACAATTTGCGACATTCAACTACCTCTCACTTTACTCACCTACGCCTTCAGCTCCAACACTTAGCCAAATTGTAGTTCCACCAAACCTCACTTCATTTTCGGTCTTTTGCTCATTCACTCTCGGTTCACGGAGAACGTCCGTTCAATTCCGACCCCTTCGCCGCCGATTCAGTCAGATTCCGAGCACCCCAAACCCACCTCACCTCCCTCCTCCTTGATCTATAGCTAGGGGTGTGCCATTTCCTTTGCTCGATCATCGTTGCTAGGGTTAATTTCCTTTTGGCCGTCCATCGTCCTCTACGGCTGCACCTTTCCGATTTCTTCCCCTTAGCGTTCCCCTGTCGCCTCACGCCCTTAGCCACTCCATCGCTAGCTTTATAAGGCTTCTGTTGGTCATTTTTTATCCAATTTCCTCTACCTGCCACTCGCCTTGAACATGGCAAACGCCCCTTTCTTTTCCTTGACAGAATTTTGGGCCCTTTTGTCGATTTGGAAGGGAAATAATGTGATTTTCGTGGAATAATTGGTTTTTCTGAAGATGAGATGATGGAAATGCTTTTATTCATTTGGTGTTCCATTTGATAAATTTGTCATTTTTAGTGGACTACTATGTTTGAGTTTCCAGAAAACACTGTAAATGTTTGATTTTGGGGATTTTCTTTTTCTATGAATAGATGTCATGTTTCTCTGTTTTGAAAGGCCTATCTTTTTGGCTTCGGGTACTTGCTGGATTTTGTTTTGTGCTCGTTTTTGACTCAAGAAAATCTGGTTTTGCTTATTAGCCTTTTCTACCTGGAATGGACTGGAATTTCTGCTTTTCCTTGCTGTGATTCTCTCTGTATGCATTTTGTTCTTGCTATTCTTTCTTGCCTTTACTTTTGTCTTTTTTGGTATGGAAGGAGAAATGTTTGTTGATTGATGGACTTGAAGTTTATTGCCGATTTATCACTGGATGGAAATTGCCCTTGCTGAATTTTTTTGGTTTTACTTCGATTTCTTTGTGATAGAAGGAAGGATGCTTAGCACATCTTCATTTGGTTTGACTAAGCATATTTGTTTTTTCTTTACTGTTAGGATTGCCTTGCTCTGATGATAGTAGAATGCATTTTGTTCTTGCTATTCTTTCTTGCCTTTGGTTCTGTCTTTTCTGCTATGGAAGGCGGAATGTTTGTTGATTGATGAACTTGAAGTTTATTGCAGATTTATCACTGGCTGGAAATTGCCCTTGCTGATTTTTTTTTGTTTTACTTCTGATTTCTCTGCGATGAAAGGAAGAATGCTTAGCACATCTTCATTTTGGTTTGACTAAGCATATTTGTTTTTTTCTTTTATACTATTAGGTTTGCCTTGCTCTGATGATAGTAGAATGCATTTTGTTCTTGCTATTCTTTCTTGTCTTTAGTTCTGTCTTTTTTGCTATGGAAGGAGGAATGCTTGTCAATTGATGGACTTGAAGTTTATTGTCGATTTATCACTGGTTGGAAATTGCCTTTGCTGAATTTTCTCGGTTTTACTTCTGATTTCTCTACAATGAAAGGAAGAATGCTTAGCACATCTTTATTTTGGTTTGACTATGCATTTTTGTTTTTTCTTCTATACTGTTAGGCAGTTAAATTCTAAAGGATAATTTTGAGTAGATTGCAATTGAGGTACAGGATATAGTGCGGATGCTTAGTCATTTGGTTGAAGTTAATTGAAGTACAGCATATTCGTTTCTTTTTATTTTAGAATCATTCTTTATTCTGAAGTATTTCATTGCTTTAATTTACTATTTCAATTGGATTTTTTGTTTATGTGTTATGGCTAAATTCGATTAGATTTGCTGTTTCAATTGGATTCGCTGTTGCTGTTGCTGTTGTTGTTGCTGTTTTGCTGTGAATCTATGTCTACTGCTCATTGATGTACCATCATCTTCTTCTTTTGTGAAAGAAAGATATGCAGAGGCAAGAGAGATGAGTATTCAAATAAAGGAAGATTTGAAGCATATGAAAGAAAGATGTTTTTGTTATCATCTTTTTTTCACATGCTTCAAACCTTCTTGTTCCTCTTTGCCTCTGCATATCTTTTTTATTCCTTCTAGGTTAGCATTTTCAGTTACTAAATCCTCTTCATACATGCTTGATCTGTTAATAAATTCTTTTCCCTACAAAACCAAAACATATATGCATGAAGAAATTGCCCCCTTTTATTTCTGCCTTTGAAGTGCATAAAACTTTCAGGTAGTACGGGGAACTCGGCTAGCATCGGTCAACCTTTTCACACACTCAGTAGACGTTTCTCCTTGTTAACTTTGTCTTTAATTTATTTGACACTTTGTTGTTAATATTTTCTGCATATTTATTTTAACCAACTCGATGTTTGGCAATAATGTGCATGTTTGAAAATCCCTCCCGATTTACGGTCGCAAGAAACAAAGGATAGATCCTAATAATACAGCCTCAATTTCAAGCCCTAACTCAACCACAAAAGGTATATTCAAGCCTTATTAGTCTTCGTATTGAATTATACGAGGAAACTGTTGGAGTTAGATTCACTCTTTTGAATTACATATTCTTTTTTTTCTTGTCTTCATTTTGGGTCATGGTATGACATTCACATTGAAGGTTTCTACTTTCCAATTTTAAGTCCAATACGCCTACGTATATTGATTGAAGACATGTTTGCGCTTTGTTGCCACGTTATATTTCTATGATGTTCTATTTATTTGGTATTAAAGAGCAAGTGCCTTAATTATGATATTGCATCTTTGAGCAATGATCAAGATTTGAATTCGTTTGCTTTGCTCTTTAATTTTAATCGTCTCCCATTGTCAGTATAGGCTTCCAAATCTATGATAGTATGTATTATGTGAATGTTGATTGCTTTGTTTCCCTAAATCACTAAAATATACTCAAGCTGATGGATATGTCATGGATGAATATAGTGCATAGGACAAAGGACAATAGATTTGAGTTGGGTGTTGAAGAGTTCTTGAAATTTGCCTATTGTAATAAGGAACCATCGTCCAAAATCCCATGCTCTTGTAAAAGTTGCAACAACTTTCGTTTGTGTGACAAAGACACTATGTACTTGCATTTGAGGCAATGGAGAATACGAAGGGATTATCTTAGGTGGATATACCATGGTGAGGTGTATGAAGACACTTTGGAGGACGAAAAGGTTGAGGGTGAGAATGTGGATGATGTTGATGATGATGATGATGTTTATGATGACGACCTTAATAAAATGTTGAATGACATAGGGCAAAGCAAATGGGGGCAAAGTTAGCAGACCAATGGGTGTAATATCAATTCATATTCTGAGGCCGACACCCTTCATTGCTTATTTGAAGAATCTGAGGAATTATATCCTGGTTGTCAGGGGTTTTCCAAATTATCATTTGTCATTACACTTCTACACTTGAAGACCATTAGTGGTTGGACGTCAAAATCTTTTGACTCCTTGCTTGACATATTTCAAAAAGTCCTCCCAAGTTCAGCTGAATACCCAAGCAAAATTTTTTTATGAATGTAAGAAAATCATTTGAGAATTGGGGTTCAAGTGTGAGAAAATCCATCCATATGTCAATGATTGCGTGTTGTTCCGTGATTAATACGCAACTCTAACAAAATGCCCAAATGAATATTGCCGAGAGGCTAGATTTTCTAGGGAGAGGTCAAATGTTCTTACAAAGGTGTTTAGGTACTTTCCCATTAAACCAAGATTGCAAATGTGGTTCATTGATTGGGATGTAATAGGTGACATGAGGTGGCATAAGAGGAAATGGGTTGAAAATGAAAATGTAATGAGACACCCCGCAGATAGTGAGGCTTGGAAGCATCTTGATAGTGTGTTTCCGTCATTCGCTGAAGACCCCCAGAGTGTGCAATTAGGTCTTGCTATTGTTGGATTCAATCCATTTGGGAATATGAGCAATGCATACAATGTGTGGCCCATCTTTTTCGTAATATACAATTTGCCCCCTGGAAGTGCATAAAGGAGCCATATTTCATGATGTCACTATTAATTTCCGATCTTAAGTCACCAAAAAGTGATATCGATGTGTATTTGCAGCCCTTAATTGATAAATTGAATGAGTTGTGGGTTGGTGTGGATGCTTCTAATGCTTACAAGAGTGAACATTTTACACTACATGTCGCTCTCTTGTGGACTATCAATGACTTTCCTACGTATGGAATGTTGTCAGGTTAGGCTACAAAAGGGTACACAGCTTGTCCAACTTGCATGGATGAGACATTTTTACAATACTTACCGCACAGTAGAAAATTTTGTTACATGGGACATCGTTAGTTTCTCCCGCCAGGCCACTCATGGCGAAGGGATAAAAAGAATTTTGACGGAAGAGTGGACTTTTGTGTGGCATTACAAATTAAGGCAGGTGAAGAAATGCTGCGGGATATTGACACGGCCGTCTCTTACCCATATTGCTTTAGTAAGTCTTCTATACAAGGCCGAAAAAAGAAGCAAAAGAATGTTTATGCAGGAGATCCCAATTGGCGTAAAAAAAGTGTGTTCTACAACCTACCATATTAGGCAACCTTGAAGCTGCGGCACAACTTAGACATTATACATGTGGTGAAAAATGTGACTGAGAGCTTGGTTTCGACATTATGAAAGTGAAGGTTTCGAAAGCATCAGAGTGTATTATGTGTCATTGTTGCGTTTCAAGTATATGTACTAATGGCTAATTCTATATTTTATTCACTTACATCAACTAGTGAGGTGAGATTTAATATTTACATCAATATTTATATGGATTTAGTAAAGTAGATGTGAAGTTCAAACCACGTACGTATAGTGAGAATTTATAGTTATTTGCATGTTGAGGACTCCATCTTATATTTGTGTTTTTTAGCTGTAAAGATGTTTTAAAATTGCCCATGCCACATGCACATGCTTAGACAATCGTAAATACTTACCATATGAAGTATGTATGTTATATTTGAATTTTGATGCATTTCCATGTAAATTTTTCATCCCACTTGTACCTATATTTATTTGTTTTTAACTGCAAGCATGGAAGTTTAAGGATTTGTGACAAACTACAAACTTGTATTTTGTACTGACTGTCATGGCCAACCTTTATTCAGGAAAGGGTATTGTTTGCCTTTAAATTATGCGCAAAGTTGAAAAAAAATTATTTATCCAAAAATTGTGAAATACTATACTAATGTTGTTAAGTAGGTGTTAATGTAGTGATGGTTGGATCGGGTAAAGGAGGAACAAGTAAAAGACAACCTGTTCCTAGAACACCCAGAAGGACAATGCGGTTGATGAACACCCAAGCAGAAATAGAACAAGGCCAAATCCTTCGGAGAAGTACAAGACTCTCGCCTGTTAAGGCAACTCCAATTGTTCCTGAGAATAAAGATGAGGAGACCCCGGCTCCACCAATAGCACCTAATATTCCAACTAGGGAAAGCATAAACATACTTCCACCAAAAGTTCTTGCTCCTAAAAGAAGTACACACCTAACACCCGCAAAGGCATCTCCCGCGTTCCAGCTAAGAGATGACGAGGAAAAAGATGATGAATTTGCAAGCTTGGATGGAAATGTGCTTCAAAATCAGCAAGTTCATCATTCCCTTGACTTGATGGATCCCACACATTATTGAGACAACTCCATCCCAATGGTCCGGCAAAATATTGGTGGGGAGATGAATCACCAAAATAATGATATGGTTGGAGGTGATTCGCAACAGCAATAGCAAGAGCAAGCTGGATCAACTTTGCGAGGTAAATTCTAATAACACATTGGTGATATTCCTATATTTGTTACAAGAAAGTGGTTGAATCAAAGTGTAAGTGTAGTATTTTTACAGTTGAACATTGTCACAAAATTGAATTGGAGTGGTACTCCGCTTTCATAAAATTTTTACTCTGTATTGCATAAACACCGTAACATGAATTATAGATGTAAAATTTTTAATCGTGGGAGTAATTGTGGTCCTAGTATGCAGTTTTAGTAAATGTAATAGGGAGTCATTTCACATTTCATTTATAGCTTTCGATTCGAAGTTAAATGTTTTACTTCATAACTTCTTGGTTTTTCATTAAAATTACCTAGGCACATCCATTACAAGGGGACCTATGAGGAATCTGAGGGTTTAAAAAAACCAAGGAGATGTAAGAGTTAACATCGAAGTTGATAGCGTTGCTAGTCGCTTAGTAGAATTAGATAGTCAAAAGTTGATCACAAAAAGGTGGATGTATAATCTGACAATTTGCTAAGTTTGACGGTTCTGGATGGAAAAAGTAAGACGAACAGTTAAGGGAGGGAATGATTGGCAGGTGCACAATAAGATGTTTTACGTGAAATATTACATAATAGTTCAATTGTGAGGATTTTATTGGTTGTTTATGCTTATTGTGAAGGCTGTTTTTTTTTTTTTTGGGATTTCATAATTATGCATGCATTTTAATTCGCTGCATTACTATGAATTGGCGCTTTGTTATTGGTTTAGTTGCTTTGTTCATTTTGATTGCTTTTAACTATGTTACAAGGTTTTCATGAATGGTTGTCACACTTTAAGATTTCTATCAAGAGAGTGGGTGCTATTAGAGCACCTTCCAATTGATGTAAATAATTTCTTTGTTATATGTCTAATAATTATTCCGTATGAATTTTTCCCGAACTAATAATGTAAACCATATACGTCTAGGAGAACTCTAACTATGATAGCAGTGCCTTAATGCAAAAAGCACTGTTGAAGCAACTTGCAAGGCAATATAGCAATTATCAATACAAGTTGCATATTCACTTCCAGAAATTCCCATACAAAGAGGATACTATGAAGCATATTCCCACAAATGTCCCAGAAGATGATTGGATTAAATCTCTGCCATTATTTTAATTCTATTGAGTTTAAGGTTTAGATCATTTGTATCTATGAATTTCTATTTCTCAAGTTTAGGTTCCCACAAGGCATGAAATACATTATGGAACCTAATTTCATTTTCTCTCCAACAGACAATGAGTAGTAGAAACAAGGGAAACCTCGCGAAAAACAACACACCACCAACTGTTGGCTCGGTGTTGATTTCAAGGACCATGCATGAGTTTGTAAGTATAAGCAGCTTGTACTTATTAATGTTGTTTTTTGTTTCATACCAAAAAAATCGAAAAAAATGTGGTTGTTTTTTATGTTTAATCTAATGTGATTATGGAAAATTTGCAGTGAAAGGATGGCAAGGAAGTCACTTCTATTGATTGCTATGAGATTGGTCATTTTTCAAAAAAGTAAAAGAAAATGGTCAATGAACATGCAAAAAAATTATTGATACCTTCTGTATTCAAATCCTTCTCAATTTTTTTATTGTTATATTTCAATTTATGTTTTCGATTTTGACATATTTATTAACTATGTAAGATGAGATGCGAGAGGAGGAGACCGGCTCTTCACGATCCCCGTCAGAGATTTGTATTGACAAATTGCACAAAATACCTGGGCATAGTAGGGGTGTTTCTATGCCTACAAAGAATGTTGTGGTGGTCGAAAAGCTACTATCCGAAGTGGATGAACAAATAAAAAGGGCTAATGATGCGAAGGAACACGCAAATGATCTGATAGAAAAAATTGCAACGCAAAAATGTGAGTTGAATATACTCAAAGAAAAGCAAGATGGGATGCAAGCACAAATGGAGACTTTAATGGCGGAGGAGCATCGATTGTCTAAGGCACAGTCCAAAGATAAGGTAAGTGCATGCTCCGAAGATTAGTTGCATGATTTTTTTTTTAATGCAACTGGTTTTTTGCTATTTTTCATTTTACTGCACATTTCAGTCTACACAAATTGCTACACATTTGAGTCTACACAAAAGAGAAAATTTGCATTTTCTTTTCTTATTACTGCAGCAGCCATTCTTGAAGTTTCAACCCAACAAATTTGTAATAACTCTGTTTGCTACCATAAGTTGTGAGGTTTCCAAATTTTGTGGCCAGCTGGCACTATTACATTTCAATCATCCAAATTTTAGCAACCATACAGTTTTGTCATTTGTGCACAATTCCAAATTGTTCATCAACTTCATTTGTGTGGGACAGTAGATATTTAGCTATTCAAATATTGATTTTTCTCTTTTCACACATATTGTAATTATTTAATTCAATCCCTTTGTGATTAGCGGTTGTAAAATGAAGCTGGCCAGATTGTAAAATCTATTTTGTTATTTTTGTTCTTTTGTGATTAGCATTTGTAAAATAAAGGTGGCCAATTCGTAAATTCTGTTTTGTTCTTGCCATTGTTCTTGTGGTGGTTTCAGCTATGGTTTGTTCTCATTCATGTTTTGTGGTTAGCGGTTGTAAAATGAAGGTGGCCAATTCATAACTTATGTTTTCTCTTACAAGAATCTAGCCGAATATTTCATTTTAGGTTTGCTTGAACTTTGAAATATAATGTTCCTAACATGGACTATTTGTTGTCTCACTTCTCTTCTGGCTACATTATGTATATAGTTCATATTTTTGGTTTAGTACTAATGGAGGCAAGTTATATACTTCTTTTAATTCACTAAACTTGTGATGGGTTATGTGGACAAGTATGTGATGGTATACATGTATATCAGCTGTGGTTTGTTATTGCATTTGTTTTAAAGTCATGGTGTTATTAGATAACTAAACTATCCCTGTAACCGAACTAACTTTTATGGCTTTCTTCAAAGAAATTGATTTTTTTCTTTTATGTTTTCAGTGAATCAATCTTCTTTATGCTTGGCGTGTACACAGTGGACAGATGATGGTGCTCTTCACACTTTGCTTATGCTATTTGGTAATCTTTTATGTTTATTATATTATGGGATTCTTTTGTATTTATGAAACACAATTATATGGTAGCTTTATGTATGAAACATTAACAATGGTTACTTGGCACCAATATTTTGAAGGTGCTTTTTGTAAATGTGGCTCTAACCTCTTTTGGATTTTAGGCTTGCTTTTGGAATGTCATTCTAGCTGTTTTGGATTTTGCTTGCTAGAAGTAGGATGTATCTATTAGATAGTTCTAAAGCTTTCATTCATTTTTCCCTACAAGATGTAGGATGAATATCTTGTTGATTAGCTACTACTTTTTGGATGATATTGTCTCTTGCATAATGCTTTAGTCTTGCATTCCTATGTAGTTGAATGAATTACTTTTCACATTTGGGCTATACACTTATCTTTTTTATTGTTAGTGTAGTTGTGGTATTTACTTGTATGGATGTTTATTAATCTTGGATGTTTATGAATGTTGGATGTTTTGGATTTTGAGTCATAGTATCTAATGTTACTTCACCAAGAATGTCATCAAAATAGTCAAGCATCTTTCATTTTTCTACTTTTATTTGTTATTGGAGAAGTCGTAGTATTTGTTTTGATATATGTTTATGAATGTCACATGTTTTCTATTGTTAGTAATCGTGAGTGATGCTATTTCACCAGAATATCCTTACAAAAGTTAACACTAATTCATTTGTCTTCATAAATTTCTTCACAACACATGCAGTGACAAAAATATATGTCGTCACTATTTTTTTGGGCAATTTTATAATTTAGTAACAAAATTCCATCACTAAAATAGTGGATAAAATTACTTTTATTGACAACAATTATGGTCACCAAATGTCGTCACTATTGCGTTCATTCATTCAATTATTTGCTGACGACAAATTCTCGTCATCAATCGCCCACTAATTTAGTGACAACATTTTCTCGTCACCAAAGTCGTCACCATTTCATTCCAACTTACAACATTTAGTGACCACTTCTTTTGGTCACCATTTGTGTCACATGACCCAAAACTCTACTTAATGACCACTTTTTCCGTCACCAAAGTCAACACCAAATTCGTTAACTTTATAGCACTTAGTGACCACAGACTGTCATCAACCAGTCGTCACTATTTAACGTTGACTGATCAAGTTTTAGTGACCAGTTGGAATATTTGGTAACGACAAAAAAAAACCCCTTTAGTGACTAAAATTGTCGTCGCTAATTGGTAACCATTTCACATGCAGTCACTGAATTGGCCTTTCAATGACGACATTTTTCCAAGTGGTCACTAAATACCTTTAATGTCGAAGCATTAGTGACAAGGGGGTGACCACCCCTTTCATCGTCACTAAAGACTTTTAGTGACGACAATTGCCCTTTCAGTGACCAAAATCGACTTGTCGCCAAAGGTCATTTTTCTTGTAGTGTCGAGCAGAATTTTTACAATCGGGTGGGACCTTTTCTTTGGTTTTTTAAGTATGGAATTAAGAAGAATTTGAACAAGTATTCACAAGAACAACGTAATACTTACAGCACACAAGAGCAGTAAGTTGGAAAGAAACAAATATATACAAAAAGATATGAACAACTTCAAGGAGCAACCCAAAGGCAGCTCTAATACCATATTGATATGAATCTTAACCAAAGGATAAAATTCGAACATATACCAAAGTATAGGTCCTAGTATCGTCCTCTAGGTTGAACTAACTCTTCCTTTACTAAGACACCAACTCCAAGATTGAAGAAGGACCTTACTTTTGTCCACTTGACACCCGAAGTAATTATCCAAACTCAAAGTTGAAAATTGAACTATCCTTGGAACCAATCGGCACATTCAAATTATTGAGGGAAAGAAACTCAATAAAATAGCTTAAATATGAACCTAAGAGGTTATCCTCAAAAACTCAAAGCAAGTTCTAAACTAGAACTCAAAGAAAAGCTAAAAGCTCTCAAGTTTCTAATTGATAAAAGTTTGTATTTTCTTGGGGCTGAATGGCCTCTATTTATATATTACAAGTTGTGATAATTAAGAAAGCCATTCCCTAGAAGGATTTGCTTCTTAGAAAATTACTTTAAGAAACTATTACTAAAACAAAGTTCCTACTCTAAGAAAAGGAAAAATATTGCCTAAACTAAAATCCAAACATTCCCTAAACTAGAAAGTGTGGAATGGAATTAAGGGACTACATAATTGAAATCCTAGGTGTAGCTGGAATTTCTGAATCTGAAAATCCAATTGTGAACTGGAGTTTGATGGAATGCCAAAATAATAATTCAAGCATGGATTAGCGTTGATGGATTGCCAAAACTGAAATCCAAGTGTGGTTGGAATTTCCGAAATTGAAATCCAATTTTGGACAAGAACTTGAGCTGAACTTGAGCTTCCTAAATCAACATCCAAGCGCTGAATGGAATTGCCTAAATCATAATTCCAAGTGCTGAATGGAATGGAGTTGAATAGAGTTGGAATTAAGCTGGTCTTGAGCTGCCAAAACGTCCATTTGAGCTTCTAAAATCGACCAAAAGTTGGAACCTTCCAAGGCCAAAGCTAGTTGGAATCTTCCTCTTTGGTTTACACACTTGGCTCTTAGATTTTCATCAGTAGAGATGAAAATGTAACAATTAACTCTCCATTGGTAGAAAAGATTGGAGGAGCAACATAGGAGGCGAGGCAAGGCAAGCAAAAAATATGCACTTGAGAGGCCATGAAAGCTAAATTGTAGAAACAGTTTTTATAAGTAGATTATTTCATAACCTTATATGAGAAGTTCTGTGGGTTGACACAAGGAACCAAGATATTTAAAAAGTACACAACTGATCTTTACAACTAATTTATATATGTAAGATTGAATGAAATCAATCAACAGCTTATTGCGAGGTACTTGACCGATTTAAGTAATGCTACATGGGATGAGCTAGGAGTCACAAGAACTGTAAAACTAGAAGATGTGTATCAATTTATGTTGTGGGCAAAAGAATGAATTAAGTGCCAGAGTAAGATTTTGATGCGTCTATGACTTCTATCTACTGGGTCCAAGATACTCAAAAAAAGCTAGTACTTCTAATGATTTTGAAAGGCAAAAAGAACCAGATTGAAATAGTGCTTCTTTCAACAAGGAAATTGGAATAACTGCCATAGGAAGAAAAACTATTCTGGTTTCTTGTGGTGATTAGGGTCATAGTTTCTAAATGGTCCATAAAAGTAACTTAACTTGGCTACAAATAAAGAGGATAGCTAGGATTAGCCCTTAGATCTTTCTCTATATGATGAATGCGATGACTTTGAAGAACCAGTAATTGATCTATGGCTTATCCAAGCTGAAAGACTAGTTGTGCACCAAGTTATGGCACCACAAAATCTAAGGAACTGGATGAGCTGGAGGAATGAAGGCATCGTAACACATTTTGAACGTAGGTGAACTGTAGAGGTAAAGTTTGTAGCATGATAATTGACAATGGCAGCAATGAGAATTTGTTTTCCTATGAGGTGGTCGAGAAGTTGAAGCTACCAAAGGAAAAACACCCTAATCCTTATAAAGTATCTAGTTTCACAAAAGCAATGAAGTTCCTATCGCTTCTCGCTATTTGGCAAATTTTTCTGTGAGACAAATGTTGAGAATAGAGACTGGTGTGATGCTTTACCAATAGATGCTTGTCATATATTATTGGGATGTACGTAGCCATATGATAGAGGTATGACACAGCTGACGACTCTAAATACTTACACGTTTTATAAGGATAGAAAGAAATTTACATTCAAATTGATGAAAGTACAAGCCAATGATAGAAATTGAGGGAAAGGTGTAAAGTATTTTGCACTTGGTGAAACGTTCAAGGCAAAAGTTCCAATGAACCTAGAAGAATCTGAGAAGAATATCAGATGGAAGCCTCATTGAAATCATGGTCATAATTTTAACTCACTTGGAGTCAAATTATTCGCTAGCCCAGTAGAATTGATGAAGGATAGAATACATTTAGAAATAAATTATAATTAAGAAATTTTGACTCTTGTAGGTTAGGGGTGACAATTTGTGACACGAGATAGAAACACGGCACGAACCTAACACGTATTTAGCAGGTTCGGATCAAAATCAAGTTGAACTCGTATAACATGAAAAATAAATAGGTCCAATAAGGTCAATACACGGGTCAACCCGTTTAATATGTTTAATCTATTTAAAATAATTTTAAAAATTATCTAATAATATTGTTATAAAATTGAAAGGTATTGTGTAAGATATACTTTCAAGTATTTTTGGTGTTTTAATCTTTCATAAGTATATAAGTATTTTTTTATTTTATTTCCCATGAAATAAATAAGTAATTAAGTTTTCATAAATTTCACATGTAATTAAGTATTTTTCGTGTCATGTCGTGTTACCTGTAAAATAAATAGGTCGTGTTTAGGTTATGTTATTTAACACGTGTAATTAAACGAGTTGTGTTCGGAGTTATATCAAATCTATAATACCTATATCTAAATCCGACAGGCAAACCCGAAACACGACCTGTCACTCCTAATTGTAGGAGTTTTAGTCTTTTAGTTGTTTTCAAATTATAATTATATTTATAATAGGAAACTAAAACTGTATATTTATCATATGTATTTAGCAGGTATAGGCACACCCCTTCGCAGGTTCGGATCAAAATCAAACTGAACTCGTATAACATGAAAAATAAATAGGTCCAATAAGGTCAATACGCCGGTCAACCCGTTTAATATGTTTAATCTATTTAAAATAATTTAAAAAATTATCTAATAATATTGTTATAAAATTGAAAGGTATTATGTAAGATATACTTTTAAGTATTTTTGGTGTTTTAATCTTTCATAAGTATATAAGTATTTTTTTATTTTATTTCCCATGAAATAAATAAGTAATTAAGTTTTCATAAATTTCACATGTAATTAAGTATTTTTCGTGTCATGTCGTGTTACCTGTAAAATAAATAGGTCGTGTTTAGGTTATGTTATTTAACACGTGTAATTAAACGAGTTGTGTTCGGAGTTATATCAAATCAATAATACCTATATCTAAATCCGACAAGCAAACCCGAAACACGACCTGTCACTCCTAATTGTAGGAGTTTTAGTCTTTTAGTTGTTTTCAAATTATAATTATATTTATAATAGGAAACTAAAGCTGTATATTTATCATATGTATTTAGCAGGTATAGGCACACCCCTTCGCAGGTTCGGATCAAAATCAAGCTGAACTCGTATAACATGAAAAATAAATAGGTCCAATAAGGTCAATACGCCGGTCAACCCGTTTAATATGTTTAATCTATTTAAAATAATTTAAAAAATTATCTAATAATATTGTTATAAAATTGAAAGGTATTATGTAAGATATACTTTTAAGTATTTTTGGTGTTTTAATCTTTCATAAGTATATATGTATTTTTTTATTGTATTTTCCATGAAATAAATAAGTAATTAAATTTTCATAAATTTCACATGTAATTAAGTATTTTTGTGTCATGTCGTGTTACCTGCAAAATAGATCGTATTTAGGTTATATTACTTAACACATGTAATTAAACGGGTCGTGTTCGGATTTATATCGAATCTATAATACCTATATCTAAATACGACACGCAAACCCTAAATACGACTTGCCACTCCTAATTGTAGGAGTTTTAGTCTTTTAGTTGTTTTCAAATTATAATTATATTTATAATAGGAAACTAAAGCTGTTTTTTTTTTTCCCCTAAACTCCAGAATTGGGTTCTGTTCTTTCTCCGTTTGGTGGTCTTGTACCTTTTTTCGTTAGTTCCTAATGATAATTATCTTGAGTTGCGACTCTTAGACTAGTATTCAAATCTATGCTTTCCGTTTACAGGATCAAAAGAACACCTTAAGTATGTCCACTAATACAAAGCAATTGATGAAGGCAAATTGCATCGCACAAAGAGTCTTATTCGACAAGATCCAAAAGCAATTAGGGCAAGAATTTCATCTCATAAAGACATTGCTCTTCACATTGCCATTTTGGCTGGACACATGAAGATTGCAGAGGAGCTAGTGAAGAAAATGCAACCAGCAGACTTGGAAATGATAAACGAATATGGCTACACAGCTCTTTCTCGAGCTGCAATCAATGGTGGAAGAAAATTAGCAAAGGCATTGGTGGAAAAAAATCATAAGTTAGTCAGCATAACAAATGATCATGAAGATGGGCAACTTCTTATCATTGTGGCTGCATTGTATGGTCAAAAGCATATGGTTCATTATCTATACAAGGTGACACCAAAGGAGGAACTAAGTCCAAAAAGGGGTGAAAATGGAGTGACACTGTTTAATGCTCTGATTACTGTCAAAATTTATGGTAAGATCACAAATATAAAGGAAACTATACAAAATTTGCATGGACCTTTTGCACTTTATATGCATATGCACCAAATTCCTGAAATATGATGGCATTGGGTGAAGGTTGCATAGCATCCTCCTTTACACATGCGTATGTATCTAATTCTATCCTTTTTAATTTCTATAGATGTTGCTTCAATGTTACTAAAACGATATCCAAAACTTGGTGTTACCCCGGATCATAATGGTGATGACACTTTTAGAATTTTGTCTCACAAGCCCTCTGCATTTCCTAGTGGAACCAAACTTGTTTTCTAGAAACAATGGATCTACTTTTGTGAGTATGCTTCTATCAATTTTATTTTCCTTTATCGTTTCAAAATCCAAGAAACTATGTAAGATTTTTTAACTTATTTTTAAGTTCCAATTATTGCACAAAGAAACTAGTGAGTAAGAACTAGTACTGCAAAAACTTTTTATATTCTACATATGACACAGGTGTAATGGTGCATTCTTCCTGGTGGACCTGAAGAAGTTCCAATGAAGATGAGGGCATCAAAACTCAACAATCAAGTATGTTTGAAGAGCACAACATTGACGTTCATAACATAAGTGATGATGAGATGATCGAGCACAACATCGCATGGAGGTGTAAATATTACTAGCCATGATGGTATCGAAATCAGTCTCTTTTCTTAATCTTTTTCTCAAATATTATCTTATGCATATTAAATAGCTGTTTTTAAAGATTCAATGATTGTATCTTCTCAATTAACTTTTTTCACTTCACTTATTAACCAAATGATATACAATGATATACAATGGATGGAAGTGGAAAATCTTGCTAGCAGAAGTTCAATGACCACGCAAACCAAACCTTATCCAATTATTGTAAAATATTAACTAGTTTACTAAATATATAAAATAGTGAACATCATTGAGGGATAATTATAAAAACTAGGACTAGATTCAGTTCAGATGAATCATCAACAAGGATCGTATAGATGTAAGTTCAGTTTCTTCGATGTGAAACGAACTATCCCTTTAATGTTGAAGTAAGTTTAAATCAAAGTGATTGAGACTGTTCATTTTTTTGTGTTCATGATACTATTCCATATTAAAAAACAAATAGAACTAAATCAAAGTTAGAAGGATCTAAAACCCATTCGTTTAAACTTTTGGGTTTAAATTAAGGTCTAACTATTTATTGAACTGTTTTAATTAGGTGGGCTCCCAATGTGTATTCTCCAAAATAATAACCTTTTTTGTCATGAATATTAGTTGTAACATTGTCTCTGTCTAGGATTTTCAGGATAGAACCTTCAATCTGTTATTGGCTGAAATAATAAAGATAGAATTATATGACTTGAGAAACATTAATCTTACTAACACGGGGATCAAATCACTCTGATCATGTTATGAAATATAGGTCAGTTGTATTCCACTTTTATGGAGAACTTATGAAATCACACTTGACTGAAAACTCCAAAGGGCTAGACTTATCTCTTTTTATTAGTAGGTGATCTATCATTATCAAGACATCTCAGGGAACTGAAACTCATGCCAACTCTTCAAGTCAAGATTTGATGTGAATATCTATTACGTGGAGTGAAACCGATCTTTACCCATTTAGTGCTGGTAGGATCTAAAAAGCTCTATAAACAAACATGTAGCATGTCAAGCAACCACTTGATGGGAAATGTGGTGTCTCCTCCACTTGCCTTTACTAATTTTCACTTTCAACAAAAAATTAAAGTCTTTCCTATTTTTGCCAGCTAACACCAACTTATCTAGATAACTTTCCCAATAGATTTTATATCCTTTCTTCCTTCTTCCTTGTTATTATACTTCTCAACCTCTTTATACTTACACATGGATATTATCCATGATATCTATTTAATCTATTTCCCTCTAATACTACTCTGTTCAGGCATTCACTTCCAGTGATACTTTTGTTTAGAGTCTGTCATTTAAATCTTACTTTTTGGATAAAACTTGCTAAGATTTCACCTTGATTTAATTTTATTCTTTTCATGCATGTTCTTTCCAAGTCCAAAATTATCATGGATTTGAAATGTCCAATCAGCTCAATCTTAATCTATGTTCAGCAAATAGGCACTTTAGTATCAATTGAGAGTATTTTAAATTCCCTTACGTAGCTGTGGAACAAATTGATTATCTTACATTTTGATAAGAATCTAAATAACTCTTTAGCTTCCATCTCCATTTGGTGTTTGACGCCTTCCTACTTTTTGCAGTACTTGGGATTTTCAAAGCATGGGGTTGGAGAATACTGAGGGGCCTAGGTATGTGTCACGGAAAAACATCTTTATTTTGAAGCGATAGTGAATTCTCTCGTTGTTTATTTGTTTTTTTTTTAATTCTTTTCCATTCCAATCCCAGATATCAAGCATATACATGACAGGAAATTAGTTCACGTTCAAGCTGTTGAACCATCGAGCGTGGAATTACTGAGTTTGTTTATGAAATTCTTAAATTTACTCTTGAAATCATATGGAGAAAAGACAAAAAGGGAAGAACAATTTTTTTACATGCAATTATACTTTGCCAAGAGAACATTTATAGCCTTATACAGGAGGAATTGAGAAAATAGCAGCTCCACCAAAGACATTTGCAAATATAGCAGGTTGACCAAATCATTTGCAACAATAGCAGCTGGACTGTAAAAGCGACGGGAAAATACCAAAAAACCCCTGATACAATCCAAGTTCATCGTTTAACTTCATGTCACCGTTCTGCTGTCATTTTTTCATTCTTCATGGATTGAACATAGCAGCTCCACGGTGCGTACATGAAGTTGGATTTCATGACCGACGAACAAACAACTTGTTTGATTTCGCCGTCGGGTAATAAGAAAAAATTTAAAATACATCCCGACCGAGGAAAAAACAAAATCCCGACATCTCAAACTGGCAATTGGATATTTGAAGATGGCCGAAGACTTATTAAGGTTCTACGACAAATAAGGAACGAAGTCGGCATCTGTTGGACGAATAAACGATAATTAGTCGATGTTTCGTCGAGAGATTAACCGACGTGTAGACGACATTATGTCGAGAATTTTAGTCGAGGTTTTGTCGATGTTTTGTCGATATTTTATTCCAGGTTTAGTCGACGTTTTGTCGATATCTTTAACAGAATATTTATTGTTTCTACTACTTCAGAATAGTTGTTTACGTGAATGCTGAATTCATTAACGATAGCCACGTGCCCACCAATTCATTTACGTGAATGCTGAATTCATTTACGTGAATGGAATATTCCTGTTGTTCCAATATCATAAATTAATTCTATTCCTTCCATAGCCACCAGGCCCACCACCCAACTCAAGGTTCTCACCATGCTCCGCTGTTATATTTTCAGTAAGCAACAATTAAAAAAACATACCTACAAGATGGAATGTGCGCCATGCGGTAATTGAAACCTTTTTAGGAACAGTGATTACACTTCCCAAGCAAGGAATGCGAACTATAGTTGAGAAAATATATGGTGATATCGTTAATGAATTCAGCATTCACGTAAACAACTATTCTGAAGTAGTAGAAACAATAAATATTCTGTTAAAGATATCGACAAAACGTCGACTAAACCTGGAATAAAATATCGACAAAACCTCGACTAAAATCCTCGACATAATGTCGTCTACATGTCGGTTAATCTCTCGATGAAACATCGACTAATTATCGTTTATTCGTCCAACAGATGCCGACTTCGTTCCTTATTTGTCGTAGAACCTTAATAAGTCTTCGGCCATCTTCAAATATCCAATTGCCAGTTTGAGACGTCGGGATTTTGTTTGTTCCTCGGTCGGGATGTATTTTAAATTTTTTCTTATTACCCGACGGCGAAATCAAACAAGTTGTTTGTTCGTCGGTCATGAAATCCAACTTCATGTACGCACCGTGGAGCTGCTATGTTCAATCCATGAAGAATGAAAAAATGGCAGCAGAACGGTGACATGAAGTTAAACGATGAACTTGGATTATATCAGGGGTTTTTTGGTATTTTCCCGTCGCTTCTGATCTAGTATCAAGGCAAATGATTTGGTCAACCTGCTATATTTGCAAATGTCTTTGGTGGAGCTGCTATTTTCTCAATTCCCTCCCTTATACATGGCTTGGGAACTAAACAGAGGATAATTGCACGTAGACATGATGTTTTTGGAAACAATTTTTTGCATTTAGCTGCCAAACTGTCTCCTTCATCTCAGATTGAGAGGGTTTCAGAAGCAGCCCTACAAATGCAAAGAGAACTACAATGGTTTAAGGTTGGAATTTTCAATTAGTCAATATCTTACTTTACTTTGTCAATTTGGTCCTCATGGATTTACGGCAGGTACAGTCATTGTATGTATGGTATGATTTCTTTCTATATTATTTGCTGAAGAACCATAAGGTGTTGGTATTAAATAGACAAAGCTGCAATAAGAACATAGAGAATGCGAGAAGAAGACGATTGAATATTCCTTTAGAAAGGAAAGTGAATTCCATTAATTCATAAGATTATGGTCATTAAGATTTTCTTCCCCATGTTCTCCTATGGAATGCTTTCTTAGAAGGAAAGCTTCCAAGAGGGTAATTGAAGACATATAGCCAATTTAGTTGGTTAGGTAGGTAAAGAAGAATTGAGGAAAGAAGAAACAGAGGGGGTCCAAAAAAAAAAAAAATGGGAGCGTTGATACATGCTATTGTGCCGATTGAATATGTTGTTGTATGCACTAGTTTGCTAACAAAAAACAACAATAATCTTGTATGGTTTTACACCACAAAGATAGTAACCATACCTGCCCTGAATCATTTCCTTATTACAAAAAACATAATAACTGTGCTGTTGGTTTTCTGATTTTATTTTGTTACTGAGATTTTCATTATGCTTATGCTATAGGAAGTGGAAACTATTGTTCAGCCAAAGCTCAAGAAAGACAAGAATGAGAATATGAAAACCCCTTCTACACTATTTTCTAATGAGCATAAGTTGCTAGCTAAGGAGGGAGAAATGTGGATGAAAAATACTGTAGGATCAAGTATGATTGTAGGGACCCTGATTCTGCAGTCATGTTTACAACAGCTTTCACTGTTCCAGGTGGTAATGATAATAAAACAAGACTCCCAATCATGCTAGAAACACAAAAGAAAGCCATTCATGCTTTTCATGGTATCAAATGCAATCTCTATGTTCACTTCTTCAACTTCTATCTTGATGTTCTTGGGGATTCTTACAGCGCGATATGCAGAAAAAGATTTTCTAAAGTCCTTACCTACGAAATTAATATTTGGCATTGCATGCCTGTTCTTTTCCATTGTCACCATGATGATATCGTTCGGTACTGCTCTATATCTAATGCTGATCGAACAGTTACCTTGGGTTTCATATCCAATCATAGTTTTCTCAATCATCCTAGTGGCCATTTTCTCATTGCTGCAATTCCCTTTGTTGGTTGAGGTGATCAATCGCACTTATAAATCTGGCATCTTTGATAAACCTAAAAGGAAACTTTTTAGCTTCTAATAGTTGTGTTATGTATCAACATACACTCCATTGTGCTTCTTCTCAGGCATCTAGTTTATGAGATCGTTGTGAGTTCATTTCCATTTCATGCTTTGAAATTTGAATAACCCTTCTTTATGATACAATAGATTTCATAGAAACCATATTTTTATTTTCATTAATGAAGAGATATACCAATCCTTGTTTGATTTCCTTGTGAAG
Source organism: Gynochthodes officinalis (assembly GCA_020080225.1). Taxonomy (NCBI): domain Eukaryota; kingdom Viridiplantae; phylum Streptophyta; class Magnoliopsida; order Gentianales; family Rubiaceae; genus Gynochthodes; species Gynochthodes officinalis. The sequence continues at coordinate 14,877,529 of CM034621.1, read as the reverse complement.
CTCTGCCAAGATAAACTATTTCCTCTTCACAATATTAGGTATTACCACTTCTTATGAATTGTACTTGTCTTGGATGTTAGCTTTTGGGGATATTTGGTTCAAGGTTGCCAAGTGTGCATGCATCTACTAACACGCCAGCTAATTTTGATGCTTCATTTAGCAATCCTTTAAGGATGCATCATCTCTAAAACTTGTTTAGTTTGTCCTGAGCCTATTGTGACTACATATATTATAGTACCTTTCATTACTACGGTTGTCTTTTTACACTGGTGGTTTTAAGTGAATTGTGTGTGTGTGTGTGTGTGTGTTTTTGTTTCTTTTGTTTTTGCGCAGGGGTGGGGGGAGAAGACCAAATACTTTATTTTTCAAGGTGTTGCTAAAGAAAGGCACTCTAAAGGAATTTTGAAATATATAGACCTTTATTTTGTACAGAAAAATGTTAAAATGAATTGTGTATAAATAGCTTGTGAATTACTAGTGAGAAAATTCATTAAATCTCACCAAGTGAAATTTTTTTACTATGATTATGTCCTTATTATTTTAATGTATCATTCAATGTGTGCAAGAGGCAAATTACTTGTATGAGAAAACCTATTTAGTCTACCTTCAACCTATTATTGTTTAAAAATCATAAATTGTGTTTGGAAATGTGATAAGATTTATATGTGACCTATATAAATAGGCAACCTACAAATATATCACATAAAATATGAATAAATAAATATACGGAGAGAGCCGAGTAAATTGGCAATATACCATTTAGTGTAACAATTCAATATGAACAAATTGGGAAATTGATTGCTTTCAAGAGTCCCTGGTTTTGATATATATATATATATATATATATATATATATATATATATTGAAAAGATTGGGAACATTTATGCAATTTAAGCAAGCTGTTTGTTATGTGGTGTCCACTAATTATTTTTTTTCCGAGTAACTTTTCCTTAAAAGGTAGCTATATAAGAAATAAATAAAATTTTAATGATCATTTAATTTCATCCCGACCCATTTGAAATGAAAGGGAAAGGAACAATTGATTACGTTACAACTAAAATTAATTTCAATATAATTAATGGCAGTCTCTTGTCAATGGCTTGATAAATTTCCTACCAAAAATTGTAAGAAACAGAACATGATTGAGTGAAAATATAATAGATGAATATGAAAACAGATAAGAAACTGTCAAGGATGACCATTAAGAAATTTTCTTTATACAAAAAAAAGATTGAGTTGTATGATTATCATTTGATCTTTGTCCCAATTTCTAAAGGGGAATAGAAAGATTGTCACATTATACGTACATAATGTATATAATCACAAATGCATTTATTGACAATTGAAGTAAAAACAAAAATTGTTTCATTTCAAACTTTATAATAGTCTAGCCTTTCTCATTAAGTATTAATTGGCAATTAATAATTGATAGTGAGTCAATAAATCGGTTCTCTTAATGCCAAAAACTAGTTAATTGGCACCAATTTGGCTTCAATCTTTCGGAAAGACTAAAGATTTTTCACATTTATTAGAGATATTATAAACCATAGTTAGGCCAATGCTATTAATGTCCTGGTTAGCATTTAATCCCAAATCTAAGATGGTACCACTCATAGTTTATATGATTAGGATTCTATACAAAATCAATTTAAAATAGCAGGATCGGATCATAGAATTGTAAGATTTTAGAAAATTGAAAAACTATAATTTATAAATTATTTTTAAAGGAATTATTAATTAATATATGAATAGATATGCAAAAAATTAATGTATAGTAAATTAAATAATTTTATTTCAATATTTATTTCTTATAAAATTTTATATGATTTTCTCAATATTTCATTTGTCGTTGCGATTGAAGGGTATTTATATCCAATTTATTTATTTATTGTTAAACTCTAATAAAACTATAATTAAACTAATTAAGTATTTATTTAATAATAAATTTTAATTTTACTTAAATATGAAAGTTTTTTTAGTAAATTTAACTATATATTATTCACAGAATAAATATAGGATCATAATTAGAATTATGATCGTTTTAGTAAATTTGGATCCTAAAATTGTAAAATCAATGTGATCGGATTAGAATTCTAAAAACTATGGTACCTCTAATTCTAAAATAGTCAATTCATTGTTCATCCTGAAAAAGAAAAAAAAAGAAAGAGATATCACACGCAAGGACTATTTTAATAGATATTGGCTCATGAAACTTCTAAATTCACTTGTAATTTATACATCACAAACACCTATTATTGTAAAGCTTAATGCACAAGGTGGTAAATTCAAGACACTATTTGGTTTCTATATACACTGCCCAGGAAAATTGAAAATTTTTAAATGTTAAGCAAATCTTGGCACTAAATTGAAAAAATGTGTGATTTATTTCTAACATCGTTGAATTTGACAATTCTTTTTTGAAGTAGTAAATAGTAGAACGGAAAAAGAAAAGGTCAATTATATTTAAAAAGCCTACCTATATTAAATTTCGAAACAGTAATATGCTATTAATACTAACTTTTTATAGTGACTTTTCATAATGACTAATGTGACAAGTATGAAAAGACAAAATTCTCTCTTAGTATATTACATTTTTTAATGAAGGTGATAAGTGAATTTTATCTTTTTATACTTACTACATCAGTCACTGTAAAAAGTCATTAGGATGATCATTACTCATTTTGAAAACCTCACAAGAAAATGTGAAGTGATGTCATTATATCAGTCATTAGGATGATCACTACTCATTTTGAAAACCTCACAAGAAAATTGTGAAGTGATGTCATTATATCACAAAGTCCCAACAAAGTTACAAAACCTACTTGTTGGATAAAGTAAAACTGTGAATAGATTGTATTTTAAAATGTATTTTTTCATACTTTTTCAAAATAAAAGTTATGAGATAGAAGTTAAGTTGGAAACACAATATGCATTTTAAATGTAATCCATACCCATTGCAAAACTTACAAATTACCTTTCCAACCACTAATCTTGCCAAAATTCCAAAAATCCCCTCAAAGTTAATCAAAAAGTTTTCACCTAAATCCATCCCTAAAACTGCATCACATCTCTTGTAACACTTTTCTTTATAAAATTTATAATTTACACATTTTAATAAGTAAGTGTAAAATTTATAATTTATGTTGATATATACAACTACTATATCCACTTTTGCTCTAGTTAATTTAATGTTAAGTATTCTATTTGTTGTATCAACCCAATATTGTTGTAAAATTTTATACAATTTTCCAATTTTTTACACTAAAAATTTAAAATAATATAACCTAATAACATAAATATTATGAAAATGAAAATGACACACAATTTGTATCAATTGTATAAATATTAACACAAATTATAAAATTTAATTTAACTCACTAGAATATATAATATGAAATGACACACAAAAATTCTAATAGGAAATCTTTTGTACCCTAAATCCCCGAAAACATCAAACACCACTAATCCCCTAACTCCTCCTTTATTAGGATGTTTCCATTCAGGAGTTAATGGAGGAGTATCCATTTAATTCCAAAAAATTAAAAAAAAAAAAGAAGTCTTTATTCAAAAATAAAAGGCATTCCTAATTTATTTCATGGTTGATGGTAACGCTAAGAATAGAAAATAGTTTTCCATTTAATTATTCAATTACAAGTTTCGTATAAATTTTGTGATTCCTATATGGTTTAAATGTGACATTTTTTAAAAAAAAGTTAATATTTCTGTTAAAGAATAATATTGATTTCGTATGTATAATTTATAATTTTTGGTTGAGATAAATTAATTTTTGTTTTGAGGGTTGAGATACAATTTAATGGTAAATGTAGTTGAATATTAACAAGGGAGTTGGTTTTAAATAGTTCAGTTAAGTTTGTCTTGGTATAATTGGCATTGGATCTCTCGTATTATTATACTTTGTACGTGTCACTTTTTACGTTAGACACTTTAATAAATTAACACAAGTTTCGTAATTTATCCTAATATGTGTTTAAACACATTAGCAATATCCATTTCATCCTAATTAATTTTAATATTAAGTTTTTAATTTTTTATATCAAAAAAAAAATTCTACACTAAAATTTTAAAATAAATAAAACCTAATAAAAAAAGAAGTGAATGCTTAGCATTAAAATTTATTATAATGAAAATTAATATTAATAGAATAAACATTAACACAAATTACAAATTTATGTTAATTTATTGAACCGTATATCATAACACAGGTGTAATTTATGACACCATAATTATCATTAAACATTTACATATTTAGAATAAAAAAAATGGCCATGAATCACTAATTTTTTTTTCTATTTGTGAAATATACGTTGTATCTTGCAAAAAACAAAAATTTAAACCTTGAAGAATTTCAAATTTGAATATCATCGGATTTTTCAAACAATAACTGAATTAATTTGAATAATTGAGTAAAAAACAAATGAAATGAATTGAGTTGACCGGAAAAGAAAAACGAGTTGACGACAGCATGTAACTTCCATAAAAGGGAGTAAAATGGTGCGGACAAAAATGGAAGAAAAGTAATCCAAAAGATGCAAAAATCCTACCAACTTTCCTCTGCAATCCTACTCAGCCCTCGAAATTCCCAAACGGAAAACGGCTAAATTGTTACCTGGATTTCCGCTAAAGCGCACACCAAAACTCACCTCCTACGCATCTTCTCAGTCACAGACGGCGCACGTTAGCACTGCCACTGATCCTCTGCCACGTCATCCGTAACGTTCCCCACCAAACTCACTTTCCTCCCTTTATATCCTCTCCTGCTCTGACCAAAACCAATTTAAATGCGCTCTACATTTCCGAGCACAGCATTCTCTTATTCCAAAATTAACCTCCAGCAAACCATTTAATTCCAACAGCACCACACAAAATGGCGCCGTCCACCACCAACGCCACCGGGTGCTCGGCGGAGAATGGCGTCACCAATGATGAATTTGATGAGGATGATCAGCTGGTTGTCCTCCGGCGGCCGCGGCCGGTGAGGAGATATAAATCCATGAAGGTGATAATGAGGAAGGCTATAAAAGTGGAATTTTTGATTGTTGACGATGATGATCATGATTCTGATGAGACGATGAAGAAGGATGGTGGTGATGGTAAGGAGGGGGAAAGTGATGAATACGGCAAATTGGGTTGTGAGAAATGCGGTTTAGGGGATAAAGGGGACCAGATTTTGATTTGTGACAAATGCGACAAAGGTTTTCATATGAAGTGCCTTAGACCTGTTGCTGTTCGTATTCCTGAAGGGAATTGGAATTGCCCTAACTGCGGCATCCCGCCCGAGCCTGAAATTAAAAGTACGATAAACCTTTTAATTCATTAAGAAAAACCCACAAAGAATTGAGCTCAAATTCATCGATACATAATGTGTGTGAATAAATGCGTGTGTAGGGTGTGCCTCTGGTTTTTTATGATACATGTACAAATGTAGTACTATGTGTCCACTTAAAAGAAGCAGATATAAATCCTTTTAAAAATGTGTGGTGCGTCAGAGTGAGTGGGTAACCGTGTGTGTGTGTTTTTTAAATTAAGTTTTCAGTTTGATTGAAAAATGTCAAAAGATGTTGACTTTTTTGGCCCTTCTGCTCTTTATTTGGTGTGTTTGTGTGCTTATAGCTTTAACACAGACGACGATCCTAGATTTCTTTCGGATTGAGAAATGTACCGAATCAACGGAGAAACTCGCTTCAGCTCTAGGTAAATTTTGATGATTCTTCCATATGTTTATGTGCATTTTTGTTTTTTTAGTAGTGTTGCGAGGAGAGAGATGTGTTTTCACCAACTCCTAGTTTGATGCTTTCTTTGTTCCTTTCAGTTGGCATTTTCATGCGGCGAATGTTTGGTGCAATCATCTTGTTTTGTAAATAAAAGGATGAGACCTAGAGAGTATAATGGAGGATGGCTTCTTCTCCTCCTCCTCCTTTTTTTTAGTGTGATCATCTCAGTTAGGCTAACTCTGGTGCAACTTTTGTAAAATCACCTGTTTTTTCTTTCATGTTTCATATTCTGTCTTCTTAATTACCTGACAGTGTTATTCATTCGGATAAGAATGATAAGATCTCATCCCTTTTGAAGCTTATGTTCAAAAACCAAACAAAGAAATGCAGAAAATCTTCTCTGCACAAGTTTCTTTGAATATTTGTGCATCAGTAGTACTAGTACCAAGACTTTTCTGTTTCTTGTCCAAGGTTTTTTAGCTGTACTCGTCTGCCACAATGTACAAGCTCAAAATGTTTTAAATGCAGTTCATGTTAGAGTTTTTGGAGTGGGAGGCGGCAATATAATAGTTCAGGAAAGTACTAATGTTATCCAACATGCTAGGTGTGGGGTGAGGGTGGGGTTGCTGGCTGTAGGGTACTACCTGGACTCGCTTAGGGTGTAAGTCTGTCAGATAAAAGTCCATTCTGTCGTGGAACATTTGATAAAAGCCACACAATATATAATTAAATGCGATTGAACAAACAAAGCTCTTTTTCAGCCAATTGCTACTATTATCTTGTCATAGCATGAAATATTTTGTGGGTGGTGTTGAATTTCATCACTGTGATTAGTGCAGTTAATGCTGTTACTGATGTATACTAATGCAGCTACTTATGACAGTATAATGATCTGATTTTATATTCAAATTTGTGGTAGTGTCAAAATTCCTATCCTTGTCAGTGGAATATTTGGTCTCCTTCTAAAGAGCAAATAGTGTTCCAATATTGCTGTAATCTTGTGATTCTAAAATGAGTACCTTGAGGATATTACCTTGTGAGGACATGTAAAGGTCTTGTTGTAAGCAAACATACGCTACATATTGAAGCAGTTTCCACTTATCAATCTAATGATGCTAAAACAGAATTTCACAACCTTATTGTTGCAGCAATTATTTCCCAAATGGAATTTTTTAGCTCGTTTGAAGTTGTTGATGTTGGAGTTTTTCTTTAAAAATGTCAATTAAGATTGGACATTAGACTTGTCCATTTTTTTCCAGTGTGTAATTTCTAAAATTACTTTCATAAGACCTGCTGTATTGTTGCAGTTCTTAACGCTGAGCGGCAGGAACTTACAATCCTGGTGTTTCTTTGTAGATGAAAGAAAGGAATGCCATTGTTCCAAGAGAAAGAATGTAGCAATGAAATCCTGCTGTAACTAATTATCACATGCATGTGGTCAATTTTTTTGACATGATCTTTAAGTTTATTACTCTTGTATATAAGCAATTTTCACCCTAACTCATTTTCCACTTCATTTGGAACTGTCTGCGGCTTAGGTTTTTATCTTGAAATTGTTTAACTGGATCACCCCATTATCTTTGTTTTAGACTTGTACTACTGATAAATCTAAATGTGTATAAATTCTAAAGATGTCTTTCTTCACTACCAAGCTTGAGGAGACCCGTTCTTCTTTTTACATCTCTTGTGCATTATCAATCGTAGTATTCTTTTGAACGAAAGAAAATGTCTCTGTGTTACTTTATGCCTTTGTCTTTCTCCATCTAGAAACTTCAGATGGTAATCATTAATGTAGTATGAATGGATCTTAGCTTTTCAGTCTTTTCAATTTCACTAGGATTCTATTTTGCTATTGTTATCTGAGACAAGGATAATAACACCTCAGTTAACTTTTAATATGTACTTTCTGAACTAAACTACATAACATATGTGCTTAAGACTCACTCCTTGTACTGTTAATTGGCCTCATTTGCTTTCCATCTTTTACTTGCATTCAATATGACAGATGTTAGAAAGCGTCGGAGGCGTTCTAGTAGTTTGGTGTTCCACAAGAAAAGGAGGAGACTGTTGCCATTTGTGCCAGTTAAAGACGAAGGTCGAAGGATGCAGCAGTTAGCATCTCTTGCTTCTGTTTTGATGGCAATGAAAATACAGTTCAGTCCTGAGCTTACCTATATGCCTGGCATGGCTCCTAGATCTGCCAATAAGGCCAAATTTGAAAATGGTGGCATGCAGGTTTGACCTTCAACTTCTCGTCTACGAATTTGATTGAAAATTTTAAACTGCAGTACATTTATATGTTATTTATATCCATAAAACTTGTTTACATGATTTCTCTTATTAGGTTCTTTCGAAAGAAGACCTGGAAACTGTACAGTATTGTGATGCTATGGGAAAGAAAGGATTATGTCCTCCACTTATGGTTGTGTATGATTCATATGAAGGGTATATCTTTTCCCATAATTTGTCGTATCCTTGGTCTCAATTTATTTGATATTTGAATGGTAAATGTAATCCTTTTGAAATATTACAGCTATACTGTAGAGGCTGATGGTCCCATAAAGGACATGACATTCATAGCTGAGTATACAGGAGATGTGGATTATATGAAGAAGCGGGAACATGATGACTGTGATAGCCTGATGACACTTCTTTCGGCAAAAAACCCATCTAAGAGCCTTGTCATCTGCCCTGATAAGCGTGGAAATATAGCTCGTTTTATAAATGGCATAAACAACCATTTGCCGTAAGCCTGTGGCCATCCAACCTTGCCTCTGCATATTTTATCATACTTTTTCTTTTTCTTCTCTTGGTATGGGTAGACATAGTTTTCTGTATTTTTTTTGGTGAAAAACAATGGTTTTTTTTAGTCTTTAATCAGCAAAATTTAGTAGTTGAAATAAAACCTACAGTTCTTGAAACCAGTCCAATTTTGTGCAGGAAGAGTAGGAAGAAGCAGAATCTGAAATGTGTGAGGTACGATATAAATGGTGAATGTCATGTCCTTTTGGTTGCTACTCGAGATATTGCTAAGGGGGAGAGGCTATACTATGATTATAATGGGCATGAGTATGAATACCCTACCCAGCATTTCCTCTAGGTTCTGAAGCACTGGATTTTCTCCAACAATACAGCAGGATCATAGGATTATAATTCTTCATACACATACTTCAGCAATCAATTTTGCTCTAATTTAAGTAATGTTGTGCCACAAGGCATTTTTGTGGCCATAAGAGTACCATCTACAAAGAGGAAGATTTTTTCCTGGATTTGGCCCGCGTAAGGCAGTTTGGACAGGTTAGATGCTTTTGTAGCATTAAATTAGCATAGGTTCATATTTAGAAGTGTTCTGGAATCTCACACCAGTTGCCGGATAATAGGCATTTAAAATTACATTTCCCATTGAACAATTACTTCTTTTGTCCAAAATTATGTTCATTTTCTGCTTCTCTTGCTTCATAGTTTCTGCTCTTATGTACTTGTAGTTCTCAAGTTAGCATTTATCCAGATTTTGATGCTTTAATCTATACGCCATATGTGAGGCACTATGCGTGGCAATTGGACATTTTATCTGAAAAAGAACCCATGGAAATTGACACGTAACAATCCTTAAGATAAATAAGAATTGACTGCATGATCAAGACAATGTCTGTTTTCGAGCATTCGAGGGGACACGATGCTTTTTCAAAAGATGTCTTTCCAGACTCTTTGTAGGCATAGTTATGTGCGGGTTCAAGTCAATTTTGAGAAAACTTTCTCCTGAAATGGCAGTAAGTTATTTCAGTGTCTGAGCCATTAGTAGCCCCGCCCCAACGTTCAATGCTACTGCTAAATCATTTTAGTTAGGCTGTTGTAGTGCTTGGAGTCCAAAACCAGCCTAGCAATTAGTGTGAATTTGACCCTCCTGAGTTTTCACACATGGGAAGATGAGCCCTTGAAATGCCAACATTTGAAGTTGTTAAAATGCTTAAAATTTTGAAGCTAATCCCAGGGTAAGAATTCCGGCCAAAACTTAACAGACAAAGATCTTGCAAATCGAATGGAAAGGTGCAAAAGCAAAAGATCGAAGATCAAATTATGAGCATTTATTTGAGCACTTGTTTATGAAGTATCTTAGTCCTTAATAAGTTCCAGGAACAGGATGACAATTGTAAGTTACATCATTAAATCAAAGGACAGAATTGGTAGGAAGAGCAAAACGTAGAGTTCAAGTTTCAGGAAGAAAATTTTACTATGTATAGGTTTAAACTCATGTCTTGTTATTATTTGAGAAAAGACTTGAAATCATCCCTTTTGTTGTGAATCTCCACATGGATAGGTTGCCCACAATAAGAGGAAAAATGAGCATGAGCTTGCAACCTGCAATTTATGGGCACACACAGCTGCCATTTTGGTGAACCACCCTTTCAAGGTTTACAAAGCGAGTTAACGTATTCTTAAGCTTCAAAGAGGCGTCTGAAACCGTAAGAAAATATTCCGATAGATAGAAGACTAGTCAACAACAAAGCTGATACCAAGTGGATGAGCTCAAGGGGAAAGTAGAATCCTACCCATAACTATAACTTCTGATTTACTTCTCGACAGGCCGAAAAGTTGGTTCATGTGTTCATGCAAAATATGAAGTTTCAACACATTTATTTTGCTAGCTGTAGGGAACGGTAGGTGATGAGACTAGAAATTGGTCCGTCTGTATGTGTGAAATATTAACCAGTATTTTTATGGGCTTTTTGGGGCTGCAGTGAATGGTAGGTGATAAGACCAGGGGATTGGTCTATGTATTCTGCAGGCCTGAGAAACAGAGCCTGAAGTATATTCTGTAGATTCTGAAATTACAGAACCTGAAGAATGCTGGAATTAACTACAAGAAAGAAAGAATAGAGAAGAGAGGCGAGAAAGAGAGAGAGAGGAAGGAACCAAGGAACGAGAATTGAATTGAGAAGGACAGAACCAGAGAGAGAATCAGAATTGGAAGTACACAACTTGATCTCTGAGCTGAGAGTGTAGCATACATATAACCGTTTGCAGCACTCTCTTTTCCAGTTTTTTACTTAAATATTGTAACTTTTAATAAAATTAAATAATTATGAATGTTTTAAAAAAAATTCAAAATATCAAAATTTATATTTGGCATATTGAATTTGAAGTGGATATATCAAAAATCGACTTTAAAGTTACTAAAGTCAATATTTAAGATATCAACTTTAAGCCACAGTAAAAAAAGTTCTTTTTCTCTTCTCCCTTCTCTGTGGCCACCCTCCCTTAACCAAAAAAAATAAAAAAATTCCTTCTTTATTCCGTTTCTTTGCACCCGCCCTCTTTCTTTTCTCCTTTCTTCCTTTATTTATTTATTTATTTATTATTATTAACTTGGAGGTATCCCTACATTCATGGGCTATATGTGTCCCAAATTTCATTCCAAGTAGTGACCTATTGATCTGTATATCGATCCGTTATACTAGTAGGTCCCAACCAATCACCACGGTTAAGTAATCCATACAACCATATATGGAACTAATCCTCCAAGACTACGAAAATATGCCTCAAACCCTGGTGGTCGATAGTTAGGTTCAAACTCACGACCTGCCCGAGAAATTTCCTTTCGACAAACCGCTTGAGCCAACCCCTGGGGGCTTTTCTCTTATTCCTTTCAGTCACCCTTTTTTTCCACAACCTGCCCTAGAAACTTCCTTTGGACAAACCGCTTGAACCAGCCCTTGGGGGCTTTTCTCTTATTCCTTTCAGTCATCCTTTTTTTCCTCTGACTTTTATTTTTCCCTTCCTTGGCCCAGACCTTTTCTTCTTCTTTTTGTTTTTTTTTCTCCACTCCTTCGCTTAGGAGGGGCTATTATTTTCTTCTTCTCCTAGGAGGAGATGCTATTTTCCTTGGTCCAAACTATGGATGGAGGTTGGTGATGAGAAGACGGAGCACTTTAATAAATAATTTGTTAAATAAAAGGGAGAATTGTGTGATAAAACTTTGGAAATTTTTTTTTTTAAACTTTTTCTCAACATTGGTTCTAACATAGAGAATTGATAATTTTTATATTGAAAATTTGATAATGATCTAAATACCCCATGGTTGATCATGCTTGAAAAGGAAGAAAGTATGCGATTAATTAGCAAAAATTTAGTTGAACTCATAATAATTTTTGTGTTATTTTATTAATACCATGGAATCAAGTTTCAACCATTTTGCTATTCGTCTCTAATACATGGAATCAAGTTTCAACCGTTTTGCTGTTCGTCTCTAATCTAACAGTAGTTATTGTTTGCTTACTGCCAAGGATTGCTTTTGAGGGAGAAAACATTGGGTTTTTTTTTTTTTTTTTTATGGAGGGTTGTTGCAAGGGAGAAAAGAAGGAATTTTTTTTTAGGTTGAGGGAGGGTAGTGGTAGAGAAGGGAGGGGAGAAGAAGAAATTTTTTTTAATGTAACTTAAAGTCAATATTTTAAATATAAATTGTATTATTTTAGAATTTTTTTAAAATATTAATATTTATTTAATTTTTATTAAAAGCTGCAATATCTAAGTAAAAAACTCCTCTATTTCCTATCTGACTTACTCAATTCAGTACATTTAGCTAAACGACTGTGTATTGGCCAAAGCCATAGAATTACGGAAATAAAAACAGAATTAGGGCAACAATAATTAGGGAATTATAAAGTAAATTAGGGTTGGGATTTGGGACATTTTAAGAGTAACCGCGCTGTTTTTGCTCCTTGGCCATAAGTGGAACGACGTCGCATGGCTTAAGTTCCTGACATTCCCTCCCTCTTGAAAGCGTGCTTGTCCTCAAGCTGAAAAAGATGGAAACTGCTGCACTATGAAACTCTGGTCTTCCCATGGTGCATCATCTAAATTCAATTCTTTCCAACTGCTTAGCCACTGGTTCACCTCCTTCTTGTTGCGTTTAATCATCCTTCTTTACAGAATTGATTCTGGCTCCAAGGAACACGTCTTCTACATTCACTTCACGTAGTTCACTTGCTGCAATTGGTATAGGACCAGCGAAACATGAAATAATGGATGGACAACCTTTGAATGATCAGGAAGCTTCAATTTATAGGCCACGGATCCCATCTTCTCCCCCACATTCAGCACTCTTTCTGACCTTCTTCTATCAGCAAACTGCTTCATTCTAATTTGTGCCTTCACCAAATGATCTTTAAGAAGCTTGAGTACTCCGTTTCTTTGATGAATTAAATCCTCTGCTGCTGGAACAATTACTTCAGTAAAAGGCCCCAAGGGTAGATGAATTGGCTGCACTCCATACAAAGCCTCATATGGAGTCATATTTATACTGGTTTGATGTGTGGTATTGTACCACCACTCAGCCATTGGAAGCCACAAACTCTAGCTTGAAGGCTTGTCACAAGCAAAACATCTGAGATAGGTCTCTAAAATCTGATTTAGATGCTCAGTTTGTCCATCGCTTTGAGGGTGATAAGATGAACTGAGCTGTAGTGAAACCCCCATCAACTTAAAGAGTTGATGCCAGAAATGGCTTGTAAACAACTTGTCTCTATCACTAACAATAGTATCAGGGAGGCCATACTTGATCAGTGAACATTTGAGCCACTTTATAAGCAGTAAAGGGGTGTGACAATGGAATAAAATGACCATATGACCATATTTAGTCATTCTATCCACGACCACCATCACAGTATCATATGAGGGGAGTTTTTGACCCCCCACGAAAAGAATGATAATTTTGAATTTGAAAAGATATCTCTGATGCCTCGCAAGTCACTCTATGTGCATGTGTTCACGTGCCGACTACTTGTCTTCCATACTTACTTGGCTATTTAGGACATTCACGACAGTCTCTAAAATAGATAAACTAAAGCCGCGTCACATTAGCACCACATTAGCTTAAAACCTGACCTCTACTATTCTTACATTCATCATTAAAAAATTGTCTACGCTAATGGCCAGACCTTAAAATCCACATTACCAATTTTTCTCTCATCTATCTTCTTTTCTACTATTTATTTAATATATTTAATACTTTTGATTTAAATTAATAATTTTAAAATATTATCTATTTTTTATTTATCAAAGTTTATATATATTAATAATACAACTTATAATTTTAATTATCATACATTAAATAATTTTATATTATATTAAAATTAAAATTTAATATTAATAGATTTAGATTTAATATTAATAGATTTTATATTAAAATTTAATATTATAATAAGCATATTATAATTTTACATTTTAAAAAAATCAGATCTTGTACCAAAAATAGGTAAAGTGCACGCCAATTTGTAGAAAAAAAAATTTCTACCCGTTTGTGAAATTTGTTTTTGAAAAAAGAAAAAAAAAAGTGAAGTGCCTGTTGCAAACCAGTGTTCATTTTGCAACGGGCATTAGTGCCTGTTAGCTATAGAATTTTTTTTTTTTAAAAAAAGGAACAAAAACAACATCGTTTTGAGACGGAAAAAGACAATAAAAAAGACAAAGCCGCTTAAGGCCGCATTTTGCGAAAAGGCCGTATCAAATGGCCATGAGCTCTAAACAGCCATGTCGCATAAATATTTCTGCTTATGTGGCATAGTCTTGCAAGAACAACCCGTCTCAAAAAGGGGCTAGTGTGAATGCTCTTACTGAAAGGTGCAGAGGTCATCTATGGCTAAGCTCGGCTTGATTCTTAAATTCCTCGTGGGAATTCGACCGGAGGATCGGAGGCTAGTTAATAATGACAAAAATTATTTGATATTAGGGTTATTCGTTTATTGAAGTAGAAATAAAAAATAATTACATTGGGACTTTCAGGAGAGGACTACTATAGAAAATACGTCTGACAAAGATAAAGGTAATTGATTCTTCTTCTAACACAAGACAATTTCTTTGAGTTATTGTCTAATTTGAACTTCAGAGCATAGTTGTCAGAATCTCGATCCGATCCCACCGATCCTACGATTTTACGATTCTAATTTACTAAAACGATCCCAATTCTAATTACGATTCTACCTTATTATATAAATAAAATATAATTAAATTTACTCAAAAAAAACTTTCTATATCTAAATAAAATTAAGATATATACTAATATAAATAATTTAATTGGTTTAATCATACTTTTATTAAATTTTAACAATAAATAAATAAATTGGACATAAATACCTTTCGACTGTGCCAACAACTAAAATATTGAAAAAATCATATAAAATGTTATAAAAAATAAAAATTGAAATAGAATCATTTAATTATAAACTATACATGAATTTTCTACATATCCATTCATATATTGATTAATAATTATTTTAAAAAGAATTTATAAATTATATTTTCTCATTTTTTATAGAATCTTACGATTCTACGATCCGATCCCACCGATCCGATTTTACTACCCTAAATCGATTCTATGTAAAATCCCGATTTTATAAACTATGCTTCAGAGTGTCTTTAGGGATCCGATCCTATCATTTGCAAGTTGTTTGTGAACGCTAGAAGTAGGTGGCTCCGACACATCAATATACAGTACGTATATATGTCTCCATGCGATGATAAGTGAAAAAGAAAGTAAAATACTAATATCAATTCTAGATGAAATAGATCAAATTTGCAACTTGAAGATCAAAGCTTAAGAACTATTTCACAATACCAGCGTTATTACATTAGTGTAAAAATGAAAAGCCCACCAACTGAAGCCTTCACGTAGAGGGAGACAAAAAATAGTAAAGATCACGTATAAATTGAAGATAGTTGACGAAGTTCGTTTGGGTTCTAATTCTTCAATAAAGATATTTTCCGGAGACTCCGCTTTAGGATCTAAAAACCTGTTACGTTAGAGGACCATATAAAAGACGGCAAAATTTGCCAGAAATTTGTCTCTTGATCAAATATAGAATCCTACATTTAATTTTCTAATTTTTTTTCTAAGATCATTCTCGATTGATTCATTTGACTACTCTTAATAAAGTTGCTGCTTATTTCAAAAAATATAAAGGGATGACATACGGGTGTTTTGAAAAGTGAAGAAAGGACTAGATAGTATTTTTTTACTTTTTAAAAATCATTGAGTTATTTTATTACTCTTAACAATAATTATATGAAAATTATGTTTTATTTAATAATTTCAATTTTTAGTACGCTCTTAAACAAAAAATTTCCAAATATTTGCTTTAATCTATGTAAAGGAACTATTTTGTTGGCCCTTTCTTTGTTTTTTTATTGACTAAGGAACCCCGCAGCCGCTGCGCACTGGATAAATCCCACCCTTATGTAATAGCCCGCAAACCACACAAAAGAGATAAACCGCACTAGGCAAGCCATGTGCGACGGGCTCAACCAAGAAGGTGTCAACAGAGAGATTGAAATTCGTGACCTTATAATTTTGAACTCACCCATCACACTAACTTGACTATCCCCAAAGGGCTCTTTCTTTAATTCTACAAGATGTGGGCTGTGGTCTCCATTCGTAGAGTTTATATTAGGAGTACAGTACATTGATAGTACAAGTTCAAATGAGACTTTTAGTACTAGATAAGTCTAAATTTATACGAGAATAGTTTTAAAATATGTTTTCATATTTTATAAAATAATAATTATAAAATAAAAAATATATTAAATTTTTTAAAAAATATTTTGAAAAACATTATAAAAAAGTGTTCAAAAAAATCAGCATATTCTCTCCCAAGTCTGTGTGCTGATGATGCCACGGTCCACAAGAGGCATGAGACTCGGAAACTTTTGTTGTGGTTTCTGGTATGGGACATGGACCATAGTTGTCAGAATCTCGATCCGATCCCATTAATTCTACGATTCTACGAACCTAATTTACTAAAACGATCCCGATTCTAATTATGATTCTACCTTATTATGTGAATAAAATATAATTAAATTTACTCAAAAAAAAACTTTATATATCTAAGTAAAATTAAGATGTATACTTATATAAACAATTTAATTGGTTTAATCATATTTTTATTAGATTTTAACAATAAATAAATAAATTAGACTTAAATACCCTTCAAGTGCGACAACTACTAAAATATTGAAAAAATCATATAAAATGTTATAAGAAATAAAAATTGAAATAAAATCATGTAATTATAAACTATATATGTATTTTTTACATATTCATTCATATATTTATTAATAATTCTTTTAAAAATAATTTATAAATTATATTTTTTTATTTTTTTGTAAAATCTTACGATTCTACGATCCGATCCCACCGATCCTATTCTGCTACCCTAAATCAATTTTGTGTAGAATCCTGATTCTATAAACTATGGCATGGACTATTACTGTCAATTTTCTGGTTTTTTTTTTAAAAAACAAAAATCAGCATATTCTCTCCCAATTCTGTGTGCTGATGATGCCACGGTCCACTGACCGACTAATAATATACATTTCCACTATAGTCCACATTCGAATTCTTCTCATCATTATCCTGTCTTGACCTCACATTAAATGCCACATAAGTACGCAACTTCACCTCCAGTGAATCGAAATGTCCCTTTGAACGTAGTCCTCATCTGGCACAAAATTGAATTTCCATACAGTGAAGTCTCAAACAGGCTTTAGAGAGAACCAAAATATCGACCCAAAGGAAAAAAGAAGGGAAAAATGGGCAGCTTAGAAGATGAGAATCTGTTTCAAATGGTACATGATTTTATTGAATCAGAATCACCATCAGAAAATCCTATTTCTTCTTTTCAAAGGCTGCCTTCTAGTGATCATTCTGCTAAACATTATATTTTGAAGGTACTTTTTCTTAAGGCTTTCCAATTTTATATTTTCTTGAGTTATTATTACATTTACTTTTTTGTATGCGTATTGTCTAAACTAAGTTTGAAGAAATTTATATGATTTAAATGCATGGTTGAAAAGGGCTCTGACAGTAAAGTCTTTTTCTTGCTTATAGGAGATTATTGAGAGCGGGACTGCAGCTGAAAATGCTGTTCTTGGTAGTGTCTTGAAAAATATGAAGAACAAAATGGCAGCACGCAAGAATTCTGGCCTAAGGAAATGGCTTGTGAGGAGACTCAGGAAAAATGGCTATCACGGTGCATCACTATGTCAAACCTCTTGGCCTACTACTTCAGGCTGCCCTGGTGGTTAGTCTTCATTTCTTATACTACCGTTTCTTCTTTTCAATGTTCCAAAGGCATAATGGTCCAGTTCCGTCCTTAAAAAGCAAGAGTATCCCATGAACGCATATTGGAATTGAAAATTTATTTCCCTTGGTTTTCATCTTTACTCAGATATTTGAATTTTCAATTATTTCGAATGCAGAATACTCGAATTGCTTGTGTTGCTGCACTTACACCCTTTGTCTAATGGATTTTTCTTTTAAAGAAAAAATGTAAAAGGAAAAAAGTTTAGCAGGGGAGGGGAAGGGAGGAGAAGGAAATAAGAAGTGGGGATTGAGTATGGAAAGAAGGTTGTAAGAGTCGAACTCTTATTCAATAACGAAGAAAGAAACCCTTAATCGCTGGCTATGTTCAATTCTCTTGTCTAATGGGCTGGTTATTCCTATTCCAAGTCATAAAAAGAAACTCGAAAGTTCATGCCTAGAGTAAAACCTGCAGTGGATTTGGCACTAAATGGTGCTTCAAAAACCAGTAAATTTTAGCTGCTCTTTGAGTGATTGCATCATATTTTTGCCATTTATTCAAATCGGAATAAATTAATGAGAAGTAAACAAGATGTTGCTAAATTTTGTCATTTGAAGGATCAGAACAGAAATATCTTCCATAATTTAATTGTTTCTATCTACTGGCAAAGACTAGTCAATATTTAATGCAAAGTCACTGAACCTTTCATCTGCTCAACAGGTGATTATGAGTTCATCGAAGTTGTGATTGAAGCTACAAATAATAGCGCATCGAGACTAATCTTAGACATTGATTTCAAGTCGCAGTTTGAATTAGCAAGGCCTACGTCATCTTACAAGGAGCTCTCAGACAAACTCCCTTCAATATTCATTGGTGATGCACAGAAAATTACTAGGATAATCTCCATAATTTGCTCAGAAGCAAAGCTCTCATTTAAAGAAAGAGGTCTTCACATCCCTCCATGGAGGACAGGCACTTACATGCAATCCAAATGGTTTGCCAACCCCAAAATAATCCCCTTGAATACAACAAAAGAAGTTGGCCTGGGGCTACACGCGAGTGCAACTTGCGAACCTTTTTCCCCCAAGTTTAACCGACCAACCGCTCTAACCACGGATTATAGAAGGCAGGGGAAAGGGATTCCGTGGGGAGATCAGCTTTGTTCAATTTGAGCACAAAATGGTGCTAATCTATAACTAGGTAGCAGAGGGTTTTCATGCTTTTGCAAAATGGAGGATAGGGATAGACCATTATCCTAGCTAGTTGTGTGTTTGTGTTTTTTATTATATATATATATATATGTAAAACCTCAAAGCTTCATGATTCTCCAAGGTTTGGGGTGAGATAAATTTCTATAGCTTTAAATTTCGTGAAAGTTTCGATAGTTGACACTGACTCAATAATAAACTTTGCTTCTATCATATGGGACTAATTAACTATCCAATTTCATTAATTTTCTTTTCTCTTCCAAAATATGTTTTGGGATTTCTGCAGTAGTAATATAAAATGTGCACATTATTACTGCTAGTGCTAATTATATTTCAGTAATTTAATAAAGAAACAGTAGAAAGTAATAAACAAAATGAGAATTGACGGCTTAGAAATTGTTAATTTTTTTGGAAATGCGAATGATGTTCACAAATTTTTTAAAACCATCATTCTTTACTGATTACACCATGTGTACCATTTAATTATGGATAATTTACCTAACGCAGGGCAGTTTCTAATGAGAATAATAATGGCAATAATAACAATGCTAGTCAATTCTTGCTCTGGCTTTATGAACTCGCATGATAGGTAGTTTATCTTAGAGATAATATCATTTACTTCTCTCGAAATTTTGTAATATAACAAATCGAATTTCGTAATTTGAAAAAAATAACAATCGGCCCTTTTGACTAACAGTCAACTTAACTAAAATTGGCAAAATGACAAAAAAGTCCTCAAAATTTTTGATATAGTTCAAATTTTTTTATTAAACTTTTAAAAAAACAAAAAAGACAAAACTTAAAGATGAAAATTTAATAAAAAATTTAAACTATATAATAAATTTTTTTAAACTATAAAGACGAAATTTTAATAAAATTTAAAGACGAAAAAGACTTCAAAAAATTTGAGTTTAAAAAACAAAATAACTATATAATAAATTTTTTTCTTTTGCATTAAAATTTTTAACAAAATTTTACTGTAAAATTTTGTTAAAAATTTTAATGCAAAAAGACAAAAAAAAATTATATAGTTATTTTGTTTTTTAAGCTCAAATTTTTTTAGATCTTTTTCACCTTTAAATTTTATTAAATTTTCATCTTTATAGTTTAAAAAATTTTATTAAATTTTTTTCTTTAAATTTCATCTTTTTTGTCTTTTTAAAAATTTAATAAAATTTTTTAAACTATATCAAATTTTCTAAAGGGTTTTTCATCTTTTTGCCAATTTCAATTAAGTTGACTATTATTTTAACAAGGGAGCCGATTGTTATTTTTTCAAGCTACAGAGTTTAATTTGTTACAAAACCTCGAAAGAGATAAATGATATTAACTCTTTATCTTATCAAAGCCAAAGAACCATCAAAAGGCCAGTTCAAGGTCAAATTTATGGGATGGGAAAAGATATGCCAGAGTGAGAAAGAGTTTTCTAGGTTTCTTCATGCTAGAGTAAGTTAATATATTTTTAATCTTTATTTGTAATGTACGTAAGAAGATTAAGGGTCACAATAATGGTACTACAAAAGCATACAAAACATACTAGAGTAAGTTAATATACTATAGTGTTTGATTTATTAATTAATATACAATAACAAATATATTACAATGAGTTTGCATAATAAATAAAACTTTATACATACATATGAACAAAGAATTTTACTTTTCATGATTCATATTTGTTTCAATATCAGCTACATAGTCTGTCAAAATCACGAGTTTTCATTCCGTCGCCAATACTTTATGTAAAGCGAAGCTCCATATTGGATTGGAAAAAAAAATGTTTAAATAGTTTTTCGACTTCTTGTTGGAACATACTATTATAATAATATTGATTGCAATCAAAACATGTACAACACTGATCCATATCCATCGAATTTGATACGACAGATGTTTTTGTATAAGTCTTAAACGTTTATAAGGGAAATAATATTGGTAATATGTTGGTCAACAAAAGATCATGATGATTGATGTGGATATATAGAAACGAAGAAACAATATATTTATACTCATTAAATTCCACCTGTGATTGTTAAGTGTACGTGGAAGTTTTTAGGTATATTTAAATGAACAGTTGGTGCGTAACTTAGTTTTATGTACTGTCATAGCATAGGCGTGTGGAATGTGGTGGCTATATATAGTCAAAATATGTGATTACGTGTTAGTTTGAAATAGTTTCTTGAATATACATAGATGAGTCATTGTGATTGTTGTTGCATTAACAATGCAACACGTGTACATGATGCAGTAGCAATATTCCATAGTTGTCTAACATAAAACTACACATGAATTAAACTACATAATAGTTATTTATACGTCAACGCATAATAAATCATTTATTACTACATGTTTTAATAGAAAATGATATAAATACTTTGGTTGTTTTAATATATTGATATATATTTTACTTATTGCTTTGTAAGTATTTTATTTTTTTATTTGTTGGTAATATTTTTCTCCTTTGAAAGATAAAAGAATGTAGGAAGAGAAATATAGAAATCGTTTCTTAAAATGAACTTATTTGGATGCATGTAAACATACACAAAATAACATACGTGACTATGCATTGATAATATTGTATAAAAACGCATGTTCCACAAAAAACGAATTTAACCTATCTATTTAGGCACATTGCATCCTTTAACTATGTTTTATCATGTACACACAAATCATTTTAGTTAAGTCTACGTATATAATACAACAAAAGCAGTTATATCCAACAGTAGTTAAGAGCACACTATGATCACAATAATTCATTCTTGTTTTACATGTTTAGAATGTTCATCAAACAAATCAACTGTTGTATCCGTGATTCTCTTACCAACTGAACTAGAATGTTCTGTAAGATTGCGTACTTTTTGTTGTGTGGTTGATGCACTTTCTTCATATTTGATGGCAGAAGCATCCAAAGTAATTTTTTTTTGAGATGTTAGAGGATGATGCTTTTGCGATATCTTGTATTCCAGCAGCTGTTTCAAACATTGCAAGACAAGCCATCACGGCGTATTGTACAACCGTTTTACCACCAATGAAAGTGTCGAATGTTTTAACATGAAACAATAATGGCACATTTTTAAATTTTTCATTCATAGCATTCGAGTCAACTCTTTCTTCCTGCTATACATAATGTATATGTATATATACACACACATATGAGTTCATTAGGTACACAGTAAAATACTAATTTGTTTCTCAAGTATGTTATAAAATACATATACCTTTAGTTCAGTTTCAATGACATTTTTTTGCAAACATTCCTAATAGGAATTTAGCTTCTCTTTATTCTACAATAGCATTTGAATGTCCGGTCCCACCAGAGAATTGCACTTCAAATTGCAATCTATAAGAATTATATTATTTTCTAAATTTAATGTAATTAAACAAAATATATACTAAATGATAATGAAAATTTTGAAAGTAAAACAAAACTTTACAATGGTTTTGGAGTTGGGAAATCGTTGCCACAATAAAAACACCTTAATTCCATTCCATAGGCTACTCCACAAACTTTCGAGCAATCAAGACAAATCAAAGAATAAAGCCATTGTTTCATGTGTGTGATTTTTACGTCAGCTTTTATCCAGAATGACTTGATCTAGGTATAATATCAAATATTATTATATGATTTTACTTTACATGAATTGCAATATAGGTCTAAAAATTAATTAAAAGATAGTACTACCATTTGAGTCAAATTTGTCACTTGGCTAATTTTTCGAATTTAGGAAGCTACAACTGATTTGCAATCTAATTTTATTTTCTACAAGGTTTTTGAGTAATCAGACTTTTCACATATTCCTTATTTCCTTTTAACCTATATATATTGTAAAATAGCTACTTATTTTCATATAAGATAACAATAAATAGTTTTATATGTAAAAATATGCACATAATTATAGGATAGAATAAAATTTACTTACCATAGTTGTAGTAGTTTAGTTTGTGGTATGGGAGGGTTGAACACCATTTGGTGTTGTTCTAGCAGACATTCCTAAGGCAACATAGAATAAGTAGTCATTTTAACCAAAAAGGTATTTAATTATTAATAATATTTACACGCTAAGCATTTTTGTGATCATAAATAAAAAATGATATGTTTATACCATGGAATGATTTGACTAACAAGAGCATTCCTAATATCACCGGCATGTTATGAACATTATTAGCCAAATAATGTGCTTCAGACTATAAAAAAATCTTCTCATAAAATCAGAACTATGGGTCTGTACCTGTAAATGTACAGAACAAAAATTAAAATTGTATTTATGGAAATTCATAATAATTTATTTCATTGTATTTAAAGATTTCATTTTATATATAAAGTTGAATAATGTAACATTGAATATAATTGGTAATGAATAATCAATATATATATATATTTACTTAAGTATGGTTTTATATTAACAAGCATTGGTAAAGATTAATTTACTAATATTTAATTGAAACAAAGAGAGATATGTATAGTTAACAAGAATATTTTAATTTCTATATAGAAATGGTTACATTAATAACATAAGATGAAAGGTGATCTTTCGCACTAGGATAAATTACATTCAACTACCCTTGTGGTTTGTAGAAACTACCAATTAAACCCTGAGATTTGAAAAAATTACCAATACCCCCTTAAATTTGATAAATTCATAACATTTAATCCATTACCGTTAGTTGACTAACGTTGACCACTGACATTTGACCAAGTCAATGGTGAATTTGTTTGAAATTTCTAAACTACCCTTCAAACTATAATATCTGAATTACATGTAACCCCTTGAGGTTTGTTTTAATTACAAAAAGAACCTTGAGGTTTAACAAAATAGGTCAATTGCTACTTTTTTCTTATTTAATTAGTGTTACGAAAAGGTTAATAACAACTACTGATAAATAAAATTTGGATACAATTTAGACAATTTTCTACAAAATTTAATAATATAACATCTTACCAAAATAGATATAAGGTTAAAATGTTGCAATGTTTTATTATGCTTATTTTTTCATTTCCATTCAAATAATTTAAGTTTAATCTAATAAATATAATTATTAGTTTTACGACTATTATATCAAATCATAGTAACCAAATAATTCTTTATTTTATGACTATTACATCAAATTCTAATAACTGAAAAAATTACAAGAGATTTAAATAAATAATTATTTCTGAAAAAGTTTATAGAGATACACAAATAATAAAAATAATCATTTAATCATTTAAAGGGACAATAATGATAGATTAATATTGAAGGTATAATAAGAAATTTAGAAAATAAGTTTTTCAAATTTGAAGGTGATGAAATAGTAATATGGTAAAAAAATATTAATTTTATTGTTTCGTTTTCAAAAATTCTAAAGGTACATATTGATATTATATTCTTAATGCTTTTTCAATTTATTGATTTATGATATAAAATAAGATTATAAAATTATTCTTCATGAAAAAAAAAAGAAAAAGAAAATAATAATATAAAATAAAGAAATAGAAGTTATTAAATTTTATTTAATAAAGATTTAAAACTTTTAAGGTCATTTTGTAATTAGAACAAACCTCAAGGGGTAAATGTTATTTTTTTAGACTGATTTTTTAGTCTTTTTACTTATTTCGTTAGTTGACTTTAATGATCGTTAGGTCAAAGGGGTTATTGGTAGTTTATCCAAATTTTGAAGTTCGATTGGTATTTTCTACAGACTACATGAATAATAGATGTAATTTACCCTTCGAACTATATAAGCAAATAAGATATAATATCATATGTAATAATTGCACAATATTAACAACAATATAAATAAGATATATTATTATAGATGCTGAATTCAATATATGAATGATAGTATAATAGTTGAAATGATAATATTACTTTTTAAATTAGAAACATAAATGTTCAAAGAAAGTTTATGTAGTATCAAACAAATGCTACCACATTTAATAATCAATATAATGATGTAGCTGCCATTAGAATGATACAATGAACAACAGATATTTATAAATTGATGGCTTGAATACATAATACATATGTATTCATCAATTATACAAGTCAAGTAATTACTAATATATTCAAGTGAATTAAAAACAACTAGACACAGCATTTAGTTATATTTCTACTAATAAGGACTACATATTATTATAGAAAACTTACTCTTCATTTACAATTATAAATTCCTACATATGCCTTATTGTCTTTGTTGTGCTTGATAGGAAAACATGCACCACACCACACAAACAAGTCTAAAAACCACTTAGATATTCATAAGTATAGAATTATTCATAAAGACAAGTTGCAATTGAGGGTGAAAGCAATAATTACTTAACTTATTTGATTATTAGTATCATTTATGAATTTAAAACACTTTTTGAATGCGGGTGAGATGATAGACATCTTCCAAAAGCAACTACTTTTTTTCATCTACGGTTCTAATATAAGTGCTCTTATTTAGTATTATTTAATATTTTGAATTTGTCGACATGGGTAGATTTTTATTGACATCTATAAGCTTTTCATTTCCAATATAATAAGTACGATATTGCTTCACTATTTTATCCAATTGCTGCATGTCATCATGATAGATGATACATGGCATTGTTGTATGTTGTTAATAAATACAAAATTTGTGGTAAATGGTAAATTGTAAGCGAGGTAAAATTAGTCATTGATATTTTATCATAGAATTCTTATACATCTTTATCATAAAAAACGAATCGTTGCTATGTTGTTCTCCATTTCATCACAATCGAATGGGATTTTTTTTTTGCCACCAATACTTTGATGAACCAACTTTTAGTAGCTGGTGTTAGATTTTTTAATGTTGTGCATTGATCTTCCGTGGACCTTTAAGGTAAAATTATGAATCAATATACCATTTTATGTACTATAAATATTTATAGCTACTTAAATTCATTATGACTATAGTAAATTAAATACCGTAGATAGTATCAATAGTTAATTTGTTGTGTCACAAAGTGTACCATTGTTTGGTTGATTGTAATATAGCATGTTAATTTTATTGTATTAAACCAATCACAAAAAGTAGGTATAAAAAATGATTTATTATATTAAGCCATTGGTATCTAATTTTTTTCCGTAGTTATATTTTAATTAAGAATAAAAAGTGTGTGTATATATATATATATATATATATATATATATGTGTGTGTGTGTGTGTGTGTGTGTGTGTGTGTGTGTGTGTGTGTGTTATATGAAATGATATTGTAAGCACATGTCACAACCAACGAAATAGTAATTCTTAAAAACAACTAATCTATATCAATACATATAGCAAAATTTGAAGTTATTAGAGACGAACAAGAGGCACTATTAATTGATTATAATACATGGAGTACCATATAGTGGACAAGTATAAAAGGAAATCATCACATACATAGTATCTATCTTTGTTGATTTAAAAATATTAACAGTAAACATTGTTAATTGTTTAAGCAAGATATATCTGAAATTCTAGTGTCTTATCATTCTAGTTTGTAGATAATATTGAAATATAACAAAATTATGTAACAAAGATATTAATATTAAAATGAAATGGTGTATCTAAATAATTTGTTATAAAGGGAAACAAAATAAAAAATGGTTAAGTTTACAAAGTATACCTATTTTATTATCACATGAACTAATAATAATATTTATATATAATCTACAATTGTTAAAACTTCATGATATACAACATTTCTAGTCAGATTAGTATCTTTCACCAATGGATTCGATGGTCTAATGATGAATTTTAATTTATTCATGGTTTGTGCTCTTGATAATGAAATATAAAGTTGACCGTGTGAGAATACTAATTCTTTTAAATAAGTACCAACAAAGTCTAAAGTTTGACTCTGTGCCTTATTAATTGTCATAGCAAAACATAAACATATTAGAAATTGTTTTCTCTTAAATGGAAAGGAAGAAAGGCTGTTTTGTGGAGTTTCTAATGTAATACGAGAAATAAATATAGATTTTCCTGCATATGTACTAACTGAAATTTTAGCATGTATGAACATTTTTACAAAGTAAACGTGTGACATTCCATAAAACTTCACTGGGATTAATATTTCTAAGTAATATTATAGGTATATTTTTTTTGAGAATTAATCTATGAGGAGGAAGTCCTTGATGGATTAAAAAATGGAATAATACTTGTTGGTCTGGTAAAGAAGAAGCATTAATATGTTCATCACAACTTAAATACATAACTTCATCATCTAGAAACCTGTTAAAATATCATTGATCTCATTAATAAATTCATTTCTTGTAGTAAGTATAACTCTCTTTATATAAAAAAGATGTGTGAAAATTACACTCAGTAATATTTTTGAAATACCATGTCAATTAATGCATGTAATGACATTACATCATTGATAAATTTTATATTCGCTTTTAATGGAAACTTAATTTCATTTTTTTCATTTGACTGTTGGATTCCATCACCTATTCTTAATAGGTATCTTGAAAAGTTGGAACCAGTTAATGCTCGTATATTTTGTTGTAACTTTAATTTTTCAAATTGATTACATAAAGGTGATGTAATAATTGATGCATTTATGATATCATCTTTCATTCCTTTAATCATAATAGGTAATGTTTGACAAAAATCATCACCAAATACTACAACTTTACCCAAAAAAATTATATTACAGTTTGTTATATCTTTTAGCATCTTGTCAAACTTTTCAATAATGCTACGTTTAGCCATTGTAGTTTCAACCCAAATAATTAATTTTTTTATCCATAATAAATAAGCTAATGTACTTTATTTGGTCACATTTCAAGAATTATATTCATTTTTATGTAGAGGAATTTTAAATTGTGAATGTGATGTACGTCCTCTTGGGAGTAAAGAAACAACTACTCTTGAAGTGACTATTGCAAGTACAATGTGACCAATAGATCTTATCTTAGCAAGTAAGTATTTATATAAAAGTGTTTTTCCACTACCTCCAAGTCCATTTATAAAAATGCCTTTGGTAAATTATTATTGATACGATATAAAATCCTAGCATAAGCAAACTTTTGTGCCTTATTTAATTGTTGAACAGCTAAAAGGTCTTCTTCAAATACACATATTTCATGTTCAATTCGTAACTCTCATGTTAAACTATCCTGAAAATCAATCTGTATATCATTATCCATTGGGAAGAAGTCTTAGAGTTTTTTCCTCAATGAATGCAAGTGATACGTAATGATATCCAACAGTTTATGTTAGATAACATTTATATTAAGAGATTTATCATATTTAAAATCTTCTAAAAGGAAATCTTCAAATTTTAATAATAATTTTATTTTTATTTTTTCAAATTGCAGTAGGCTAATATAGTAGCAAATAGTTGTCGTAATGCTATAAGCATTAGAGAAGCAGAAGCTTTTTGAAAACACATCTCTCTAGCATCATCTTATTACATTAATCCTAAATACTTGTATGTCCTCTCGATATGTACTATAAATTTTTCCATTAACTGGTCTTAAATTTATAAAAAGAAGTTAGTTTCTTACATGCATTAATAGCAAGTTTAAGTAAGACTTTTCACCTTAAGATGGGTAACAACGAAATAACATAGCCAACTACTTCTTGTTGTTTATGTGGTTTCCATTCTTTTGAATCACTTTTCCATGTAAAAATATTTAGGGAATTCAACATGTAAGTAATTTAGATTCTTAGCATTATCATCATGTGTATTCATTAAAAAAAAATCATTTAACATAGTTTTTGTAACTCTAGGGTTGCTAAAAATATTATCTAATGATTGATAGGTTGGGAAAGTAATAGGTTGTTCATTTTTAAAATGAATCGATAAAGAGATCATAGATAGATGTATATGATTAAAATCAAATTCAAAGATTCGCCAAATAGCTTCCGGGGGTGAAATCCATCTTGCACATTGGAAGTTTTTAATTTCAACAACTATGGGATCCATTTCATTTGCAATCAATGTATATAAGATTGTTCATGTCTTATATATATATGTGTGTGTGTGTGTGTAAATGTATTGTATAGCTTAAATAGTCGAACATATTTATTCGTTAATATGGCCATCTAATTTGGCTAAAAGATATGGATTATATGATACTATCCCATGATTATTAAGTTTTGAACTTCCTATCACAACAAATCGATTATTATCTCTACGTCAATATATTGGATATGAATCAATTTCGTATTTTGTAGTTTCTGAAAATTCTTTGCTTATGATTTGGCCTTTGTTGTAATTGCTGTTTGTGTGGAACATGGGTTTTTGATTCTATATTGAAAAGTTCTGACTTTATGTTTGGATATGTGCACTTGAAAACTTCAAGTGGTGTGATTACTTTACTTCCATTTGAGTATGATATTTGAGTTCTATTTTTTTATTTATTTTTTAACAATTCTTAAATGCTCTTCTAACCCTACATACTCGTATTGATTTGACTACTGTTTGCTACTTTACAATGGTAGGTTGTTGAATTCTTTAAATATTCCCTTGTCAATGGAAACTATTTGTGTGTTTGTGGCCCCCATATTCTCAACTTTTGCTTCTGGACAACTTTCCTTTTGACAAAGGTGGGATAATTCTTGTTATATTATTTCTTTACAAAAAAAAAAAAAAACCTTCCATTTACCTTATGCCAGTGTGGCCATGATAGTCACACTCTTTGCTTTAATTTTTAGTTAAAATTTCTTTTGTTGCCTGTAAGAAGTTAAAGGTGCTGGTGCTGGATTGACTGCTACAGCTCTCTTAGCAATGGTAATTTAATTACAGTTACCTGTATGCTTGAGGCAATATAAATTTAGTGGCACTTTGGTTTATACTTGATCAACTCATTTGTTCCCTACATAAAACTATTAAAATGGATGTGGTGTTCCTAAATGCAAATTTTCCTGCTTGGTTTTCTACAGCTTTTTATTATTATCGATGTTGTAGCTCTTGTTTATTACATTAAAGGGATTCTTTCACCAAAAATGTTCATAGTGGCTATTAAACTTGTGGTCTTAGTTGGCCTATAAATACCTTAAAAATCTGTTTCTATGTTGGTTAGTTATCTTGAAAGGGATTTTTTTATCCAACTTAATCAAATGGCATAGGGGAGCAAAAAAATATTGAACCTAATTTTGTCAGGTAGTCAAAATTTTTTTATCCAAATTAATCAGATGGCATAGGGGAGCAAAAAATAATCTATTTGATTTTGAATTGTGCGAACATTATGACAGAATGACTTTTGCATGTGTCAAATTCTCTTTTTAAGTCATTATTTCTAATTTGAAATTTAGGGTAGTTTGTTGTGCAGTTGTTGCTGTTTTTATAGCATTAGTAGTTTCTTGCCCATCAAAGGTATGGAGTGGACGTAGTCTAAGTCTACTTGACCCGTGATTTTCTTTACATGTTTCTATGGATTATAATTTTTAATGGATTTTATATGGAATTGTTTCTTGTCACTGAGGCAAATAAGTTGGCCAAACTTGAGTGTTGATGCATGAATCAAATGAAATTGGACAATATATCCAAGCTGGCTGTAAGGGAGTCTATTAATTTCTTTAGATCAAAGGTTCTATGTAGCAAAGTGAAAGTTTTCCAATTTCCACGCTCTAGAGATTTTGTCATTAAAGAAAGTTAGGGACTTAGTTGAATGATTGAAGAAAAACTTTTAGGTAGTGCTCCATTGGTAGAGGTGAATCATCATAAGATTACTTCAGTAATGCATCTATAATTGATGTGTAGAAGCACTAGAGAAGAATCTATATACTCTTGGTGCCCAAATAGCCCTCTTGCCCCAGTGATTGTCTGTCTCAATAAAAATTTGTAATGATGTTTTTAAGCTTCCACTCATGGCCTTTTACACCTTTTTTGAATGAGTTTACCTGATCTGCTGCTTTAACAAAGTAGAAGTTCCTTACATCTATGTTTGTTGTTCTTTGTTTCTTTCCTTTTTGTATTAGGACATTAGTATGCTTCTATTTTGAAGATGAATGTGTAATTAATAGTCCTTGTCTGCTTCAGAACAATAGGCCAAATGCTAGCAGAATTTCTAGGCTCCAGCTTCATTGATGTTGATGATTATCATCCACAAACTAACAAATGTAACATGTAGTGTTGTGAACTAGCCTATTGTCTTCGTCCTTGTTGACTAGTAAGTGGTGCATTGTTTGCTATTGTTTCGTATTAACTAGTTAATTTTGTGTTTCAAATAAAAAAGATGAAAGTTGGGATTCTTCTATCAAATAAAGACCATATTCCATGGCTTGAAACACTAAGAGATGCCCTAAGAAGAAGCATAGCAAATGAAGAAGCTGTGATGCTGGGTTGCTCAAGTCTAAGATAGCATTACAAGGAAATTCTTAGATTTGTAGACCAAAATTATAAACTAGTTTCCTACATTTGTGCAATCAAATTTGTGTTGTAGGATGCTCCGCCGATGTAAACAAAATGGTTAAAGGTTGTTTAAATTTGTGCTTTTAAAACTTGTGCTGGCAAGTTTATATATGTGGTTAATTTAGTGCGAGGGTCATTAATGGTTGAAGTGCTAGCAACTTCCATCCATGTTGAAAACTTGTTCAACTTGCGAAAGGATATAAAATGTTTCATTTGTGAAGTTTTGAAGAACTAGGTCATTAGGTCATTTTAATAATAATGTTCATTAATAGTTGATGTGCTGAGCAACCAAAATAGTGTTAGTAAATCATGTATGCCATAAACAATTTATAGGCAGCGGAATTAAAACATAATTTTCACCTAGATCAATTCAATATACGTATAAACAAAAAACCTGTTTTGATAATTGAAGATTGTGTTGATGAAAAAAGTTCTGTCAACTACAACCGCACAGACGTCCGGCCTCTAAAGTATCCACACGAACTAGTTTTTAGGATCCTCCTGGGATTAATTGACACCAAGCCAGTATACAAGTTCCTTCAATGAGCGTACAACCCTACAAAATTTAGAGTTCAAAAGAACTCTAACAAAACAAAAGAAGAACTTTTTCTCTCGTCTTGCAGTAAACTTTGGTACGTCAAAATTCTGTACGTACGCTCATTATCGAACTTGGCGTATGTCTCTTATTTTTATAAGTTCTTTACTGTCTGTTAGACAGTCTAACAGACTTATCAGATATTCTATCGTGATAGAGTATCTGATTAAATTAAAACTAATTTTAATTTTATTAAGATAAAAGAATTTTTATCTTATCAAAACTTATCTTATAGGAGATCTTTTAGGTTAATTATTTTACAAATTAATCCCAATAATTATCATATAATTATTTAATCATTTTAACCTAAGAACAAATTCTTTTTGTGTGTGACCCTTTAGGTTCTTAATCACTTGGCAATAAACATAATTATAATCTTAGAATTAATTAGCTTTAGTACAAACCAACAAACTCCCACTTGGACTAAAGGCAATTTAGTTAAAAGTATTCTAAGATCATATAAATTAAACAACTTTAGTTTATCATTAATTCAATAATTTATGAGCTTATATTTATGGATCAAGATTGGCCTCTAACCAAGCATCATGACCATCCAAGAGTTAAGAAAAGTCAAGTGGTTGACTTCACCTTTCCATGAACCAGAATCCATGTAATTAATATTCTTTCACCATACTATATCTCTAATTAGTACAAGAGTAAGGTATAAGTGCCAACTCTTAATATACTAATTATTATAATTTCTTATTCCCGAAATTCAACTCCTTTAAAATAAATTTAGAACTCTTCCAAATTTATTTACTCGTTTACAAACATTTTGAGTTGATATTTCAACAAGTGGCCATTTGTGGTGAAGTGGTGAATCCTTTATTGGAAGTGGTGAATCCTTTACTATTAGAAGTGGTGAATCCTTTATTGATCGTAAATCATATATCAATGTTTCATGTTATACCCAACTTCTATGGCACACACAACTAGTTACAGTTATGGATTCATAGGGTTAAAGTATAACAATTCACACTATAGATACTCTTATGATCTCAAGTCTGAGGATCACTTACACTACTGTCACGTAGAGATTATACCATTGGCACTCAAATAGTTAACCTCATGGAATCTCTATGCGGATCAATCCAATGAATTATTTTCCAACAATTCAATCATATATCAACATATATGCTAATCTATCCGTATTAGTAACGTCCTTAATTTTGTTAATACTATGATTGGGGATATTTAAGAATAATAAAGTATTATTTTAAGGACTTTATCATCAATATATAAATATATATAATCCAAGATGATAAAATGCCATATGTATTTATTGCATAAAATGTCAAAATACAACCAAATATGATGGTTTTAAATTACATAACATATCTCTTACTAAAACGAATCATTCATTTACTTTAAACCGAATGAAGACACATGACAATCATGTTTCTTTTGAGATAAAGGTTTAGTCAATGGATCTGTTATGTTTTCCTCTGTAGGAATCTTTTCTATCTTTACTTCATTTCTGCCAATGATTTCTCTAATCAAATGATAGCGCCTAAGTACATGTTTGGATCGTTAATGAGACCCAAGTTTCTTGGCTTGAGCAATAACATCACAATACAAAGGTATTGGGTCGACTATTGAAGGAACCACTTCAAGTTCAGAAATGAACTTTTTGATCCAAACAACCTATTTAGTAGCTTCTGAAGTAGTAATATATTCAGCTTCTGTCGCAGAATCTGCAGTCATTTCTTGTTTAGAACTTTTCCAACTTACAGCACCACCATTGAGGGTAAAAATGTACTCAGACTGAGACTTGCTATCATCTTTATCAAATTGAAAACTAGTATCAATGAACCCACGTACTTTAAGCTCTGCCCCTCCATATATCAAGAATAAATCCCTAGTTCTTCTTAAGTACTTAAGGATATTTTTGACAGCTTTCCAGTGACCATCACGGGAATTAGCTTGATATCTGCTCGTAACACTTAGAACATGAGAGACATCTGGTCTTGTACATAACATAACATACATAATTGATCCTACAGCAGAAGCATAAGGAACATTTTGCATACTATGTTTTTCAACATCAGTTTTTAGACACATATCTTTAGAAAGGTAAATCTCATGAGACATAGGAACATAACCTCTCTTAAATTGATCCATGCTAAACTTTTTTAGCATTTTATCTATGTATGTTGATTGTAAAAGACCAAGCAACTTATTGGATCTATCACGATAGATCTTTATTCTCAAAATATAAGTTGTTTTACCCAAATTTTTCATTGAGAAGTTTTTTGACAACCATACCTTAACTGACTGTAGAGAAGGTATGTCATTTCCCACCAATAATATGTCATCCATATATAATATCAAGAAAATTACAGCACTCCTACTAATCCTTTTGAATACACAAGGTTAATCTTCGTTTTTGATAAAACCAAACGTTTTGATTGTATCATCAAAATGAATATTTCTACTCTTTGAAGCATGCTTAAGTCTACAAATAGACTTTTGTAGTTTACATACTTTATTAGGGTCTTTCGATACAAAGCCCTCAGGTTATATCATATACACCTCTTCTTGCAAATGACCGTTAAAAAAAGCCGTCTTAACATCCATTTGCCAGATTTCATAATCATAGTATGCAGTTATAGCAAGTAAAATTCTAATGGATTTCAGCATAGCAACTGGTGAAAAGGTTTCATCATAGTTAATACCATGTTTTTGTGTGTAACCTTTTGCAGCCAGTCGAACTTTATAAGTAGTCACATTACCATCCATGTCGGTTTTCATTTTGAAAACCCACTTGCACCATATGAGTTTTATCCCTTCAGGTGGATCGACTAAGGTCCATACTTTATTGTCATACATGGAATCCATTTCAGATTTCATGGCTTGAAGCCACTTCTCAAA
The DNA here is from genome assembly GCA_020080225.1 of Gynochthodes officinalis. Taxonomy (NCBI): domain Eukaryota; kingdom Viridiplantae; phylum Streptophyta; class Magnoliopsida; order Gentianales; family Rubiaceae; genus Gynochthodes; species Gynochthodes officinalis. Next base: position 14,842,721 of record CM034621.1, on the reverse strand, counting down.
GTCCTTGTCAGATAAGGCTTCCTTGTAAGTAGTAGGTTTATCATTATCAATGATAAATACATCATCATACCTACTGGGTGCATGACGTGTCCTAATTGACTTACGTAAAGCTTGTGTATCTTGAGTTTCGATTTCTACCACATCATTATGAGGTTCAAGCTCTTGTTCCATGTTCCTATCTTTGCTAATTTGTGGTTCTAGAACTTCTTCAAGTTTTATATTGCTCCCTCTTGCCTTTTCTAGAATAAACTCTTTTTCTAGAAATATGGTATGTTTTGAAACAAACACCTTTTGTTCAAGGGAATTATAAAATTGATACCCAAAAGTTTCTTTTGAATATACCACAAAATAGCATTTTTCAGATTTTGGATTGAGCTTGTCTGATTCTACCTTTTTAACAAATGCAGGACTTTCCCAAATTCTTAAATGTTTAAAATTTGGCTTTTTCCCATACCATATCTCATATGGGGTAGTATCAACAGCTTTAGATGGAACATGATTTAATAGGTAGGCGGCAGTATTTAGGGCATATCTCCAAAACGATTTAGGGAGAGTTGCATGACTCATCATGGATCGAATCATATCTAATAATGTTCGATTTCTCCGTTCAGATACACCATTCAGTTGCGGTGTATGGAGGAGTCCACTGTGAAAGAATCCCATTCTCTTTTAAATAATTCTGAAATTCTTGATTTAGGTATTCTCCACCTCAATCTGATCGAAGTATTTTAATACTCTTCCTAAGTTGTTTTTCTACTTCACATTTATATTCTTTGAACTTTTCAAAAACTTCAAATTTATAATAAGTATACATGACCATATCTAGAATGATCATCAGTAAATGTTAGAAAGTATTAAAAACCTCCTCTAGCTTGGATTGACATAGGTCCACATACATCGGTATGTATGAAACCTAACAATTCAGTAGATTTTTCACATTTTCCAGTTAAAGGTGTTTTAGTCATTTTTCCTAGTAAACAAGATACGCATGTTTCATATGATTCATAATCAAATGAGCCCAAATAACCATCATTATGCAAATTGGTTATGCGTTTTTCATTTATGTGACCTAGTCTACAATGCCAGAGATAAGAATTTCTAAAATTGTCAAATTTGGGTTTTTTTGTATTTATGTTGAAAATTGGGTTTTCAAGATCTAATATATAAAGACCATGATTTTGATAACTAGCACCATAAAAAATACCTTCACGAAAAATAAAACAACACTTATTCTTTTGATTTATTTCAAAACCATCATTATCTAAATAGGAAATTGAAATAATATTCTTCGTGAGCATTGGTACAAAATAACAATCTTTCAAATCAAGAATCAATCCACTAGACAGAGAGAGACTATATGTTCCTACGGCTAAAGTAACAACTTTTGCTCCATTGCCCACACGTAGGTTTACCTCTCCCTTTGCCAGTCTTCTACTTATCTTTAGACCCTGCATATTATTACAAATATGAGAGTCAGATCCAGCATCTAATACCCAAGAATTTGATTTTGAAGTAGAAAGGTTTATTTCAATCATAAACAAACCTGAAGTAGAAGTTTCAGTAAGCTTCTTCTGTTTCATTGTTTTGAGATAAACCTTGCAATTTCTCTTCCAATGTCCATCTTGTCCACAGTAGAAGCAAGTACCCTTTTCTTTCTTATCCCTTTTGGCTTTTTGTGTTGCCTTGAGTCCAGCTTTCCTCTTGGTCTTCTTAAGACCAGCTTTACGCTTTCTTTTATTGGACCCCTCAACTAGCAACACAGTAGCCTTCTCTTTCTTCATGGTATCCTCAGTTTCTTTAAGCAAGTTCAATAACTCAGGCAAAGTAGAGGTCTCAACTTTGTTCATGTTAAAGTTCATCACAAATTGAGAAAAGCTGGGAGAAAGGATTTTAGTATCAAGTCAACACTTAACTCATGATACATTACAAATCCTAGTTTCTCGATTTTCTGAATGAGACCAATCATCTTCAGTACATGAGTTGAAACTGAAGATCCTTCTGGCAACCTGCTTTGGAAGAGTTCCTTCGAGGTATCATATTACTCACTTCTAACCCTTTTATCATACAATGCTTTCAAGTGTTGAAGCATTGCAAAGGCACTCATATCCTCATGCTGTTTTTGCAGCTTGGGACTCATTGAAGCGAGCATGATACAACATGCACTTTCAGAATCATCTAAATGCTTCATATATGCATTTCTTACTGCTTGAGCAACATCAGCAACAGGCTCATCAGGAACAGGACCATCAAGGACATAGAACAACTTCTCATTCCTAAGAACAATTCTTAGGTTTTGAACCCAATCTAAATAGTTTGGACTAGTAAGTTTATTGTCAAACAAAATAGTACGTAAGTTCATGTTGTTTTTCATTTTTCTACAAGAAGAAAATAAATATAGAATAAGAATTTAAATTTTTGCAATTTACAAAACCAAAATACACAAATATATGAACTTAATAAAATCTTGGTTTTGCTCCCACTATTTTATCCAAATTAATATCCCTCAAATTGATTCGAGAATTTTCTCAAAATTCTTAGCAGGCTAAAATCCCATTTCAATTATTTTTAATCTTGAGTTAACTCAACAAATCAAAAATAATTTTAATGAGTCGGTATTAATTATCAATTGCAACTTATTTGCAACTCCTAGATAGTTAGGTTATCAACTTTTGATACACATATCACATATGTCTCCTAACCCTTGCCTCAAAGACTTTTGACTTTGAATTAGCTTAACAACTCAAAATCTTTATTAAATCATACCCATTATTCAAATATCTTATCTCATAGTTTGAAACACATTTTTGGTAAGACAACCTTGAGTTAGCTCAACAAGTTACTCTAACAAAAACTGTTTTAAACTATAATAATAGAAGGCATTTAAATTGATTTAATATTTAATTGAGGGATTAAATTATGGTCTCATCATTTACATATATCATATGTAATAAATATTTGATTATACTAAACATACAATATGCAATTAAATAATCTAATCATTTAATCAAATATTAAATCACATATGACATAACAATTGAATAATCACATTAAACAATTATAAACAAATTTCAGTCATAAATCTTGTATGCATTACATTTCTAATCATATTAGAAATATTATTAAATTAATTGAGAAGTTTTATGGGTTAACATAAAAAAGTTTCAAATTTTTGGGCCATAATAAATAAATAACAGAAATTAAAAGGGAATTAACATAAATAAACTCTTTATAATGAAAAATACCCCAAATTTATTTATTTATTTATTTAGTGATGGTCTAATTGGGTTTGATCCATTTGGTAGTAATGGACTCAAAGTCCACTCTACAGGCCAGAAAGCTTAAACCTTAGCCCAAACCATTTGGCCCAACTCCCAACTTGGACCCCGCCAAACCATCTGGCCCAACTTGGGTTACAAGCCCACATTAAATAAAAAGAAACTAATTCTTAAATGTGGACATGATCCAATCCCCAATAGCCCAATACACACTAAATCAAAAGCAACTAAAGGAGTCCAACGAGCCCAGTATCCCACTTGGGTAAAAGTAGCCCACATGTCACTCTTGCCCTACAATGACGTCATTGGCGCACAGTACGACTGACTTGACAATGACGTCATCGTCATTTTCAGAACATTGCCGTCACTAAAAAAAAATCCTTTTTTTTTCTTTACTGACGCCGATGTTTCCATAAAAAAATAATTTTTTTTTCCTTTTCAGCCTTTTGCCATGTTTCAAAAAATATATATATTAAAAAAACTTTTTTTAATTTATTTTTTTAGAACATGAATCATAAGCAGTGGCCAAGAATTCGACAAACAACTTTGACAAGCGGCAAAAAATCAAAAAACTTTCAAGCAAAATTTTCAACTTGTTTCGGACATGAAAAATAATTTTTCACTGAACAGAATAATTTTTCTCAATCATTCAACATAACACATACATATATGTAAACATAAACAATTTATATTCACATAGATTTATATTTATACTCAAATTAGATTCTCATGCTCTGATGCCACTATTAGTAAATCATGTATGCCATAAAACAATTTATAGGCAACGGAATTAAAACATGATTTTCACCAGGATCGATTTCAATATACGTATAAAACAAAAAACCTGTTTTGATGACTGAAGATTGTGTTGATGAAAAAAGTTCTGTCAACTACAGCCGCACAGACGTCCGGCCTCTAAGGTATCCACACGAACTAGTTCTTAGGATCCTTCTGGGATTGATTGACACCAAACCAATATGCTAGTTTCTTTAATGAGCGTACAACCTTACAAAATTTAGAGTTCAAGAGAAACTCTAACAAAACAAAAGAAAAACTTTTTCTCTCATCTTGCAGTAAACTTTGTTACGTCAAAATTCTGTACGTATGCTCGTTATCGAACTTGGCGTCTGTCTCCTATTTTTATAAGTTCTTTAATGTTTGTTAGACAGTCTAACAGACTTATCAGATATTCTATCGTGATAGAGTATCTGATTAAATTAAAACTAATTTTAATTTTATTAAGATAAAATAATTTTTGTCTTATCAAAACTTATCTTATAGGAGATCTTTTAGGTTAATTAGTTTACAAATTAACCCCAATAATTATCATATAATTATTTAATCATTTTAACCTAAGAACAAATTCTTTATGTGTGTGACCCTTTAGGTTCTTAATCACTTGGCAATAAACATAATTATAATCTTAGAATTAATTGGCTTTAATACAAAACCAACATGTAGAGTATTGGATAACATAGTTTGCAAACTCATTGTCTAGTTGCTATAGTTTGTTTTTGTGACATTACTTATTTCGTACAAGGATATTTTTGAATTGTAATAGTCTATATAGTGCGAGTTTTAATGTTAACAATTTTAATATAAATCTTTCATTTTTAAAGAGAAATGCAAACATTTAAAAAATATTGAATCGTATGTAATGTTACTTGATCATTAGATATTGAAATTGTTTGTTTACATAGAAATATTTGATCAAAATTATTTTTACATATGCATCGATATCAGCAACTAATCCTTTTAATGTAGCAACCTTTATCTTATTATTTATTATATATGCATAATTAGTAAATTTTAATTGTATTTGAAATTTCAATTTACATATAATTTTTCAATATCCAAACAAAGAATTTGAAATTATAAATGAATTTTATTTTGATTCAAGTGATTTGCCAAACAAAAGAATTCAAATATTTGGAATTCTAATGTAATAAATTCAATTCTAAATAATTCTAATTCCAATTCAATTCTAATTCCAAAACACCAAACAGAGCCTTTGTGTTAATTAAAATGCGTAAGTTGAATTCTCTTTATGACTTGTAGGTCTTATTTATTAATAATTTAAGGAGTAAAGGATTTTTTTTTATAACAACATGGTTTTGACTTACGTTTGTTTATCATATGTTAATGGGGATGTGAATGATTTGTATTCTTTAATGGAAAAAAAAAGAAAAAAGAAAAGCTTGTGTAAAGTGTTAATATGTAAAGGTAAACCTATGTAATACTATGATTATTGGTATTGAATTGAGTATTATTTCTAATGTATACTTTGTGCCTTAATAGTCGCTTGAACTATAATTCTGTGAGTTTGGGCATTCCACAACACTAAATCTATGAAAATATGCTTTAAAGATTTTACCATCCAAATCTAAGGTTTTTGGGGATATCAAAACATATCTTAACATGGTGGGAGAGCAATGCGCTACCTAAATGCTTTCCTATTGTCACCTACTTGTAAATCTATAGTTGCATTGGCACCATAAAAAATATCTAATGGACCTTATGAATTGCATTAGTATTTGCATCATTTCACAAAGATCATGGGGAATAATAGGATTGAAATTGAGTAAAACCAAGGCATCATAATGTTATATTAGACTTTACTTGATATTAGGTATAGATAAATACAATCCACAGCAAAAATCAACATATCATGAAAAAATGCAACTTGGAAATAGTCAAAATAACGGTACATTTGACTTCGCTATTATAATGTGTTCATAATTTAAAGTATGATGAACTTGATGTAGGTCTTTCTATTTTGTAATAGACATGTATGTTACCTTATGATTAGTTAAGGTGATATTGCATAAATTTGTTATTCTACGAAAAATGATAGCAAATTTCCTTCCTCTAGTTTCAATACTGTTGTAGGGTTGGATAAAATTACCATTTAGCTTGATAGTATGAATGGTCATTATATTGAAATAAGAAGTTAGCTTTGTGCAAGCCTTTGATGGCAATTACAGACTTGCGACTATGGTAATGCTTATTATTTTAGGAATTGCTACACTAGCTTAGTTATGGTTGTATACAAATGTCATTTGATGATTCAGGTGATAACCTTATAACCTACTTTATTTGATCATATGTTATCTTGGTTGCTACATATATCTGATTAATTAATTAAGAATGAATAATATATGATTTCATTTTACATAAAGTGTCTGCGGTTGAAAAGTACAATATGTATATGAACTTCCCCTATCTTGTTTTTTTGCCTGAAGTGTATGCCATTGAAATTACTTTTAGTTTGTATTATCTTATAGGAATTACTAAATTTATTATGATGTACAAATATTTATGAGTATAGATGATGGCATGGAGTTAATCACATTCGTTATTTGACGGGGCAACCCTAATGGTAGGCAAATTGAAATAGAGATTTTTTTTTAAATTTCATAATTGCTTGCAATTGGGATTTTGCAGCTATGATGATGTTTTCCCCTTTCTTGCCTCATCTTATAAAACATCTTTTTTGACTATTTTTTGTGAAACTATCTGGTTATTTTCTTTATTCGTTTTTGTATTTTACTTTACAGTATTAATGTGTTATTTGTTATTTGATTCGATTCTTTATTAATCAGTAATTCATAAAAAAAAATACTGCATTGTGAGTCACCTTATAAGAACTTGCAAAAAATTACTTTAGTGACCAGATAAATTACGACCTGGAATTATATACTAAAATGTTTTTGCTAAATTGATTTGTTAGTATTTTAAGCTTCTTCATACCTTAAAGGCTATAATATAATTAGTTCATATAAGATGCTTTGTTCATATTACTTATCGATATTACTAATTTCCCAACAAATATTCCCTCTTTCATACATGTTTGAATCCTTATTTATTACGCTTTATAAATAAGGATATTTGCACATGTTAGGAGATAATTTGATCGTTTGTGTTTGTTGTTTGTAATTTGTTATTGCAATGAGTAGTATAATAGTGTTGTACATAGGTGCACTTTGGTTATTCCCCCAATGGAATACAAATGTCAAATTCACGCAATCTAACTCTCAAGAGGTAAGTTCTATAACTCTATCCCCCATTTTAAATCAATGTGGATTTATTTTGTGTGTCATTAAGATTATCCAGTATTTCATTATTTTTACCATTTATGTATTTCAATGATTTAATTACTCCCAACATGCGTACTGTATCTTATCATCTGTGTGGTCTATACATAAGTTATCAAAATCGTTTTTTTTTTCGATATTAGTTTCTCTCAACATTGCTTTGAAAATCATTTGATATAAAACAAAATAGGTTTGCTTGATAGTAAAGTATAAATGTCTTCAGCTCCACATAAGAGAAAATATAATTCTTTAGAAGATTGTAGAAAACTAAAAAATGAACGTCGTAATGACCAATGGAAAAAGTTACATTCATCTCAAAGTGTAGCATCAAATGTTAATGAATCAATTCCTATCAAATATTTTTATTTATCTTTTGAATTACTCATCAATTTGGAAACTTGATTAAATTAGATAATATGGAAACTCCATCACACAACGTGTTAAATCCGATAGATTTATGTGCCAATAATGACATGAATAGACATGCCATTGTTGACCCACTTCAATGTATAGTGGATGCTCCTAATTTGTTACCTAATGTTCCAAATTGTAAATTTTGTGGTGCAAAACGTTTTTATTTAGAACCGCCTACATTTGTATTTTATCCGAAGAAGTAAAATTAATAGAAACAAAAATGTCACCTGAGCTAGTTAACTTATATATTGGTAAGTCTGAAGAAGCGAAGGAATTTCAAAATTGCATTTGTAATTATAATAACATGTTTGCATTTACATCAATGGGTCTACATTACATTAAATTATTAGAAAAAAATAAAATGGTATTTACACATTTCAAGTGTAAGGTCAAATTTATCATTTTATGGATCAATTGATACCAAGAAATAATGAAAATTTTAAAAATCTTCAACTGTATTTTTTTGACACTGAACATGAAACTGCTAATCGTATATATATTAGTTCAAAATTCAAAGAAAGTTTTGTAACAAAATTAATGGATATACTAAAAATTAATCCATATGCTAATTTTTTTCCCAAAATCTGCACAATTTTGGCAATTTAGATGAATATGAAATGCTTTTGTGGCTGGATCCTATGTGTGACCAGTGTGTTTTAACAAACCCATTTTATCACAAGTTGTTGCAATATGGTTAAAACTTGGTGAGACGAGTGAAAATACAAGTGAACAAATCCAAATCTATATAAAAAATAATCGTGCTCAACTTATCAAACATTACTTTGGTTGTTATGATCCTATGCATTCCCAAATGGTGAATTTGGTTGGCATAAAAAAATTGAAAGATTTTGTCCAGGAAAAAAAAAAGAATGTCTCGTAGAAAAACATATCCTTATCAATTAGACTGTGACATACAAAGATATTCAAGCGTAACAGACTTTCTAGAATTCAAAAATCAAGAGAAGTTTGGTATTTTTCCCCGTTTGTGATTGAAATATTTTCTACTATTAACTTTTTAGGTAGATAATTTTTTGTTATGTATGTAGGTACAAAGTGCAAGAAACTTGAAAGATCATTTGTTTCGTGTTGCTAGTATTATTGTTATAAATTACAAATAAGACAAAATAGTCTACATACCATTCAAATATAGATACTAAAACCAATAATGTATCAATTAGACCTAGAAATCAATTAACAGAATCTTATTCATTCTTAGAGCTAAATGATGCCCTTTTCTGAATGGAAAAATGTACCACATTTAGTATTCCTATCTGAATCAAATTGAATTTAAATCATTTTTACTGCGTATTGGGAGATTTTTACAACAATATGTCATAGATATGTATATTGAAATCAAAACATCAAGGTTAGAATTTTTTCGAAATGAAGAGTTATAACATATATTACAAAGTGATGTTTATCGTAATATATTAGATAGTATTTCTCAAGGGTATCAATGAAGTCTTGATATTAGTAAACGTATAATATTGCCTGCATCATTTATTGGAGGACCTAAAGATATAAGAAAAAGATATATGGAAAGCCTGATATTTTTTTTAACAATGACAACAAATCCTAATTGGCTTGAAATAAAAGCAACGTGTTTGCCTTCTAATGAAATACAAAATAGACCAAATTTAATTATTAGAGTATTTTCCTGGGAAACTTGAAGTACTAAAAAATGAATGATTTAAAAAACAATATTTTTGGAGAAATACTGCTTATACTAGAGCACCTTTTACGTGTTGTTCATCATCGGCCTTTCTTGATTACTCCCACCAATTGGGTTGATTTTTTGGCTGGAAGCTCGTCTTACCAGTTCAAACATCCTCACCGTTCAAATCTAGCAATGGACTTGTGGTGATGGCTGGAGACTATATTTACTAGTCCTGGTTTTTTCCTCATGTGGGAGCTTCGGGTGGGAGTAGCTCGGTGGGAAGCTCTTGTGTTTTGTGTCTTACTACTGTAGCTTGCTGTTCTATGTCTTGCTGTTTCACAGAGTCCTGTGTCTTGATTTTCATGATGGGAAGCTCTCACGGTGTCCTGTATCTTGCTATTCATGGTGGGAAGCTCTATTCATAGCATTTTGTTGCTGTTCACGAATAGTATACCCACGGTAGCTTAGATATGGAACGATCGACTGCAAAACTGAAAATTCAGGGAGATGAGCCTCCACAACTGATTTCTGCGGCTATGAAAGCTCATCAACTAAGAATTATAATCTCAAAAAACCCTATTGAAACTCAAAAAGGGAATAAGAGTGCTGAATCAAGTGTGGTTGTACCCAAAGGCCATGTTAGTGGGAATCCTCTTACTATTGAAAAAGGAAAGACCACTGTGATAAGTGGTACTGAGATAATCAAGAATCAAGGAAAATTCTCCTCTGCCCTAAGAGTCGTAGTTGGAGTCGTGCAGAGAAAGATCGAAGCACGCTCAACCTAGAGACGAAGTCCCGAATAGTGATAGTACTTCTCTTCAACAGTCATGTAGTAGCTAAACCCACAAGTCAGGGGTATGCTCTTAACTATATACATCCTCTTCAATTCAAAAATAAACTTATTGCAAATGCCTTAGAGGAAATTCTAGAGGCCACAAATCTTAAGTTAAAGGAATGTTTAGCGGGATATTTGGTTGGTAAAAAGCTCCCCCACCCACTTGTTGAATTGCTTGCTAAGGATTTATGGCATACTAATCTCATGTCAGTACTATCTCATTGCCCGGTCACTATGGCTCAGCACCCCATTTCTGTCAGCAGTGGCATCCATTTTTGGATCTTAAGAGAGATGCCCATGACACCTTATTGGCCTGGATTCGATTGAATAATATCCCATTAGCCTTGTGGTATGCACCTGGTATTAGTGCAATTGCAAGTTTGATCAGAAAGCCCCTTTATGTCGATAAGAGAATGGAAAACATAATGATGATATCCTATGTCTGTGTGTGCATGGAGATCAGGGCTGCTCAACACTATGCTAATTCGGTGGAAGTACTATTAAATAGGCAGCTTCGCACTATTAAAGTCGTTTATGAATGGAAGCCACAATCATGTGGTAAATGTGGTACCTTCGGTCACAAGTGTCCCCCCGTCTACGAAGGATCCTTCTATGGAAGCTACTCTATGGTGTCCCTCATCTATGATGGTACATTCAGTCACAAGTGTCTCTCCCTCAGCGGCTCTGCCCCTATGGAAGCCACTCCCCCAACCTTAGATGTTGTTTATCCAACCTTATAGTTTGGTTTTCAGGCAACTCCTATCCATTCTTATCAAACAAAGGAAGAATGGAAAGAAGTAGGATCTAGAAAGGGCCGATGAGCACCTCAAAAGATTGCCATGAATTTTCAAGCTAGGTCCAAGCTTTTGGATAATAGGCCATTGTGGCAGCAACAGAATAGAGGATGAATCCATTGTGGCAAACATCTTGCCTGTCAAATATTCGCCGTCTAAACAACGAACTACGGTGGATTTCTTACCTCAATTCATCTTGGACAGTAACCTAAACATCTCTAAAGTGGCCAAGCCTACTTCCAATAGAAAAAAGCAAGGCGGCAATAGCTGTAGGTAACTTTTCTACCCTCCTTGTAAATATGTATATAGGCATATGGAATATTAGGGGTTTAGTTAACCCCCTTAAACAATCTGAAATTTGGAATTTGATTCGTACTAACAACCTTTGTTATATTGGCATTCTTGAGACTAAAGTACCTAGCTCTCTTTTTGATACTATGACAATGAATTTTGTTATTAATTAGAATTGGATTGAGAACTATATGCACTCCCCTAAAGGACGGATATGGGTTGGATGGAATCCCCAACTTACGAATTTTGCTATCACATCTTCATCGGCCCAAAAGCTATCTATGGCCATCTTCAATTTTTGGATTGTGCCAAGGCATGTTTCCTGTCTGTTATTTATGGTGTTCACACTTTTGTAGTGCAATTTTTGGATTGTGCCAAGGCATGTTTCCTGTCTGTTATTTATGGTGTTCACACTTTTGTAGTGCAATGGCCGCTGTGGGTTGATCTAGTACAAACTAGCATGGTAGTTGCCTATTCTCTTTGGCTTGTTGCTGGGGATTTCAACGTAATCAAAGACCCTTCTGATAGGATTGGCAGCTCGAATACTTGGCTACCATCTTTCAATGAATTTGGTAATTATCTAAATCAGGCTAGCTTACAGGACCTTCGATATGTAGGGCAAAGATTTATATGGTATACTTCATCGGGGGTAGGAAACAGTGGAGCCACGAATTTTCCTACTCTAAAGCATCTTTCTTGCCCCCTAGAATTTCTAATCACACCCTCGTGATCATTCGAATTCTAAATCCCACAAGCAACAGGAAACTATTAAAGTTTTTTAATTTCTGGATGTCGCATTCCTCTTTCATGGCTATGGTAGCTTCGGTATGGGAATCCCCAATAAGTGGCACCTCTATGCACACCTTCTGTTAGAAAATTAAGATACTTAAGAACCGACTTAAGCAACTGAACAAAAATATCTTCTCGGATATCTCTATACATAAAGTTGACGTAAGATATACTCTCACTGCTATCCAAAATGCTAGGGAAGTGGAGCCTTACAATATAGAGCTTGAGGTTCAAGATAAAGAACGCCTCAGGGCCTTCTCAAATCTTCGTCTCCAAGAAGAAACATTTTATAAACAGAAATCGAGAGTCCAGTGGCTCAAGGAAAGAGACCTCAACACAAAATATTTCCATCACTCGGTCAACTAGAGACATCTCCGGAACAGAATTCTTTCGGCTACTGATCATGCGAGTGTCCTGGTCAATGAGTCGTCCTGAGTTCAGCAAATGATTGTGGCTCACTTTGAAGGATTGTTAGTATCAGCTTCTATGTCCACTCGGCCTTTAGTGGATGACCTTCGTGCTGTTATTGAGAAAACCCTCGATAACCACCAGGTTAGATTCCTATCTCGACTGGTCTCCGAAATAGAAATAAAACACACTTTGTTCTCTCTGCCTATTGCTAGCATCGGCTTTTATACCCACTTGGCCTTTGGTGGATGATCTTCGTGCTGTTATTAGGAAAACCCTCGATAACGACCAGGTTAGATTCCTTTGTTGATCGGTCTCTGAAACAGAAATAGAACACACTTTGTTCTCCTTGCCTCCTAGTAAGGCGCCGGGCCCAGATGGATTTAATGTAGAATTCTTTAAGCATACCTGGGAGATCGTTGGTTCCTCGGTGCTTCTGGCTATTAAAGACTTCTTTGAGCAGGGTAAGCTACAAAGGGAGTTCAATACTACCACCTTATGTTTGGTGCTTAAAGTCCTCTCTGCCTCCTCAATAGGTAATTATAAGTCAATTGCATGTTGCAACATCATCTACAAATGTATCACTAAGATTATGGCCAACAGATTAGCATTTTTCTTGCACTCGATCATTAACACTCATCAAAGTACTTTTATTAAGGGACGGCATATCAGTGATAACATCCTACTCACCCAAGAACTATTTGCTGATTTCCACCATGAACTCTATTCTCCTAAGTGTGCAATCAAAGTTGATTTCTGTAAAGCATATGATATGGTAGAATGGGATTTCTTGGAAAAAGTCTTGACAACTTTCGGTTTTTCTCTTGTATTCTCAAAGCAAATCATAACTTGTGTTAGAACCCCCAAGTTCTCGATCTCCATCAATGAGGGATTTCATGGTTTGATCTCGAGTGGTAGGGACATACGACAAGAAGACCCGATCTCATCTTACCTATTCACTGTTGTTATGGAAATATTCATTGGTATTCTGATAGATAGACAAGTCAGCCGGGATTCAAATACTTATGGAGATGTAAAGCATCACAACTTTTTCATCTATTTTTTGCTGATAATTTGCTCCTTTTAGCTAGGGCATAGGCCAAGTCCATTCGCCTTCTGAAAGATGGACTTGACAAATTCTTAGGGTGGTCAAGATTAACACCAAATTCGAACAAGAGTGAAATCTACTTCTTTGGTGGTTCAGAGGTAAATCGGGCACTTGTTAAGGAGATACTTGGCCTTCCGGAAAGCTGCCTCCCATTCCGCTACTTGGGAATCCCAGTTATTGCTTCAAGATTGGGAAATGAGCATTGTATTTAGTTGGTGAACGTCATAACGACCAGATCTCAGTCTTAGACCCATCGATTCCTCTCTTTTACTAGTTGTCTCCAACTTATATGGTCAGTACTTCATGCTATCCATATTTATTAGGCTAGTGTCTTTACGTTGCCAAAGTCGGTGATTACATGTATCTATCAAATTCTTAAACAATTCATTTGAAAAGGGCCGAGACTTGGTGTTAGAGGTGCTAAGGTGTCGTGGGATAACTTATGCCTCTCAAAGGAGGAATGTGGTCTCGGCATATGCAAACTTAGTGACTGTAATAAAGCAGCCATGGCTAAACATATATAGATTCTTTTCACTGATAAAGAATCTCTTTGGTGTAAATAGATCCACTCCACCTTCCTAAAGAACACAGTTTTAGATTGCTAAATAGCTGAGAAAAATTCTTGACTTTCGGTCTGGAATTTTTGCAACTTTTTAGAAGTACTTAGACCTAAGATCTAATTTTGTTTTTATTTGCAAAAAATTATCCCACGAATAGTATTTATAGAAGTTTAGAATACTTCATAATGAGTGGCCCAAATTAACATAAAAGTATAGATAGATCAAAGGGTCAAAAAATATATAAATTTATGTCTTTTTTTAGGTTAGGTCACATCGGCAAAGTGAAGAGATCACGTTGCCTATGTCAATGGTAGCATGGCTAAGCCTCAATCCTATCCTTTTTTTTGCCTTCTCATGGTTTGTATAGTGGTATTTTTTTTTAGTCGACCTTTCAAGACTTTTTCAAATAGAATTAGGCTTTGACATCTTCATATTGTAGCTCTTTCTCCTATATTTCTAATCTTCTAAAAATCATTAAAATTAGATTTTTCTATCTCAAGATATGATTATTCTCCCAAAATGTTTCAGTAATTGAGCAATATTGTCATACCTTCACTTCGTCCTCAATTTTAATTTAAATGCTAGTTGTTTTAGAAGAGACTCAAAACATAAGATTTAAAAAATTCAAAGAAATTTCCAAAACATCCAAGATATACCCATCTGGTTTAGTGGAAGCAGAGAAAAACTCTTTAGAAATTTGGCTTCCAAACTACTCTTTTCTATGTTCCAACACTTTCTACCTCTAGTTGCACTATTGATGGAATGTCCTCAAAACTGATCATTATTATGATTTTTTTCTACCTATCTAAAAGCACATAAAAAAACTAAATTGACATATGTTTAATTCAATAAATGATGCAAGAATCTTATTTTGGTATTCATTTTGATAGTAGTGTTTTATTACTCCTATCACCATGTAAACAGGATAATAACATTCCCTTACTAAGAGAAAAAAGAGGAATTCATTTGAAGGGTAAAAGGGTAGATATTTTATTTTACTATGAAAAATTATTTGATTCTTTCTTACTATTGCTCATCATAATAGTCTAAACTGCTTAAACAGATACTTCATCAATTCCCAACTATGATAAAAGACAAAAAAAAACAAAATAAAAGTGCTAACACAATTAAACTTTTCGGTATCTTACAACCATTTCACTATGTCCATATAGCCAAAACCTAAACAAAGAGCTTAGTTTTTATTTATTATTTTTTTTAAGCTAAACCCAAACTGCAATTTTTCCATGTTCTAGCACTTTCTACCTCTAGTTGCACTATTGATGGAATGTCCTCAAAACTGATCATTATTTGGATTTCTTTCTACCTATCTGAAAGCACATAAAAAAACTAAATCGACATATGTTTAATTCAATAAATGATGCAAGAAACTTATTTTGGCATCCATTTGGACAGTAGTGTTTTTCTACTCCTATCACCTTGTAAACAGGATAATAACATTCCCTTACCAAGTAAAAAAAAAGGAATTCATTTGAAGGGTGAAAAGGTAGATATTTTATTTTACTATGGAAAATTATTTGATTCTTTCTTACTATTGCTCATCATAATAGTCTAAACCACTTAAACAGATACTTCATCAATTCCCAACAAAGATAAAAGACAAAAACAACAAAATAAAAGTGGTAGCACAATTGAACTTTAAAGTATCTTACAACCATTTCACTCTGTCCATAGCCAAAACCTAAACAAATAGCTTAATTTTTTTTTTTTTTAAGCTAAACCCATACTACCATTTTTCCATGTTCTAGCACTTTCTACCTCTAGTTGCACTATTGATGGAATGTCCTCAAAACTGATCATTATTAGGATTTCTTTCTACCTATCTAAAAGCACATAAAAAAAAACTAAATTGACATATGTTTAATTCAATAAATGATGCAAGAATCTTATTTGGTCATCCATGTAGACAGTAGTGTTTTTCTACTGCTATCACCATGTAAACAGGATAATAGCATTCCCTTACCAAGTGAAAAAAGAATAATTCGTTTGAAGGGTGAAAGGGTAGATATTGTGTTTTACTATGGAAAATTATTTGATTCTTTCTTACTATTGTTCATCATAATAGTCTAAACCACTTAAACAGATATTTCATCAATTTCCAACTAAGATAAAAAACAAAAACAACAAAATAAAAGTGGTAGCACAATTGAACTTTCCAATATCTTACAACCATTTCACTATGTCCATATAGCCAAAACCTAAACAAAGAGCTTAGTTTTTTTTTTTTAAGCTAAACCCATACTACCATTTTTCCATGTTCTAGCACTTTCTACCTCTAGTTGCACTATTGATGGAACGTCCTCAAAACTGATCATTATTAGGATTTCTTTCTACCTATCTAAAAGCACATAAAAAAAAACTAAATTGACATATGTTTAATTCAATAAATGATGCAAGAATCTTATTTGGTCATCAATTTAGACAGTAATGTTTTTCTACTCCTATCACCATGTAAATAGGATAATAACATTCCCTTACCAAGTGAAAAAAAAGGAATTCATTTGAAAGGTGAAGGGTAGATAGTTTGTTTTACTATGGAAAATTATTTGATTCTTTCTTACTATAGCTTATCATAATAGTCTAAACCACTTAAACAGATACTTCATCAATTCCCAACTAAGATAAAAGACAAAAAAAAAAACAAAAAAAAAGTGGTAGCACAATTGAACTTTCCAATATCTCTAAGCCATTTTACTATGTCCATATAGCCTAAACCTAAACAAAGAGCTTAGTTGTTGTTATTTTTTTTTAATATACAAAAGGTAATAATGAATAAGCCATTTTGTGAAGGCCATACCTTGAGCTACAAAATGCCAAATTTGGTAATTTTGGAAGCTTTGGAAAGTTTAAATACAAAGCTGCAATTTTCCTAAGACACCTTTCTCAAATATCTGCATCTTAGGGGTCCAAAATAAGACTTGAATTTGCTCTTACGAGTAGTTTGGATCACATACCTTTACCAGGGTCCAAGGTCGCTGATCAAAATCTTTTGGGTAGCCATTTTTAGACTGTTGAGTATCACCAAGGGCACTAAGCAATACTCCTACTTTGGGTTTGGATCAAATTTCGGTATCCTTAAATTGGTCTTCCCTATTTGGCTTATGTTTTTTAGTCTCTTTTGACTCATACTCATACAAATACTTCCTAGGACTTGAAAGGATGTATCTTTTGGCCCATTTCTTAAACCATTTTTCGAGAATAGAAGACAAGTTTAAGAAGGGAGATCAAGAAAGAGAATGAAGAGAAACTAAGCTAGCTTGGGGAAAAGGTCGTAGCTTTGGAGATTGGAGAGGAATAAAAGGCAAATTGGAGAACACCCACTAGATTTTCATCCCATAGGTGTAATATAATCTTCTTAAGTCTTCAAACTCATGATTTTAGATTTTGGTTTGCCTCTTTTTTCTCTTATAGTGGTAGCTAAAGGCCCCCACTTGGAGTTGAACTAGTAAACCCGAGGAATCTAAATGTTTCGTTGGTTTTAATCTTCTTGTTGCTTTAGTTGTAGATTGTTCATTTCTTTGTTGAGTTAATTCCTTTGGTTTGTTATTGAAGTGGAATGATTTAATATGAATATGAGGTATACCCACTTTGGATTGTGCCTTCTAGAATAAGAGAATCTACCCATGCTTTGTTACTTGTGAGTTGGGATTGAATTGCTTATAGTTTTAACAATCAATGGGTGAATGGGTTTGTATTGATATTTAAGATTTTTGATTGTGTGATTGGTGGTGTTCTCTTTATTTTGTTTCATTGAATCACCTTAATTTTTCTTTTTATCACGTTAAATGGGTGTTATTAATTTTGTTTCATAGATAATTTTGTTTTTGCTTTAGTTGGTAAAAGCTTGATCATAATAGATAATGTGACATATAATTGTTGGGGATCAAGTTGTTGTAAGAAATACAATTCATTTGGACAAAATTTGATACCTCAACAAGGAGGTGTATAGTGTGATCAAAGTCAATAGACATGAAGCCTAGTTTTGAAAGAAATTTCCAACTAATGAAAAATGATGATTGGCCACTCTGTGAGACAGGGTGTACTCACTTGCTAGTGCTAGTAAAGAGAAAGCGAAAGTAACAAAGTTTAGAATTGGAAAGTGCCAAGAAGTGTTTGATTTCATTTCAAACAGTGTCTCAACCACCTTTCAAGAAAATCACTTGAATATGATGAATTCATCATTAAAAGAAACAAAAAGTAAAGAAGAGGTTCAACCACTTTGCCATGATGAGAAAAAGTCACCATTGGAAGAAGTAATGTGATAAGGGTTAAAATGTCATTTTTATTGTTAATATTTTCTCATTATTATTGTGATTTTAAGGAACATTATTTGATGTTTGTTATGTTTTTGTTGTAGGAATGGAAAATATTAACCCGGAAGAGAAATTGACAAAAGAAAAGAAGAAAAACCACATTGAAGAAACAAAAAGAGAGAAAATACCAAGTCTTGGCATTAGGAGTTGACTTGGACAATTTGGGGAAGACTTCCTACGGGTGAGAGTCTTAAGGCAACAAAAGAAGACAAAAACAAAAGAAAACAAAGAAGGAAAAAGGAGTTTGACTTGGAGTAGAATTGTGAACAAGGAAAAGTCCAACCACTTTTGGACTTTGACAATGGGGGATACGAAAAAAACCCTGGAAGAAAAAAAAGAGAAGCAACCGCCTCTCTCTCTCTGGAGACTTGAAGACTCACATTTTTTTTCTTTCTTTAGTTTTTAGAAATTCTCTTAGAGCAATTCCAACAGCCATGTGTTTTCTCTGATTTAAAAGGAAGGATAGATAGTTAATTTTTCTTATTATATTATGATGTTTGGATTGTTTTCTTTATTTCTTTATCTTTGTCTTTTATTTTTAATATGAGTGGCTAAATCCTTTTTAGGGTTCTTATTCCAATTTGACCATGTGCTTATTGCGATTAATGTAGGTTGTTAGCTTTGATCCATTGGTTATTGTTGTGCTTAATGTTATTTTAGGTTTGATCACCCTAAAATTGAATCAACACTATAGAACTTGATTGAGAGATAGCTTCTGTAGGATTAAGCAATAACCTATTAATAGTTTAATTAGTTGAGAGACAATTAAGTGGTTAATATTGATTAGAAGGTTGTGCATTAAAATTGGAGTTAAAAGACATTAGATTGGTGAGAGCCGTCAAACTTAGTGTTAATTAATTTTCAATTAATCATAGGTACTATCTGAGAGGAAGATCTATGGTTCTTAAGATCCCTTCAAGATGGATTAGAGTTAACATAGACCTTATTGGTTAATCAATCTTAATAAATGGTTAAAATTGAGAATAAGAATCCTAGTTTTTACATTTGATAGAATTCATTTTTTTTTATTTGATTAGTAATTTTAGTTCAAAACTTGATTTCGGTGTCTAAACAAACAACATATTGAGTATTTCAATAGTCAGTTTTAAAAATTCTCTGTGGGACGATATCTTAATTTACTACTTGACACGACTCTGTGCGCTTGCAGAAAATAGCACGTCATAATGCTTAAATTGTCGGGGGAATGGAGATTTAAGAGAGAGAAGTAAAAGAACTTTAGGAGAATCTTACTTGGAAATTACATAATGAAGATATTATGTTAAAGAGCATGCAATCTCAAGTTATACATTTGGTGAATGTTTTCGATAGATTCCAAGAGCACCTTCTTGGTGATTAATTTTTTGAGCTTAGTAGAGAGGACCATTGTAAAGCTACCTGATGGGATGCAAAAACACTATGTAAATAGACCATGAAATAAGTTTTTTACTTCTTTATTGAGTTAAACAAATACTAATTTTGCGTTTTCATGTGCTTTTAGGTAAAAACATTCTATAGACTTTAAAAAGTTAGAAAAATGATCAATTTTGATGAAATTCGATCAATAGTGTGGCCTAGAGATAGAAAATGCTTGAACATGCAAAAAGAGCATTTTGGAAGTTAGGTTTTAAAAGAATGTTTCCCTTTTTCTACTAAACTTAATGGGGAGATCTTGGATGCTATGAAAAACTCTTTGAATGTGTTTTAAGTCTTATGCTTTGAGTTTCGTTAAAAACAATAGCCATCTAGGTCAAAATTGAGGATGAAGTGATGATACAATGAGACCACTTGATGACCAACACATGTTGGGAGAATGGCCATATCTTGAGATGAAAAATAAATTCAATTTTGATTACTTTTGAATCTTAGAAAGATAACAGGAAGAGGTACAATTTTTATAGAAAAGTCAAATTTTAATTTTACTTAGAAAAGGTTCAAAAGTTCCGTTGAAGAAAGTACCAATGCATAAAACTCTGAGAAGGTAGAAAAAAAGGAAGTTTGGAGCTAAGTCATACAACCACTCGCATAAGCAACATGGCCCTCTCACACTGGCAATGTCACCTAGCTTGAAACTAAGTATAGAAATGAATGTTTTTTGAACTCTTATCCCCTTTAAATATTTTTGCATTAGTTTGAACCACTTGTTATGAAATCTTTAGGTTTAAACTCTGTAAATATGCATTTTAGGAATTATTTTCACAACTTTTGTACTTCTAAACACTAAATTCAATCTTAAGACTAAGTACAAGTTTTTCTTAGATTTGGATTAAAAAAAAACCCTCCATTTTTGAAGATTTTGGTTTGTTACTTGAAGTTTAATTGATGGGTTTACTTTTTCTTGTTAATAAAAGTCTCTTACACCTTAAATTTGAATATATTGCTTAATTTCTTTGATTTGGTTGTTTTTTCATTAGTTATGAATGAATAAATTTCTACAATTTCTAAAATTTAATGATGGGTTATTAATATTTCTTTTTATTATGTTAATTTATGTTATGGGTTATGAGAATGTCTAATATTTTGTTTTAATATGAGATATGATGAAGGCTAAATTTGCAACCAGACTAAGATTTGATAAGATGGTTATGGTCTGAGATTCTTCATATTCCCGATTAGTAAATGTTTCTGCAAAACAAATATTAGAGTGGTTCTCCGAGGTAAATTTTTCGATGCTTAAGTTAGAGCTTAGTCAGCGTATCATAATTTTCAGTTGTTAGAGAATCCCCATACTTGGTTGTTTTTAGGGATTATACACATTTTCTCTTCATTTTTGGGATTTGCTATCACGTTTCTGCACTTGGCTATAGCTGTAATTGCTGATTGCACGCTATTATTTTTCTCTGTGATTGTAGCATGTTGTTACACACTTACAGATAAGCACAACCTTACTGAGTTCCCACCTCGTGTCTTGAAACTCTGAGGTCCCATACACTTGGTGTGATTTTAATGTATTTCCATTTTCAACTTTCAGATTTAGAGTTCAAGGTTTAGATAGAGAACATTATGTTGAAGTTTAGGCCCCTGGCCTTTACATGTTGCTAAAATCCCCACCTTTGCCCCTCGCGTGTTGTTGAGGTCCGACCTTTGGCTCCAAGGTCTCGTCTCGTCACGTTGAAATCTATTATTTGATCCTTTGATATGATCTTTGGTTTAAGATGAGAAATTGGAATTTGGGTCCCATACACATCATAAGCGCCCAGACCTTAGCATGACAATGTTAGGCTAAGGTCTTACCAGTCCAAGGGTTTTTTGAAAGAAGAGTAGATGTAATGATTTGAATCGCCATGTTTATTGTCTGTTAAAACTTATCGTATAACAGACAATATCGTATCTCGTATAATCAGATAGCGCTCATCTTTTAAAGTTACAACATTTAATGTCGTGGGGTCCTAAAAATTTTGGTTGAGTTGCACACGGAAGTCCTAGGGTGTCATATAAAAAGTTGTCACTTTTCGCTTCTAGGTCTCCCATCGTGTGCTATCACTTTCTTTGCCTTTTTCTGCTTTGCAACTTTTTCTTTCCGGCAAGGAGTTCTGTTGTTCTGACGAGTGTCCAGCGAAGTGAGGCAACGTCTACCTAGTAATATTTTTATGCCCGTTCCATCAAAGAAGTGTTAAGAAAAAGTAAATATGATATCTTCTTAATCTATGTCTTCTGGGTCTTTCAGGTGGGAAGAAAAAACTAATACCTGGCCGGCGAGGAGAGAAGTTCTTTTGGCTTGTCAGCCAAGGGAATTTTTCTAATTTTGACATTAGTAAGTCTAGTGGGGGTAGGGCGTCTAGGAGGAAGTGGGTTTTTGTTATGTTAAGTTCCAAACAGGAGGGTAGTTTGCCCGAGGGTAGGGCAGTTTCATTTGGGATGGTGAGTTCATCCTCAGAGGAGATGGAGGAATTTGTTGCACCGCTAGCAGTGATGTACGCTGTAAAATTTACTCTCACTATTAAGACCCTTTCAACGGTTTTTAGAGAATTCGATGTTAGGAAAATTAGGAAAATGTTCCATATTCGTGAAGAATATGGTGCAAGGACTGCGGGTCTTGAGGGTAGAGCATGTAATCTCCCTGTAGGGTTTATAACAGTTTATGAGAGCAATTGAATGCTAGTATAAGATTTCTCGTATGTCAACTTGTCGTTGACATCTTGAATTACTATGGGATAGCTTTGTCTCAAGCAGCCAAGGAGATATGACGGCATGAAGCAGCTATCGATATTCAAGAGAAATTACCAACTCTTAAGTTGAAAGAGCTGTCTTGCTATGATCCCGAGACTATGGCGAGAGTCAATAAGGCCTATGTTGATACTGTGAAGGGATTTAATGGTCCTTCACATTGTTACAACATATGGTATCTCAGAGCTCTCCTATGACCTTGGAGGAGCTTGACGCCTGTGCAGTTGATGAAGACCCAAACCTCATGATCCCAGAAAGTGAAGCCTCTGAAGTCAACAGGAAGCCAAGACCTCATCTCAGGGTGAAGAGGCCTAGAAAGAGGCTAGCTCTTAGGCCTTTTTATTTATGTTTTTGTTTTTCTGTAAGGAAATTTTTTTCTTTTAAATTAATGAAGTTCTGATTAAAGTTTTTTATCTTTTTATTCCCATTATATCATAGTCATTTGTTGTCTTCAGGAGCTATTAATAAATTGCATGAGAAAGTTAGAACGCTTGAACCCGTGCTTACTAAACTTCAAGGCACTATACTTAGAATAGGAAATAAGAATAAAAATCTCAAAGATGAAATTGCCCATCTCAAATATTTGAACCGCAGTCTTAATGAAGACAAGGTAAAACAATAACAGGCCATGGGGGATTTGATCCTAAGGAGAGATCAGCCAATATAGAAAACGAAAAGAATAGGAAGAGGATTGCCACACTCTCCATTGAGATTGAAAGTGTTACCTCTGAGCTGAAAAATAGGGACAAAGTGGTTCGTGCCATGATTGATGAGCTTGATAGTAAGCAACGAGAGGTTCAGGGTCTCTAATGTGCAATTGGACCGTATAAGAAGCAAATCTTCGAATTGCAATTTGAGAGCAAGACCTGGAGATCAAAAATTAAAAAAATGGAGACTCGTCTGAAGACTGTGCCCGCTGACAAGGACCCTTTTGAAGTGATGATAGAAGAGTTGGAACTTTTGGTCCAACAAGGTCAGCAAGACATTGCTGTATACAAGAGAAAAGAGGTAGTGTTTAATAACTATCTTCAGGATAAGAGTTAAGTATGAGGAGGAAAAGGGAAATTATAAACCCTTCTTGTCTGTACGTTGTTTATTTAATAAAATAATTAAATTTTATTCTTTGGGACCTTTGAATGGTCCAAGATCCCCACCTCTTAGAATGTTTGGGACCTTTGAGTGATTCAAGATCCCTATCTTTTAGGATATTTGGAACCTGTGAGTGATCCAAGATCCCTATGATCCCCATGATCCCCACCCCTTCAGATATTTGGGATTTGATAAACATTTACATTTTCTCACCCCGTGGGATGTTTCATTTTGTCACCCTCATGGATATTCATATTTCTTTCACTCGCTTGGGATGTTATGGAGTTTGCAGCTAAACTCAACTGAACCAAGATTATACGTGATTTTCTCGATTTAAAATTTAGCAAGGCTATTTCACCAACCTTGAACCGAGTTCAAGGTAGTCATCATTCCCTTACTCGATTTAAAAAGAGTAAATATATAAATGATATCTTATTCATCAAACAAAATCTTAAATATAAAAACATTTCAAATTGCTAACATACTAAATTCGGGGTAATAAGTTCCCCTCCTTTGTGGCCAGGCGATAACTTTTAGACTTTGACGCATCAATGACCTTGTAAAGGATGTCCCAATTAGCTTATAACTTGCCAAGCTTTTGAGCTCGGCTTGCTTCATTTTTGCGCAAGACCAAATCTCCTTAGGCAAATTCATTGATTTTCACCCCGTTCATTATAATATTTGATCATGGCCTGCTTGTATTGTGCTTCTTTTACTGAGGCCAAATCTCGGTGCTCTTCCAATAAGTCCAAGTTCAATCGGATCTCTTTTTTATTAGCATTAGCGTTAAAGGCTACAACTCTGGGACTTGGAACTTTGATCTTCGATCTCCGCCTGAATGACAGCCTCTGAGCCATATGTCAAGTTATAAGAGGTTTCTTCTATTAATGTCCAAGGTGTGGTGCAATAAGCCTACCGGACATTTGGAAAATTTTCCACCTAATTCCCTTTTGCTTTATCCAACCAAGTTTTGAGTCTTTATAGTATTATGCGATTTGTGACTTCAACGTGGTCGTTGGCTTGTAGATGTGCAACGAAAATGAAGTTTTGTTTGATCTGAAGTTCTTCGTACTAGGAGTGGAAAGGATCATCTGTAAACTGTTTCCCATTGTTTGAAATAATCACATGAGGGATACCAAATCTGCAAACAATTTTGCTCCAAACAAATTTTAGAACATTTTTTCTAGTGACAGTAGACAAAGGTTCTACCTCTACCCACTTAGTAAAATAGTCAATGGCAACTATTAAAAACTTCACACATCCTGGCGCTTTGAGAAAAAGTTCAAGAATATCAATGCCTTATTGTGTGAAAAGTCACGAACTCTGGATATTGATAAACTCCATTTGAGGTCGCCTAATTATAAGAGCATGAAGTTGGCACTTAGCACACCTCTGCACAAAATCATGAGCATATTTAAATATAGTCAGCCAGTAGTAACCCATCGAATGATTTTCTTAGCAAACATGCGGGTTTTATGTGGTTCCAACAAGATCTGAGGTGCACTTTTTGGAGTATATAGTCTGCCCTCTAAGGCCTGATGCATTTGAGCAAAAAATGTTGGAGGTAAGATTGTTTGTAAAAGATGGCATCTTGTATTACATAGCGGGACGCCTTTAACTTCAATTTTCTTGCCTTATTTTTGTCATCAGGCAGTTTCCTATTTTGCAAATACCTGCATATAGAAGTTATCCAGTTATCTCCTGCCTCTTCAATGGTCATCGTGACTTTTTCTTCAATGCTTCTGCATAGAAGTATCTCCACCAAGACCTTCTTGTTCAGATGAGAAGAGGCGGATGATGCCAGCTTGCTTAGGGCATTGGCCCTTTTGTTTTTCCATCTAGAGATCTGAACAATCTTAAAACTATTGAAAGAGTACCCGAGATGATGTACCTTATCAAGATACTTCTTCATTTGGGACTCTTTAGCTTCATAGGAGCCTTGTACCTGATTGACGACTATTTGAGAGTAGCTGTATGCATACACCTCTTTTAATTTCATCATTTGAACCAACTTTAGCCTTGTGATTAAGGCTTCATACTCAGTTTTATTGTTAGTTGCCTTGAAATCAAAGCGCAAGGTATAATGGTCTTTGCGCCCTCTAGACTTCGTAACAAGAGGCCCGTTCTACTACCATTTTCTTTCGAAGAGCCATTTACGTATAAGGTTTAGGCCTTTGAGTCCTCCATTTTCTTTTTTGCTGGCTTGGGTGATGTTGAAAAGTTGACCTCCAAAGTCTTTATAGTAGGCATCTTCATTATGAAATTCGCAAGGGTTTGAGCTTTGATCGTTGTCCGATGCTGATAATGTATATCGTGCTTCCCCAATTCTATGGCCCATTTTGCTAATCTCCCATAAGCCTCCAGTTTGAAGAGTATTTGCTTAATGGATTGGTTAGTAAGAACACATATAGGATGTGCTTGGAAGTAAGGTCTCAATCTTTGGGCAGCATGAATTAGAGCCAAGATTCTATTCTCTACTGGGAGGTACTTTGTCTCGGCTCTCTAGAGGACGCGGCTAATGTAGTATACTAGCCTTTACATGCTATTCACGTCTTGGATGAGTACCACCCATACAATATTGTTTGAGACCACTAAGTATAAATACAAGATTTCCCCAGGTATCGGTATGGCAAGCGTTGGCAAATTTAGCAGATGCCTTTTTAACTCAAAAGTTTTCTGATAATTTTCATTCCATTTGAAGTTTTTGGTTTCCCTTAGTGTCTGAAAGAATGGGAGATGTCGATCCGTAGATCGTGACAGGAATCTGTTCAAGGCTGCTAAAGACCCGGTCAATTTCTAAACTTCCTTCAAGGTTCAAAAAGGTGCCATATCAACAATGACCCTTGTTAGAGTTGGCTCAATTTCTTTCTTAGAAATCATGAATCCCAAAAATTTGCTAGATTCTACTCTAAAAGTATACTTTTTGGGGTTCAGACACATGCCAACCTTTAATATAGTTTGCAAAAATTTTTCCAGATCTTTGGGTGCACTATCACTTTTCTTCGACTTTATTACCATGTCATCCACATATACTTCCAAATTCCTAATAATCTGGTTGGAAAACACCTGATTGACCAAGCGCTGGTAGGTTGCTCATGTATTTTTCAACTCGAATGGCATCTTTGTATAGTAGAAAACTCCCATCTCTGTGACAAAGACAGTTTTTTCGGCATCTTCTTCAGCCATCAGGATTTGATGATAACCCTTATAGGCATCGAGGAACATAAGGACCTCATACCGCTATATGACTTCTCCATTCTAGTCGATCACCGACAATGGATAACAATCTTTTGGGCGGTATTTATAGAGGTCAGTATAA
The DNA here is from genome assembly GCA_020080225.1 of Gynochthodes officinalis. Classification (NCBI taxonomy): domain Eukaryota; kingdom Viridiplantae; phylum Streptophyta; class Magnoliopsida; order Gentianales; family Rubiaceae; genus Gynochthodes; species Gynochthodes officinalis. Next base: position 14,815,593 of record CM034621.1, on the reverse strand, counting down.
TCAATACACATCCACCAACTATTATCGGGTTTCTTGACCAGTACCGCGTTAAATAACCAAGAAGGGTAGAATATCTTCTTGATGATATCAGACTGGAGTACCTTTTCACTTTCTCATTGACCATCAAGTTTCTATTTGGAACTAGCGATCTTTTCTTTTGTTGAATAGGCTTAACCCTGGGATCGATGTTGAGCTTGTATGTCATCAGAGATGATGAGATCCCAGGTATATCCTTTGGGCCCTATGCAAAAACTTCTTTATATTGGCGGAGGAGATTAAGAATGTGATCTTTAATCGAGGTCAATAACTTAGCTCCCACCTTAACCGTCCCGTCAGGGTGTCCATCGTCTACCACGACTTCTTGCACTTCATCAATGACTTTTACAGGACCCTTTTAGGTACTGATCTCTTGGGAGCTATAAAGTACAGTCTCAGAGCTCTTGGTATTTTGGAGTCTCCAAAGTGTGATCTTAGAGTTCCCAAAGGTATCCCAAGATATGACCTTAGGATTCCCAATTTTTTGAGGTCTTGAGGTGCGACCTTAGGATTTTTGAAAGGAACTAGTGCACATTTGCCTTTGTCTATTTTCCCCTGATGTGTCACATTGGGGTTGAATTGTAACACTTCCGGGGTCTGGATGGCATGTACGCCTGTTGTCAAAGTGTTTTTACCTTTAATGGCTATACGCATGCATTCCTTTGCAGCATATTGATCTCCTCGTACTGATACTACTCCATGCTCCATAAGGAATTTCATGAGCAAATGGTAAGGTGACTAAATGGCCTTAACCTTGTTCATCCACAATCTTCCAATGATTGCATTGATTGGAGATGGGGCATCCACGACGTAGAAATCTATCATTATAGTTTTGTCATGGTAGTAGTCCCCCACTGGAACTGCATGTGTGATTATACCCACTAGATAAACGTCTTCGTGAGCAAATGTTACTAAAGGCATATTGGACAATTTTAATGCTACAAAGTCGATCCCCAACTTGTAAAAATAATCAATATATTGGACATCGACTACTTTACCATCATCAATATAAACTCGGTTTACCTCTTTATTTGTGACTATGGTTTTGATGACCAAAGAGTCGTTATGTTGGCTAATGGTGGGAACCGCGTCTTCCTCCAAAAAAGAGATAATTTTTGAAGATTTAAAGCGTTTGTAGACTGGTTCTTAAGGAGGAATTCTCTTAATATTTGCTTTGATCGTAGATTGCAACTGACCTTCGAGGTAACCACCGAATATGGCATGGATGACGCTAATAACATTGCGATTGTCATTAGGCAGAAGTTGGAATGTCAGTTGTTATGGAGGATTGTTCTGGTACTGCTGATATGGTTGATTCATAGAAGGGAACCTTTGTTGGTAGTCTGTTTGATGTGAAGGTGGACCTCGGCGGCCTTATCTTCCACCTCAACTTCTTGAGTAGTTGCCACCTCCTCGGCCTCCGGATCGAGGGTGGGTTCCTGAATGCCACCTCTGGATGTACTGACCAAGCATCCCATTACGAATGCAATATTCTATTTCTTTTTTGAAGTTTTCGTAGTCTTCAGTATCATATCCATGGTCATTATGAAAACCACACCAAAGGTGCCTAGATCTTTTACGAGATGCCGCAGTTAACGGGATCGGAAGTTTGAGGAGATCCCTATCTATAGACAGGATCTCAAAGTGACTCTTAGTTAAAGGCATGAGATTTTTTTCCTGAATTCAAGACTGCAAGTGACTTCGGTTGTAATTTAGCTTGTCAAATGCACTCTTCTGAGGATTTTTCTCCTTAGCATTTTCTCGATGTTTTTTCTCATTTTTCTTATTTTCTCGCTTCTTTTTTTTGGCTTTTTCTCCTTTTGTACAACTTTTCATCATTTGCCATAGCGATTGAGCATTAGTTGGGGTGTCCAACACTAATTTCGTGTAGAATGGTCCATGATTCAAGCCATTCATGAAAGCAAAGATTACCAACTGATCTGTTTGGGTCAGTCACTTGAAGGCTTTCATCGTTAAACCTTTCCACGTACGACTAGAAGGATTCATCCTTTCTTTGCTTGAGATTCATCAGATCTATGGCCGTTTTGTGGAACTTCTTTTTCTGAAAGAAGCAAATATGGAAAAGTTGCGCTAACAGTCTGAACGACGAGACACTATTACATGGTAGGCCATCGATCCACACTCGTGTCTTTCCACTCAAATAGATGGGGAACACTTTACACATCACCACCATCGGAGCATTTTTTAAGTTTATCGCGTATTTAAACCATAATAAAAAGTCTATGGAGTTAAAGTCCCCCTCATATGATAGAATTCCGTCAGGCAATTTAAAGTCTGTCTGCGTTAGATACTGCATTATATCAGGCGTGAAAGGTGATGGGGCATCCCCTTCATCATCAGAATCAAACAGACCATGAATATCATAAGTCACCTATTGCTGATTGGAGGGAAATCATCATGTCGGAGATGCTTTGGGCCATGCTTCCACCTAACTCTAGAACAATTATTTGTGTAATTATTGTCAGCATGAGAGGCCGAAGCTTCATTTCTATCATGATTTCTCTTTCGGCGCCCATGTTCCCGATTGCTATGTTTTGGTTCGTCTTCGAATGGGTGTGGATTATGCCTAGCCCTGGGGAGCTCTTTAAACTGCACACAATGTAGCTCCATAAAAACTCTCTCGTCTACTTCATATTGTCTCCGTGTTGGAGAATTATCTTGATTTGGAACCGTGCACTGTGAATGTTCACTTTAATAAACAGAGGGATGTTCCAATCGTTCGAGAATTCCACCCAAACGGAGAGGATTATTTTCTGCAGGGCCCAAATGACTACGCCATGCCATTCCTCGGCTAGTTCATTTGGCGTTCCTTTGTCCTCCAGATCTGGTGTCCACCATGTTTGAATTTGTAGAAAATGTAGATTGTGAATATTTCTTCAAAAATCAAGATTATTTTTTTCCCACAGACGGCACCACTTGATGAAGGCTAAATCTGGAACGCAACTAAGATCTGATAGATGATTCTGATCTGAGATTTTTTGTCTTCCTGATTAGTGAATATTCCTACAAAACAGATCTTGGAGTGGTTCTCTAAGGTAAATTCTCTGATGCCTAAGTCAAGCTTAGTCAGCGTATCATAATTTTCAGTTATCAGAGAATGTCCCCATACTTGATTATTTTCAGGGCTTATATACATTTTCCTTTCATTTTTGGGATTCACTATCACGTTTCAGCTCGTTGACTACAGCTGTAACTGTTGATTGCACGTCGTTGTATTTCTCCCTGATTGTAACATGTTGTTACGCACTTACAGATAAACACAACCTTACTGAATTCCCACCTTGTGTTCTAGGACTCCGAGGTCCAATACATTTGGTGTGATTTCAATGTGTTTCCATTCTTAGCTTTCAGACTTAAAGTTCAAGGCCTAGCTGGAGAATATTCTGTTGAAATTTAGGCCCATAGCCTTTACATGTCGCTAAGATCCCACCTTTGGCCCTCGCATGTTGTTGAGGTCTGACCTTTGGTTCTAAGGTCTCGTCTCATCGCGCTAAAATCTATCATTTGATCATCTGATCTAATCTTCGGTTTAAGATGGAAAATTGGAAGTTAGGTCCTATACACATCAAGATACATACAATTTATTGAGACCTCATAGATTTTGTGTTATAGGTTTTTTATATGATCATTGATCTTCATGAATTATTGGACATTTGATGTTAAAATCATAGTATCTTTAGCTTGGGATAAGGTAGAGATAATTGATAGGTTCTTAATCATCAACTATTCTTCATTTTAATAATTTAGTAGATTAGGAATATTTGCCACATTTATTTTATTTTAGCAACTAGAAATAGATACTAAAGTGAAAAATAAACAATTTCTCCATTGTTTGCATGAACCCAAAGCTAAATTGACCCTAAGAGATTAACACTACTTTGTCATTTTCTAGGGATTCTTATTTTATATCCTTTTGATCTTGTCTTCAGAATGTATTAGTTCATTTTTTTTTTCTTTGTTGTTATTTTTGTTTATTTACTTTTAACCTATTTTATTTTAATAAATAACTTTAATGATTTACTTTTATTTCTTTTCTTTAATTTAAACATTATTGATTTAGAGTAACAGCATACTCGAGGGATCAATCCTACTTCACTAGTGGAATTGACAAATATATACTTTCATTCATATTGCATGGATTTAAGTTAGTTATTATTTGGTTATTTGTAGTATTTATGATATATTTTTATATCGTAACTCACACCATCACGGTCCCTCTAAGGAATGACAAAGAGGATTGTGGTTGAACCCCAAAATCAAATTGTAGATTGTAAGCAAATTAAATGAGTGGACAAGAGAAAGTGCTTCAGTAAAGAAATTGGTGCATTGAGCAAGAAAGATGAAAAGAATGATGAAAGAAAGAAAGAAGAAAGAATGGAATGGAATTGAAATCATACAAAAGGAGAGGACGGTTATTGATGGAAGTCCATCTTCAAAGATTACAATTCTCCAACAATTTGTCCAATTCTAAGGAAAGAGTATAATGAGGTAACATCTAATTCAAACACCTTCACTCACATTGAATGCATACTACAAAATTGAAGTACTTTATTATTTAAAAGACTTTTGGAATAGTGATGATGAAAAACATTTTGACATAATCACATTGAAAATTGATGATATTGCCTTAAAAGCTAACAAAATGAAAATTAAAGAAGAAAGAATTAAGAACATCAAAAGAAAAAGGAAGGCTAAAAGAGAAAATAGTAGGATGAAGGATAAATAATGAGAGAAAATTTGATAATCTCATAAGCTAAACTTGCCAAGCTTTTGCATGACGATGATACTTTAGAGAGTGGAAATTCCTTGATGCATGATTTGAATAGAAATTTTATTGACTATGAGAAATGTAACCTACTAGCGAAGGGTAAATATTTTTCTTGTAGGGAAAGAGAAAATTTTGAGAGCCTAAGGGCCAAGGTGAAAGTGATGCTTTTGATCACTCAAGAAGGAAGGAAAAGTAAGGCTTATATTCCTTCACATTTGTGTGGAGGTGATGCTTTTGATCACTCAAGACTGAAGGAAAAGTAAGACTTATATTCCTTCACATTTGTGTGGAGGTGATGCTTTTGATCACTTAAGAATGAAGGAAAAGTAAGACTTATATTCCTCCACATTTGATCACTAAAATGTGGAGGTGATGCTTTTGATCACTTAAGAATGAAGGAAAAGTAAGACTTATATTCCTCCACATTTGATCACTAAAATGTGGAGGTGATGCTTTTGATCACTTAAGAATGAAGGAAAAGTAAGGCTTATATTCCTCAACATTTTAGGCTACATGAATTTGAAAAATTACAAGGAGCAAGGCTTGAACTCATATAAGAAAAAAAGATTAAAAAGACAAGCAAAAGTGAAAAAAAAATAAGAGCATAATAGATAATTCTACTTGAACAAGCAAGAATCATATTGGGCCGATGACATCAGACCAAGATGCTTGTTGCGGACAACCTAAGTACTTAGTATCCTTTTATTGTATCCTTTGTTAAGTTTATACTATTTTAACTAGTTTTGAATCTTTTTTAAATTAGTTTTGGCTTAGAAATAGTTGTTAGTTAGTATTCTTCCAACAAAAAAAAAAGATATTAAGCTTTCCTTAGTGTAATTTTAAATATATTATAGGGAAAATGATACTTTTAATCCCCAATGTTGTATTCAGAATTACTTTTAGTCCCCAATGTTTTAAATCCGACACATTTAGTCCTCAAAGTTTCACAATTTGACACATTTGGTGCAATTAACTGTTTTTAAACTTTGACTAGCAGTCAAAGGTTTATCAAAACTTTCTCTTTTTTATGCAAAACCCTCCACTTTTACACATTTAGCATTATTTGCTCCGATTAGTAAATACATGAGTGAGAAGCACGATTGTTGGCGTTGTTTCCTCCATCAGTGGCTTCAGCGCAGAGACTGATAACTCACCATAGTCACTGGCAGTAACTTTCTTTCTAGGGCAATCACCTTTGTCTGTTTCCTATGACTCAATTAACCTGACAACATCCATTCCCTCCAAAACTTGCCCAAAAACAAAACAACATGCCGCTGGTCCAGCCATGATGTCTTAACAGTACAAATAAAGAATTGACTCCCATTGTTATTGGGTCTAGAGTTTGCCATGCTAAATACTGTAGTGTAATGCTAAGATTGTTAATAATTTGTATCCCAAGCTTATTGATTCCATTAAGACTCAGGTCATTTGGGTGGCCCACCAAATGGTGAATGTATTAGCTGTAGGATTTGACGGTTTATTGGTGGCCCTTCTGAGGCAAATTTTTGGCGGTGATTTTAATGAAGGAAATTTGTTCTTGTGTCATGACATGGTTTGTATTTTTTCAGCTAATTGGGATTGTTTTCTGGAGGAGGAACCATTACTTTTGACTAGTGCCTTGTATGTGTTCCTCCGTTTATTGGCCGATGACTGTAGGTTGCCAACGAACCAAAAATTGAGGCCTTGAAGACGTTGGAAATTCAGTTCTGTGTTGAGACTGAGGGAGACCAAACATTGGACAAGGTTGCGAATGGAACGGCCATTGTTGGGACAACATGTTTAGAAATGTCACAGTGTGAGTGTGTGATAGAGAAATGTGGGGGGAAGAGTGATATTGTTATTGTTGAGAAGAGGAAGAGGTTGGGGAAGTGGAAAATTTTCTCATCCGAGCAAATAGTGTTAAATGGGTAAAAGTGGAGGGTTTTGCATAAAAAAGAGAAAGTTTTTATAAACCTTTGACTGCTTGTCAAAGTTTAAAAACAGTTAATTGCACCAAATGTGTCAAAGTGTGAAACTTTAATGACTAAATGTATCGGATTTAAAACATTAGGGACTAAAAGTGATTATAGATACAACATTGGGGACTAAAAGTATCATTCTCCCTATATTATATTTTTGCCTTAGTTTGATAAATAAAATAGTTTAAGTAAATATTTATCTAAATGCTTTCTATCTTTTATTTTTCTTTTTGTGTGAAATATGCAAAGAAATAGAAATACTGATGTGCACCTTATGGTTATAAAAAGCCAGCAATACACAACAAGCGAACAAGACCCAAGACTTACAAAACTTTCAGAACCAACGGAATTTTGGACCGATGGATGAAGCGTCGCCACAACCTAGGTTTTTCCTAGATTGATAAGGCTCAAAAACGCCACAAATTGGTGAAGATATTGATGCACTCCAACTCTCAAGAACATAATGTCTAAAAAATTCTCAACTTGTCTTATCTATTCATTTAATAGCCGAATAGCCTATATTTATAGAGTACAAATTGTCTTAAAAAGGTAACAACTAAAATTATAACCCTAATCTACTTCTAAGGAGATGGCTGGCTCCTTTAAAAAATTAAGGGTAGCCTTAAAAATAAAAAGGAAACAAAAACCCTAATGCCAATTGGACTTGGAGGTTTGGCCCTTTAAGGCTTCGTTCAAGTTTACAAAATTTGGCAATTAAAATTAAAGAAAAATTTCATCCCTAATTACCTAAAATAATGCTACAAAATTAAATAAAAACTTGTCCTATTTACTATTCATGACTATTTATGGTACTGTTTATCAAAAACTATTCACGACTGTTCATGCACTATTCACGGTATTGTTCATGGGTATTATTCACGTTTTAGGCCTCGTAATATATCACAGTGAATCAAATGCTTGGTGAGTAAATTCAACAACTCCTAGATTCCCATCATTCCCCCTCTCCTCAAAAAGATTCGTCCTCGAATCTTTAACAACATCCTTGGAATGAAATCAATATACTTTGACCACCTTAGGGAGTAGAAGGAATAGTTTGGCAAGAGAAAATGATGTCTTTTTTTTTTTAACTCTTCTTGAGCCACTCTTGTAATAGTTTTTTACTGCAAATCTTTGAAGGCTCCAAGTTTGTATTAGAGTGTGGTAAAATTGTCTTTCTCCAAACACAAAGTCAAGGTGTGGAAGATTACCATTTTTGGCGCACATATTTATAGCTCGAATAGTCAAAACATTATCAACCAACTCGAGCTCTTGGTTTTGATAATTCCCACTCATTGGATTTGCCCTATTTGAGGCATCATGCTCTTCTTCCTCCTCAACCTTTGTCTTTTCATTGCTAATCTGGAGTTGATCTTCATAAACTTGTTCATGGCAAATGTTCTCCTTTTGCTCATCCTTTCCCACAGCTTGAGCACTAAGTGATTTCATGATCACTAATACTTCTTTTTCATTTGAAGACTCTTCATTATTAACCATTGAATGCCTAAACTTCAAAGTAGTATGTGCTTCTCCCCTACCTTGGAAGGCTAGAATGTCCATATTTATACGTCCCAAAATTTAGTCAATTTTATCAACTTGGTTTCGCCTTTTATAGGAAGTTGAACCCTTATTAGACTTTTTTCTACTGTCAAAACGTGAGGGACTATTCTTTCTAGACTTCGACCTCCTTGACAATGACTCACTGATGGATTTCATACTATTGGCCAATTGTTCCATCTTATTGTCATTAGCTTGAAGTTTTATTTGCAAAGCCTCAAGTTGATCACTCATATTGGAATATCTTCAGCTCATGTGTTCCGCCCAATCTATGAGAGTCGTTGGGTGATTGGAGTTATGCTTTCTTTTGACATGACTCCTACAAAAGGTTCATACAAACAAAAGCAAAAACAATAATATAGAAATATTTGTAGTAAAGGTGTATATGAATAAATTTTTGGTTATTTTTTTGTGTCTCACCCCTCACTCAACAATCTTTCTTTAAGTTCTTGCTTACAACAACACACTTTCTCAAACCTTGAGTGATTTTTCAACCAAGAGAGAGCTCAATTAAGGGTTATGAATTTAGGAAATAAGATTCAAGGAAGTGTAACAAATTAGGAAACTATTAAAAATCAAAAATCAACTTGGAATTAAATGCAAATATGGAAACTAAAATGAATAAGAAACTAATCAAATCCAACTACAAAGTGGACTTGAATAAGGAAAGCTACTAAATGAAAACTAAATAAATCTAAATATGGAACCAAAAAGAAAAGAAAATATGGAATTCAAAAGGAAAACAAATATGGAATCTTAAAGGAAACTAATAGGAAAGTTAACTAAAAGCAATTAACTCTAAGAGGAAAACAAATACAACTAGGAATCAAACCTTGTACGTAAAATCAATTTAGGAAACGATTCTTGCAACCCTTTTTGTGTAAAAATTTTGGTCAAGAAAGGATACAAAAGGTGCAGAATTTTTGTCCAAATAAATTGCCAAAAGGTGGAGAATTTCAACCGAGTGGTACTAATTAATTCTAAATCCAATTAAGATGAGGAAAGTTAATCACACTTGAATTCTTTTTAAGCAAGTCTCACGTTTCTTTCAAGCAAAATTCTGGTATGATTCTTCAAACACTAAAACACTTCTTCAATAAAAATTCAAGACAATAATTTCAAGAAGGGCAGTATGGTTATAGCAACAATCCAACAAAATTCAGGAACAAAATTTCAGAATGCTATACGGATTTTTTGAAGGCAGAATTTCTGGTCACAAGCCTTGAAGCAAATTCAGCCAAATAATTCAAGAAACAAGAATTCAAGACAATATCTCAAGGATGGCAGCACAATGGAAGATAAAAAATTCAGGAAGGCACTAAAAATTTAGTATGGCTCAAGAATTTAGAATCTTGAAACTACTTGTTGAAGCAATTTCATCCACAATAATTTAAGAAACAATGATTCAAGAACAAAAATTCAAGAAGCAAGATTTCAAGAAACAAGGATGCAAGAATTCAAGAACAAAATTTCAAGAATTCAAGAAACAAGATTTCAAGAAACAAAAATTGTTCTTCTCTTCTTCTTCTTTCTTTCTTTCTTTTCTTTCGATTTTGTTCTTACTATTTTTTTTCACAGTTCTTTCTTCTTCTCCTTCTTCTTCTTCTTCTTCTTCTTTTAAACGAGAAAGAGAACAACTCAAAGCAAATTATCAACCCGAAGAGGAACAAAAATAGTAGCCAGCAAGGGTTTAAAAATTTCAGGAATAACCAATTATGAGGTTGTTTTTTTTTCTCACGGTTCTTTCTTCCTATTTTTTTCTCTCTTTTTTTTCACTAGAAAAAGAACAATTCATAGCAAAAATATCAACATGAAACAGAATAATTCACAAAAAATTAACAAGACGAAGATTATGGATGGACAATTCAAGGAGTTTGGATTTTCAAGAATTAAGACAAAACAATAGGCAGCTATATATATATTTTTTTTTCATGAAATTTTTGGCTACAGAAAACCCAAATTATCTAGACAAAAATTGGGCAGCAAGAAAAGGTTTAATCAAGTCTTGAAAACTAGGGTTAAACAACTAATTTGACTAGCACAAGAAAACATTATTTTTTTCGGCTACAAAGGAAAAAAACAATATAAATAGAATTTCGACTAATATAAACAGAATTTTAAACTACAAAATTTCGAAGTTACCTAGAGCTCTTTATACCAAACTGATCTACACCTCATGGCTAGAAAGAACCAGCAATACACAACAAGCGAACATGACCCAAGATTTAACTTGCGAAACTTTCAGATCCTACGGAATTTTGGACCGATGGGTGAAACATCGCTGCAACTTAGGGTTCTACTAGATTGATAAGACTTAAAAGCGTCACAAACTGGTCAAGTTTGATAAACTCGTTGTTCTTTAAAAGAATAAAAAGAATGATTCACTCAAACTTTCAAGGACATAATGTCTCAGAAATTCTCAACTTGTCTTGTCTATTTATCTAATGGCCGAATAGCCTATATTTATAGAGTAAAAATTGTTTTGAAAATGTAACAACTGAAATTCTAACCCTAATCTACTTCTAAGGAGGCGGCTAGCTCCTTTAAAAAATTAAAGACAACCTTAAAATAAAAGGGAAACAAAAACCCTATTGGCAATTGGATTTGGAGGTTTGATCTTTTAAGGCTTCCTTCAAGTTTACAAAATTTAGCAATTAAAATTAAAGACAAGTTTGGGCTATAATTACCTAAATTAATGCTATAAAATTAAATAAAAACTTGTCCTATTTACTGTTCACTACTATTCATGCACTATTTACGATACCGTTCACAGGTACTATTCACGTTTTGAACCCCGTAATATGTCACGGTGAATCATATGTTTGGCAAGTATGTTGAACAGCTCCTAGATTCTCACCATTTTTCCATAGAAGTGATAAAATAGTCCATTTTAGCTTAGTGGTAAACTAATGAAATGAAAAAATTTACATAACAAATGAAATTATCGGCCACTATCTCAACTTAGTAGTGAAAAAAGTGAAATATTATATTTCTTAAGTAACTAATGCTTATAAGGACACTTTGATACCCTAAACTAATTGTTTTCAAGCACTTTCATGGGGAACACTAATAATGGTAGGCCTTATGAATAGTGTGACTCTTTGGTGTGAATTTTGATACTTTAACGCAATGTGATCCATAATTCAACCTATCTTTGTGACAATCGTTAATACTTCACCATCTTTTTGACACGATTTGTTCATTTGTTTTATGCTTAGATAAATATGTTGCTACTCCTCTATTGAATTGCTCTTAATCATATGCCTTTTTGGGACATTTGTCTAGGTGAACTAGTATTGGTGGGAATGGATAAAAAGAGACATAAAGTCCATGGCAAGTAAATAAAAAGGAGGAGTACAAGTAAAAATATGACTTTGTTAATTAGCCGAATTCGTATATAAGGGACTTTGTGTCTAAGATACAAAGTGATAATTTGGGTAGAAAGAGCAGTAAAATAAGAGAGAATTAAAACCCCAATGATCTTAAAAATATTGTAGTACACCTTTTGTCAATGATATTATTGTTGATAATGAAAAGTTGGTACATAGTCATTAAAATTCTTAAAAACTTGCATTGGGCATAAGCATGCTTGCTTGAACTAGGTAGTAGTCAACGCACACAAACACATAACAAGGTTTAAGGAAACAAATGAGTACTTGTTTGCATAAGTAAATAAGCAAGACGACATTAAATGTGTAATCATCACATGTGTTGAGTGGTCTTTCAAGTATCAATACATGACTTTATTCTTAGTTGTTGGTAATTTTTTTAGTTAAAAAAGGATTATTTTTTGAATAACTTTGGAAATTGAATGCTAATTCTTTGCCAATTTGTATTATGTGTTAAGTGTTGGTTAAATAGTTAGTGTAATTGTCTTTTTGTGACTCTATACATGG